>CM044442.1:38460790-38474886 GCA_024363595.1 Xenopus borealis | reverse complement strand
AAAAAAAAAAAAAAAAAAAACTGTTTGCAATGCAATACAGTGATATATGAGTTTCACTGCACAAAATGAACGAAATCTCATCTTCACTACTTACTTAAAGGGGAACACCACACAACAAAACTTTTTGAAAAGTAAACATAATTTCAAGCAACTTTGCAATGTACATGCAGACTTTTCATGGTTTTTAATAGTTTCTGACAGTTCCCTAAGCCTAGCTCCCTGTTCTCCTGCTGATCTCTCTGACTACTTTGCTGAGCTGGCTGACTACTGTTACTTTGTATCAGCAGCCAGCTGTCATCAGCCTGCATCCTCCAAACCCCACAATTCCCCGCACACGTGATTTCAATAAGGATAGGAACATTACAGTGCATTGCATTGTGGGTTATGTAATTCATGCTTGCTGTCCGTAAACTGTGGAGAAGTTGTTACAATTTGTAATATCATTGTTTAGTCCCTCCTACCCTGCCAGGATTTCAAATGATGCAGAAAGAGAACTGTTAAACAGCTGGATTTCAGCATAGAAAATGGCATTTATTCATACTTTTCTAAGAAACAGATAACTGTGATGGGTACATTAGGGGTTTCTGTGTTGTGTGGGTCTCTTTATCAAATTTTGGTTTGGAAATCGGAGTTCCCTTTAGCCTATGTATTAGTCTTGAGTGTATTTAAATTTTTTGCATGTACCACTAAATAAAACAAAATCCAGAGAAATATTTCTAATTGAGACAAGATAGAAATAGATAATGATTTTGTTTACTCTTTCCCTTTAGAATAAATGGTTTTAGTTTTTGCAGAGATCATGACCTCCATGACTTATTGCTCCTTAGTCCTGTTTGTGTCTTCAGCATTACAGATAAGCATAGATCTGTTATACAGAGATTCAGGAGATTCTGATTACTAAATAACGTTTTCTTTCACACTTGTTTATTATTATGACACATCTGGGAAGAATGTATTTGCATCACAACCCCTGTTTATTGGGGTTATGTCAAACATGGAAGCATTTTTCCCTTTAGCTTATTTAATCCTTAGTTTTGCTTTGGTACTCACTCTTTGTCTATTATTTTTGCCACACTTGTATTTCAGTGTATTCCTGAACTCAGTATGAGCTAAACAAAAAACATTCTAATAATAGCAGTCATACTAGATAATTAGAGATCATGACAAGGTCACTGAAGAGCCTTATATAACTTTAATCAATTACAAGTACTCTACCACTGCTGACAAAATAAAATACAAGGTAGAAACCATCATAGCAAAGGTACCAAGAAGCAAAAGGTATAATACATACAAACGCTGTGTTTCTTAAAGGAATTGTTCAATATAAATAGAAAAACTGTGTAAATATATAGACTGTGTAATAAAAAATGTTTTCAATATAGTTAGCCAAAATGTAATGTATAAAGGCTGGAGGGACCATACGCATAAAATTATAGCCAGAACGCTACTTCCTGCTTTGCAGCTCTCTTGCTTTCCACTGATTGGTTACCAGGCAGTAACCAATCATTGACTTAAGGAAGGCCACATGGTTCATAACTTGTTTTTGACCTGCATGCTGAGGATCAATTGCAAGCTCACCGAACAGTTATGTCCCATGTGAGCCCCCCCTCAAGTCACTGGCTAACTTAGTTATTATAGTTCTTATTTTTCTGGTTGTACTTCTAAAGGGGAAAACCTATTTTTTAAAAAAAAAAAACTATGTTGTGATTTATTAAACCCCAACAGTGTTAAACGTCTGAATAAAATATACTCTATCTGAGTTCATGTAGAAGTCAACTACAGATGTTGTAGACAACTACAATTAGAAGATATCTTGAGCTGCGCTGGTTTTCATTCAATAACCTGTAGATTAGTAGTTCACAGTAGATAATCTGCGATAGTCACATTTTAAAAATCTGTAAAATCCGGATTTTTTTCACGATTTTATTGACTCTTTTCTAGCACAAGAAATTTTCGTGAAAATGTATTGATAACTAGGGGGGAAAGTCTGTGCAGATTTGGTTGAAGTGGTTTTCAGAAAATAGTGAGAACATTTTGGATTCTTATAAATAACCCCAAAGAGAACCACATAGCAGGGAGTTCTATTCCGTTCTGTTAGACACCAGTCACTCCAGCGTTTATACATTACATTTTTGGCTAATTAACATTAGGAACAAGGTCGGACTCGGGGGCCCGGGGCCCACCATGACTTCTGAACTGTTCCCTTAAAGCGACCTATTCCATAAATTTCTCCAACTTTTGGTTCCTGATTGGGATGTTTTTGAAGATTAAATAATGCAAATTCAAAAAAAGTATATATTTATATAATGTGACTTGTGTGACAACCATCTCCACAGATCTATCTTTTGTACTTTCAAGGCACTGTCTATGTATATGTACCAAATGTCTTAACAATGTAAAAGTATCATAATACATAATAAATAAAGCTAGAATAATAAAAAATATATAAAAATACAGAAAAATAGCATCGGTGATTACTATACTATTGCTCAAATCTTAATTTTTTTTTAGGTAGACGCAGCCGGTTGCAAAAAGGCATAATTGTATTGAACAGTTTAAACTGGATTTCTGCTTCTTGTATTCCATAGGGCTTTTGTTATAAATAGGTGAAGTAAATTCCATACTTGTAAACCATGGGAGTCCCCTAAAAATGGGCTTTGGTAGATCCAGTGAAGTAAGTGATGAAGACAAGCATCTGATTGGGTTCTGGGACAGATATTTCCCATGATAATATATATAATACCCATCAGTGTGGCTTCACTTATCATGATAAAACGTCATAGCCAGGCCTGACTGGTTCCTTGCTTGTGTCTCTTTGGGAGACTACACATGAGCTAATGTTTTGCTCACTATTGTAGAGTTTATACTTAATTACACTTGTCTGGGCACTGTAAAATGTGACATCCTGCAAAGAATGTATTAGTCAAAGGACTAAAAAGATCATAGGACAGTTTACATAGGTGGGATGTAATGTTTTTAACAAATAAAAATAACTTTTCTCCATTTTAGCAGATAGATTTCAAGTTCAGAAACCCAAAGAATCACGGTTCAGTGAGAAGATGAATAAAACAGTGTACGAACAGAAAATTAGGTAACACTCATGCTTACCCTATTTAGCAGTTTAAATACTAGGTTAGAAACCAAAAGAGCTGTAAACAGCTGAGAATAAATTAGACAAATTGCACTTATCCAAATAAAAACATTCAGTAGAAAGCAACTACTGCAATTCTCCCTATAAAGGAGAACAAAATGTTGACAAAAGAAGTAGGCTAGAAATAGTTTTATACCAGGCTAAGGCTTCTTGAATGAAGATCTGTGCTTCTGGAGATGCCTCTATTAGCTCCCAATGTTCTTTGTTTCCTAATTCAAAGCCCATGCTCTGAGTTGCTGTCAGTTTAGGAACCAAATCATAATATACATTATGCATAACATATAAAAGTAACAATACAAGGCTGTTTATTACACAGCATTCTGAGTGCTGTAATAGCTTCTGTGACAAGCGATTATCATATTTTTGCTTGATAATCTGTGACAACCCCTAAGTTTAGCTTCTGTATAGCTGCCCAGATCACACTGAGAATGTGCAATGTTACTAGCACTCCTAATACACTGGCACTCCTAACAAAAAAAAATCCCCTTTGAGGTGCCCCTAAAATATAGTGTACTTAAATGTAGCCATTGCAACTGAAAAGGCTAAAACCCACTGCCTTCCAAAGGCATTCTTTCCAGCAGGCTGATAGCAATCATCTTATGTCTTATAAAAGGAATGCTTATCAGGAAATTCTAATGGGCAGGGAAAAACGACCTGAAGAAAGAGGAAATCTCAGTAATGACCTAGATAACAAAAACTAAAATTAACTGATTAAAAATAATGCTAAATGGAAAGTAAAACAAGCAGAACAATGAATCATTTTAAAGTCTGTATTTAGTATAAAAATGATCAAATACTTAATGCAGGGCTTTTCTCCAAATGATATTTAATCAAGATTTTATGAGGAGATATTAAGTTTGTTTCATTTAACACTTTCATTACTTCTGTGGTATGGGAAAAGCAGCCAAATAGTCCAGGGCATGTAGACAAAATTCCCTTTGATCAATGAGTAGCCTGTGTCACGTGAGACGTGGATTCGACAAGAAAGAAGTAAATTAGAAAATATGTGATACGGTAACATCTTGCTTCATCTCCAGCCTGCCGGAATTTTAACAGGGGTTTTTATAAACCACATGATCAAATTTCAGGCTGAAATGTTGTTTGTCATTCATCTTTTAAGAGAAATTCATCATTTAAAAGAAAAGGCTGCTGTTGTACGGAGGAGTCATAAATCAAATGAACATTTCTAAACCTGGACAAAATGTAATACCAACGTAGCATATGATTTGTTAAGGAATATATTGCCAGTGAATGCTACAGTTTTGCAAATCTCCTCACAAGACTGAGATTAATCACTCAAAAAGAATAATACATTTAAAAAGAGGGGTTTAAATCTCACATATGAAGCAATATTATTACCTTAGCTAGAAAAAGACAACCTCCGTTTCAATGTCTCCACAGTTTTACATTTTCACCTTTAACAAGGCCCATCTGCAGCGGTTGCTCCACTATTGGAGCCTACTAACATTCAAATCTCTAAAAATGTGTGGTTTTTCTCATTGAGATACATTAAGGGGCAGATTTACTAAATCTGCGTGAAGGATTCGAATATTCGCTCGAATAGTCTATTTTCGATTGTGCGACTATTCGAATATGCAAATTAAGTATTTTCGACCATCGAATATGGAATATTCGGTCGCATCAAATAGATTGAATAACTATATATTCTATCGTTTGACTATTCGACTGCCTACTTAGTTTTCATATCGAATATTATTGTTATGATCGAACGCTGCGAATATTCGAATCTTACAAATTTTGGCGAATATTCGAAAGCATTCAATATATTTGCCAGTCGACAATTCAACCCTTAGTAAATCTGCCCCTTAGTCAGTGTAAAAAACAGAAAAAAACTCTAATACAAAAATTCACCAGGTAAAACTTGTCGAATTCCTAAAGAAGTCAGTGGGAGTTTGGGCTTTTAGAGGTTTTTCTCTTTTTTGTCCAAAAAACATTTTTTTTATTTTTAGAGGTATCCATAATTTTTCAAGATCATTCGGTGCTTTTTAAAAATGTGGTTTCTTTTAATAAAATTTCATGGCTTTCGTTGTTCTTTTTTTTAAATACTTATTTTTCAAAACTGAAAAGTTCTCACTAATTTCTGAAAACTGCTCCAACCAAATCCACACAGACTTTTAACCCCTATTTATCAGGAAATGTTTTTGAAATTTCTTGTGTGTGAGAAAACTTCACAAAATCATGAAAAATCCAAATTGCCCTAATTTCTAGGATTGCAACTATAACTGCAACTGTTTCGGATTTGACGTCCAAAAACCTCACACTTTTTCGGATATGACGCCAAAGCCACAAAATCTCCGGGTTATTGAACATAACCCAGCTCAGATCAGGATCAGGATATTAATGGGACAACCTCTATTGACTTCTACATGAACTCTGCAGGCCTGAGTTGGAGTTGTTTTTTATTTGGACTGTTTAATAAATCAAGAAAAAAATTATGTGTTTCCCTTTAAACCCAACAGGAAAAAAAATCAGACTTTAAAAAACAAACCCTAAGGGGCAGAATCGAATCGTGGTCAAATTTAAAACCTTCAAATTCGAATTAGAAAGTTTCTACCGCAATTCGATCGATCGAATAAAAAAAATTTGATAGAACGATTAAATCATTCGAATGGAACGATTTTAACCTTTCGATCGAATATTTTTTATTCGATCTTAACATGCTTTAAAACACCTATGGGAGCTTCCCATAGGGTTTTAAAGAAATTCAATAGCTTTTATCTGGCGAACTGGCCTATCGAATATTTTTTATTAAGGGGAAGTACTTCGACCATCGAATAGATTTTTATTCGAATCATTCGATTCGATCGAATTTTTTAAAATTCAATGGTTGAAGTACTCCAAAAAGAATTTTGAATCATTCATGTGAATTTAGTAAATCTGCCCTTAAAGGGCACCTATGGGCCGAAAATATTTCCCCAAACCAAAGGTGCGGGCTGATAGAGCCCGCATTCCAGTTTGGGGTTCTAGTAGTTTAAAAAAAAAATTGCCCCCTGCATGCACTGGCTTACTCTCACCGGGAGGGAGCTCCCGGTGCGAGCCGCCTTACATGCGCTTCCTAAAACATGGCGGCTCGCACCAGGAGCTCCCTCCCAGTGCGAGTAAGCCAGCACCTGCAGGGGGCAATTTTTTTTTTTAAAAACTACTAGAACCCCAAACCGGAATGCAGTCTCTGCGAGATCTTGAGACTGCTCTCATGCTGCTGCATGAGTTTATAGGTGTATCAGTCTAAGAAACAGCTCAATGCTTTTGTAGGGACCCATAAGTAGCATGGCCCTTATGGCTTCATTCCCTTACCCTTACCTTTCCTTTTCCTGTTACTGGGCTAAGTCCCATATAACAAATTATTGATACAGGTTGTGATGACCCCCTGCAATGCTGTAATAAAAGTACTTGCAGGGAGGGGCACTTCCTCTTTGGCCTGCAGCAGTTGATCTGGGCAGAGGTTCCACTGAGCCTGGGAGTCAACAAGGCCCCAGAAGCGTTCGGCCCTAAAGGAAACAGCCACCTTTAGTGAAGTGGGAGAGAATTCCAGAGGAGGGGTGCAGCCCTTGCAAAGTCTTGAATGCAAGCGTGTGAGGAGGTAATGAGAGAAGAGTTGAGTAGCAGGTCAGTAGAGTAAGCGGTTGGGTAAGTATATGGAGAATAGTTCAGAGATGTAGGGAGGGGCAGAATTATGAAATGCATTGAATGTCAGGGTCATTAATTTAAATTTAATTCTGAAGGGCAGAGGAAGCCGGTGCACTGTAAGTCAGTGACTTGAAGGGGGGCCACATGGGACATAACTGTTCAAGAGAGCTACAAAGCAGGAAATAGTGTTCTTTTCTGTTAGACACCCAGTCACCCCAGCCTTTACATTTTTCGCTAAATAACTATATTAGAAACATTTTTTTATTTTGCACAGCATATTTGCCTAGTTTTTATTTTTACTGACAAGATTAATGGTGTAGAGAGTGATATTCTGAGAAAATCTGTAATTGGTTTTCATTTTTTATTATTTGTGGTTTTTGAGTTATTTAGATTTTTAATCAGCAGCTCTCTAGTTTGCAATTTCAGTAGTCCAGTTGTTGGGATCCAAATTACTCTAGCAATCATTTATTGATTTAAATAAAAGACTTGAATATTCAGAGGGACTGAATAGAAAGATAAGTAATACATTAAAAAGTAGTTGGGGTCAGTGACCCCACTTTGAAAGCTGGAACAAATGAAGCCCAATTGAAAAGTTAGCTAGAAGCTTAAAATTCACGATTCTATCACACAGTTAACCACCCATTTAATGCCTATGGGGGCATGGGCAAGGCCTGTTCAAGTTAATCACATGCACAACTGAAAGCAAAAAGTGACTTGTACATGACTGTAGGTGCAGAATAATTGCAAATGTTTTAGACCTCTCAAATTCACTTATAACATTCACATAGAATAAACCTCAACCATTTTAGGGAACACTGGGACTTAAATGCATGAAAGAACATGCAAAACTGATCATCAATAACAACCCCTACCTGTAAAAAAAATCTTTGCATAGACAATGAGTGAAGTGCAGGTATGATTTGCTGAGGATGGTCAAGTTGCTGCTGGTGGTGACTTGAAGCAGACTGAGTGCATTCTTCTTAGATAGTTTGCCCTGCATATACAGGTATGGGATGTTTTATCCGGAAACCCATTATGCAGAAAGTTCTGAATTACGGAAAGGCCGTCTTTCATAGACTCCATTATAATCAAATAATTAAACATTTTTAAAAGTATTTCCCTTTTCTCTGTGATAATAAAACAGTAGCTTGTACTTGATCCAAACTAATATATATTAAATACATAATGGAAGCAAAATCAGCGTATTTAGTTTATTTAAAGGGCACGTGTTGCCCCTCGCCATCGCTAGCGGTCTCGCTCCGGGAGGGAGCGAGCAGCCTTCTCCACACAAGCGCGCGACTTACTGACGTCACATGCATGTGCAGAATGAAAAGCCGCCAGAATTGTGACCGCTTTTTCATTATGCGCGTGACATTAGTAAGACTTGGGATTTGGCGAATCCCTGAATTCTCTGGGAAAAATTTGGCAGAATACATCTAATTAGTATATGCAAATAGGGGAAGGAAAGGAAAAAGGTTGAACATTTTTTTCACCCGCTTGTTTTGTGATAAAAAATCATGTGATTTCCCTCTCTGTCCCTACTTTACATATGCAAATTAGGATTCAGATGCTGTTCGGCCACGCAAAAGGATTCAGCCGAATCCAAATCCTACTGAAAAAGGCCAAATCCTAGATTTGGTGCATCCCTACTATGTATAGAATTATTACAATGTAACTAGTTTAAACCAGAGTAAGAAAAGAGAAGAGTAAAGAGGGAGGAGAAAGGGTGTAGGGCAGAATGAAAGGAAAGGATAAGAAGGGTAGTACCAGTGAACAATGCTAATGTGTATTAACAATCCTTCGAAAAAGCCTCCTTAGAAACAAGCCATCAAAGCCAGACATTGTTATAATTAGGATATTAGTTCAGAGAGTGTCATTTCCTTAAATTTACAATATTTTTCTAACTTTTTTGACTGGCGTCCTGTACAGTCAGACTGGCTGTTTGCCAGTAATTTAGTTGCATTAAGAAAATGGGGTTTTAATGTGCTCAAACATGGAACAAGATATGTAAATTCATGTGAATTTTAAGTCCAATAGCTTAGTCCAGAAAGGTCAAGGATGTCTTTCACCAACGCATCCTTTTAAACATGGCATTATCTCTGTTAAGCTTAAGGCAACCTTTTTGCTTGATAGGCATTTTGCAATACAAACTGACTTTTATTATGTAAATCTCAGTTTGATAGTTACTATGTACTTGGTTTTTGCCTGTACTATTCATTAAAATTGTCAGGTATGTAGGCTAAGCCACACAAAAACAGAACCTTTTACCCAATCCTGTAGTTTAAGCAACTAGGGATAAAAATAGGTCTTGCTTATCTGAAAGGTCCTTACCTTATGGGTAGAACTACATGATGCTCTTACCTCTCAACGCGATGAAGCGAAGACATCACATCGGATGAGATTACTCGAATGCAAGTAATAGGAATGTCGTGCGTAAAAGCTAATTTCATCCAACATGACTGTCGGATGCAGATGCAGCGTTCGCATTCGATAGTCGTTTCGGTGCGACATTCCTATTACTTACATTAGATTCGTTGCATCCGAAGCCTGTGCTTCCTTACATTGCGTCTGAATGGAGGTAAGCGCATTGTGTGGTTCTACCCTATACCATTTTATTGCAAGAGATCATATTCACAACATTATTATTATTATAGATCTCTTTCTGCTACCTTCCTTTTAGTAAAGAGGCATTAATCTGAAAGCTCAGCTGAACATTCTGCATGTAAGTAAAGTGCTATGTAACTATTCCCCAAGGGCACACCCAATAGGTCAGTAGTTTAGGATACACTTGATTAAACAAAGGTAAACCAAGAAGATGCACCCAGGTGCTGGACATATTAATTAACTCAGGTGGGTTTAAGTAAGGATAGGTTCCCAACGATATAGTGGTTTAAATCGCTGATCTGGAGGATTGATTCCATTTATCCAATTACACTTCATGGTCTAAGCAAGAGTCTTAGTAAAAGTAAACATATTCCATTGTAAGGAAACCTTTCTTTTCTTATTAGAAAATAACGAAGGAGCTCTAAATGTCCTTCAGAGATATTTTCATTATAACATCATTTTACAAATAATGTTATTTTTCTTACTTTTTGTGAGATGTTACTTTACCCAAAATCAGAACCTTTATTAGTATATATTTCTTACTTATTTGGATGCTTACATATAGCTGTAGAGGTACAGCAGGTCAAAGTTTGATGCTGTTGCATCAAGTAGTAGACCATACAGCTGATGTAAAAAAGTTTACTCCAATGCTTAAATGTCCAACCTGGAAAATAGCATGTTCAGGTGCAGGAACCTTTTAATAATTATATGTATACACATGACTATTAAGGTATTTTTTAAATCAGGGCCAATCTGGCTTGCAACTGCTGGACCCCCACCCTCACTTTTTTTGCGCTAAACGGGACAGGGTTCCAGGTTGTTTATGCAATTGCACTCTTTGCGCTAGAAGAGGAGGCCTGTAAACTACATTTTCGGTTCCTACCACACTCCTCTCCAACCGAGGAGTTGAGTGTAAATTTTATTACCCTACTCCAAATGGATTCCCAATCATGGGCTTTTAGCTTATCCCCTTCTGATCCAACCCAGTCTCTCTCCCAATGCCTTCTTCAAGGTCATGCCAATTATCTATGACTACCCTGATCATTCTGCCTCTGCTGACTCAGCAATCTGTAATCTCAGGCAGGTTGAATAGCAGGTTGAGGATTATTGTACTGTATTTCACCAACAGGCAGTAGAGAGGGTGTAAAGACCCTGGTGGTCTAGTGGTGCGATGGGGACGTCCACCACGCCGCTCCTCTGCGCTGGTCTGTTGTCAGTGTGCGCGCTGCGCGCACTTCCGCAATATATGGGCGCATGCGTGTTGGCATGTTTACGTCAGCGCAAAATTTAAAAGTATTTAAAGGGGCTTTAGGAATTCATCATTGCCCCTGATAGGTATTCATACCTGGTGCCTTGAGCTTGCATCCTGTTTGTTTCCTGCAACCTGTTATTGATCCTGATTCCTTGTGATTGACTTTGCCTGGCTTTTGACTACTCTGATATCAGTAACCTGAATTTTGCCTGAAATCGACCTTGTATCTGCTTAACCCTCCTGAATGACATTCTGGTTTTGACCCCTGCCTTTTATTTGACTCTGATTCTGCCTCACCCCATCTGATTGATCACCCGGTTTGACCCTTTGCCTGCCTGACGATTCAACTTATCTGCCTGCCTCGATCCAGTCTGTCTGACTACGAATCTGCCTACTCCTACCTGTAACGTGACCTTTGGCTTTATTGACTCTATATACAGTTGTGCCCCTTTGCCTATTCAGAACCTCTACCTTGCACCTTTCGTTTAAGTCCAGGTGGCATCCAGGCGAGGCCCAAAGGCAGTCACACTACTGGTGAAGCACAAGCCGAGACCAGGGTGCTTGGTGTTTGTTCTGGTGTTGGGAGCCGACCGTGACAGAGGGGTTGGAATGATACTGCCTTGCGTAGTCAGTTCAGGGTGGGGCTAGCTGATGCTATCAAAGATGGCCCATTATTTTTCTACTTATTACTCCCTTGATTCCTTAAAGGAAAACTATACCCACAAAATGAATACTTGAGCAACAGATAGTTTATATCAAATTAAGTGGCATATTAAAGAATATTACTGGAATATATATTTAAATAAATATTGCCCTTTTACGTCTCTTGCCTTGATGGTCTGTGTGCTGCCTCAGAGATCACCTGACCAGAAATATTTCAACTCTAACTGTAACAGGAAGAAGTGTGGAAGCAAAATACACAAATCTGTCTGTTAATTGGCTCATGTGACCTAACTTCAAAGTTTGTTTGGTATGTTTGTGTGCACCGTTGAATCATACGATCCCAGGAGGCTGTCTTTATTTTTTTAAATGGCAATTTTCTATTTATGATCACCCAATGTCACATGCTATTAAAAAAGTATATTATTATGAAAATGGTTTATTTACAGAGTTTTTTTATGCAATCTCTTTTGATAGAAACCTACATTGTTCGGAGGGTATAGTTTTCCTTTAATACACCTCGCTATACAGATTGGTAGTTCATAGATGACTGTCAAAATTCATTATCCCCTTCCCTTAATTTTGGAAGTCTCTTATTGCGTTAAGAGTGCTACGGTTTTTTATAAGCTTGATTGGAGAGGTGCATATAGTCTTATTTGAATCAAAGAAGGAGATGAATGAAAGACAGCCTTTAAAACTTTTGATGGGCCTTATGCATACTTAGTAATGCGCTTTGGGTTAAATAATTACCAGTCGTCTTCCAAGAATTTGTAAATTACATTTTTTGGTGATCTTCTGGGTCGCTAGTGGTGTACCTAGATGATATTCTGATTTATTGTTCTAATTTAACTGATCATTGTGCCAATGTTCAGGAGATATTACGTAGGTTAAAGGAGAAGGAAAGTCAAAATTTGATTCCTACCTCATTGTGTTCCCCACAAGCCCCCCTCCTGAAACACTGTATTACAAACTGTCATATGACTACTGCAGCTGTGCAGTTACATTCCGAAGTTACAGTGATTGTAATGGTTTGGCGCCGCCATTTTTAAATAGGTGCACATCCACTCAGAGCTCAGCCGCAGTGCACGTGACTGAGCTCCTTGGTGACCCCATGACGTAGTCACACACACATTCTGCATCTGAATGCGAGTAAGGAGGCATAACTTTGCTTACCACAGTAAGAAAAGATTAGTTTAAAATGATTTACAAAAAAAAAAAAGTTTAAAGATTTATTTACAGACCTCAGACAGGCAATCCCCTTATCAGCTCCTGCGCTCGCTGACAAACTGTTAATCAAATCCAGCGCAGGAGCTTCAAAGCTTCCCTCCTTTGCTTTGCAACTAGAAACACACTCGTGATTAGTAGCAGAATTAATGGGGCAGGAGCACAGAGGTCAACAATGACGAGATCATAAGTCACGTGACCGCAACATCAGAAGTCAGCACGGCACACAGAGGATTCTACAGCTCATGTGCAGGGCACTGCTGTAACCTACTGAGCATGCGTATGCCCTATTGAAAGCATTTTCTTGACAGGAGACAGGGTAGGAGTTTCTATACATGTTCATAATAATTTTAAAATTGATTGGACCAAAAACACAACTGAAAAAAGTACTGAATGAATGATTAATGTCACAGATAACAACATTTCCTTGGCAATAGTTATAGCTTAATTTAATTTTTGACTTTCCTTCTCCTTTAAGGCAGATCAGCTATGTGCCAAGATTTTAAAATCTTCTGTTCACTTTTGGTGATATATAATTTCTCAAAAGGGCTTAGAGATGGAACCAGCCATGGTTCTAGCCGTTCTATATTAGGCGCAATCCCTGTCTCTGTATGCCGTTTGAAGATTTTTAGGGTTCACCAATAGTGATGGGCGAATCTGGGGTGTTTCACCGATTTTTTTCACGAATTTCCTGAGAAAAAAAATCAGCGAAAATAGTGAAATCGGAAAGTTCACTAAAAATTCGTGAAATTTTACAGTTTTCACGAAAAATTTGTGAAATTCGAACTACTTCACTATAAATTCGTAAAATTCAACCGTTTTCAAAAAAATTCGGGAATTTCAAACGTTTCACTATAAATTAGTGAATTTCAAAGTTTTCACAAAAAATTTGTGGATTTCTAATGTTTTCACAAAAAATTTGTGAATTTTGAAAGTTCACGGAAAATTAGTGAAAATTGGAAATTGATGCCAGCAAATTTTCTCTGGCGAATTTTCATGGCCATTTTGTGAATTGCAGGAATTTGCTGCAAATTCGAGCTAGGTGAATAAATTCACCCATCACTATTCACCAACTATTCCAGCCAATTTATCCAGCACTTTTCTACTTTACTGGCTCCTATCGCTGCTCTTACCAAAAAGGGGGCAGACCTTAGTATTTGGTCTGAAGAGGCAGTTAAAACCTGTGAACTATTGAAAGAGGCGTTTGTGTCAGCTCAGGTGCTTCAAGATTATACCCTTCCTTTCTTGGTTGACAGTATATATACATATATATATATAGTCTATATAATTATTTAGAAAGTACCCAAACTCTTATTCCTGAGCTCAGTTGTTGGTACTTAGTATTATGTATAAAATTCAAAATGGACTAGCACTCAAACAAATGATTCATCACTTGTTTATCCAATGATTCAGCCCCCTTGATAAAGGCCCCAACGTGGGCCGAAATGGATACACAAGTGATAGCACTTAAATCATTTGTTTGAACACAATTGGAGTGCTAGTCCATTTTGAACTATATATATATATATATATATATATATATATATATATATATAT
>CM044442.1:38423720-38436372 GCA_024363595.1 Xenopus borealis | reverse complement strand
GTCCCCTGATATTTGTCTATAATGTCCTCTAATGTACTTGTAAGTGTAATCATGTCCCCTTGCAAGCACCTTTTTTCCAGAGAAAACAACCTCAACCTGGACAGTCTGCCCTCATAATTTAAGTCTTCCCTCATCCCTCTAACCAGTTTAGTTGCACGTCTCTGCACTCTCTCCAGCTCATTTACATCCCTCCTAAGGACTGGAGTCCAAAATTGCACTGCATATTCCAGATGAGGCCTTACTAGGGATCTATAAAGAGGTATAATTATGTTTTCATCCCTTGAGTTTATGCCCTCTTTTATGCAAGACAGAACTGTGAATGCAGGACTACATGATTTACATACAACATGTTTTGGGCCTTGTGTGCCCTTTCTCAAGTGTAACAACATACAGAACGTGAAAGCTTTTTAAACACACCCATCCCATCCCCCAACCACAATTCAGAGTTGGTAATTAGTGACATCGGGTGTTCAGGAATTGAACAATACATAAATACAGCTCCTTTCCATTCCATAGGATATACATCGAAATTGAATAGAATAGTCTTTTGCATTTAGCAACTAAGTCCAGTTACCTAAACAAAGCATAGTAGGTTTAACACCCACCAACTAGTGCATTAAAACCATTGAAACTGTATACATAGATTTCTGTATCTTTTAAATATATACAAACGTTACAACAAGTAAAACATTTTTGTTAGAAGCAACAATGTGTCCATAAACCTAATTTTTTTGTTTTGTTAGTAACCAACAAAAGACTGTTAATGTCACAAAATTACCAAGCAAAAGGGCTTAGTACTGCACATATATCAGTGCCTACTATGGACCGAAACATCAAAGAGTAAATTTTTTTTTGTTACTGAATTTATCATATATAATATTGTCTAATTTAACACCAGCATGATTAGCCTTACTTTACCTTTATTCATCTATGCTGCTGGTGATTCTATATTCAGGACCAGACAAGACAATATTCTAGTAGTATCGCACAGATGTGTCTGAAGCAAAAATATCAGCTATGTGCCATCTGTATTTAAAAGTGCTACTATATGAAATCTGCGGATAAAAAGATTCTTGTTGCAGGAAATACTTCATGGCAGCAAACTGACAACAATTGAGCTGTACCAAATTGTAATAACAAGTACTGTACTTGTTATTTCAGATTTGTCCTTTCATATAAAATTAGTTGCAGCCTTTAGAGCGGGTGTGTGCAGCCTTCATTTGGCTAAAATGCGATGGTCACTGAATTCGTTTCTTTTTTCTTAATCTTTCTTTAAAAATAAAGTTTCTGACCTCATTATTTGTTTAGCAGCTGTGAGCAGTGACCTGTTCACATTTTGCTGAAGTACATATCCAGCTTTTGTCTTGCACATGACAATGCCGTGTTTGTAAATTGTACCATGTATCCTTTCAGATTCTTGGACGCGGCTCCGCTAGTGGCACTTGTCCAATCCTGTGCAAAGTTCGAAGCGAGCGCTTTAGGCAAGTGCCAAATAAAATATCAAGCGTCTGATAAACAGGCTAGTCTATATTTTCATGGAAGAACTGTGTTGTTGTGATCAGGTACAGAAATGCTGCCTGAAATCTGAGCGTATTTTAGAAACATCTGCTCACTTTTCTCTACTGTTATACTGGGTAACGATTTCAGCACTTGTGCTATCTCACATTTATTTATTTGGGTATTCTGATTCATTTGTGATTGTTATACGTTACTAAAATATTGCAAAATATGGATACCAGATCTGTTGTAGGCTAGCTTCTTGATTGGTGCCCTTATATACCTACAGTAGTTCCATGTAAGCCCAGCCCACTATTGGGTTTAGACTGTAGAGTGGTGATAAGGATGTGGTTAAATTTACGGACTTTCACCTTGAGCTAAATGTAGTTGCAACTGCTTTTACAGCATGGTATAAAAAGGCCTGTTTTTTGTGGTCCTTTTAGGCGAGTAACCCACAAATTGTTATAAGTTTGTAACGTGGGCATCTGCCTCCTATGCCACGCCGTATTAACCTCAAAGCATCACTGATCCGCAGTGTGGAGGGAGATCCTCCAATAAAGACACACACAGCAGAGAGTGGTAGTCAAGCACTTCTTTCTTCATTGGTCATGGCCTTCATCAGAACAGCATACCATTCACAGGGATCTACTCCTTGGCTGTCTTCCTATGACTCTTTCTGTGGCTGCACAGTGCCAGGGGGATTTGCATCCACAGGCACCCTTCTTGGGTTCTGGCCGACTCCTTTCTGCTAATCCTATCCACTTAAGCCCTGAAAGGCGTGTTTCCTGCTGGGCACACTATGCCTACTACCTACTTGTAGGGGCCACAGCTGCCCATGCTTGTCACCTTACTTCCTTGCGCTATCTAGAGCATACTGGTTTCCACTAGCCCTCTCACTGACTAGGATCAGTAGCCCTTCCCAAGAGATGACTCTACTGCTACAGGGTCTGCTGCTCCTCTCACTTCCCATGACACATCTTCTTAATGCCTCCCTGCAACCTTCCCTTTTATAACCTCCTTTCCTCTGCCCACTGATGGGTGATCCTCCAGCTCCCCCTCGTGGCACACCTGAACATACCTGTATTAACCATTAGTTATACATTTGCATTATACACAGGAAGGCACATTTATCAATTTCCAATTCATACAGATTTTTTTTTAACTCACATGAATTTGATTTTACACTAAATTCGAATATTTGATTATTTATTATAAAAATCAAATATCTTAAACTTTGAAGAATTTTACAGAGTCGAAAATTTAAATCAAATTCTATCAAACTCAATTACAGTGTTTTCTCCAAAAAAAAAAACAGGAAGGCTGCAAACATCTCCAAATTGCTCACTGGACCTCTTCTATTGATTTATACAGCAATTTGGCAGGTTTTAGGTGGCGAATAGTCTAATATGCATTCTTGAATGGCCAGAGTATGATAAATATCAAATTAGAATTTTTTAAAAAACTTGAATCAGGTTTGGATAATTCTCTAGTTGAATGTGACAGTTTTGACCATAAAAAATTGAATTGAATTGAGAGCCATGTACGCTAATGTGAAAACGCCCTCTTAAAAATACAATCATTACTTCATCAGTGCAAGAGTTCACACAAAATGAAAAGTAATATTAAGATAAATCCACAGTCTTGAGGATAAATCTGCAAACCTTTTAGAATAGAATGTGTATTTTTTGGTAGTTTTGTTATTAGTTTAGTGTTGGGGCAGAACTGACACATGGTCGGGGGTTTGGCCACCTTAAAGGACAAGGAAAGTCTAAAAAGGAATAGGGCTAAAAATGCCATGTTTTATATACTGAACATATTGCACCCGCCTAAAGTTTCAGCTTGTCAATAGCAGCAATTGATTCATAGCTTCAAACTTCAGGGGGTCACCATCTTGGAAAGTGTCTGCGACACTCACACGCTCAGTGGGCTCTGAGCAGCTAAGCTTAGGGGTCGTTGCAAATTATCAAACAGAAAATGAGGTTGGCCTGTAATATAAGCTGATGTTACAGGGATTATTATTAAATTCTGATGCTAATTGCATCGGTTTCTGTGCTGCCATGTAGTAATTATCTGTATTAATGACTAATAAGCCTTATATTGTGACATTTCTATTCTATGTGTACGGTATATTGTGAGTGAGTCCCTAAGCTCAGTAACCGACATCAGCATGCGCATGTGCAGTGACTCAGCAGAAAAGAAGATGGGGAGCAACTGGGGCATCTTTGGAGACTCAGATCTTTACTGCTAAAAGCCTGTGATTGCCTTGGGCTGGTACAGAAGCAAACATAATGTACAACATTTCTAGACTACTTCTTTAGTTTCACTTTCCTTGTCCTTTAACACTTTTTTTCTTACACGTTTAGCTGGTCTGGAATGTTTTCTGTCCTAATATGCACTTATTCCATGAAATCTGGAGCCCTTAATTTACATGCTCTATTTCAGCTCTACATTACCATAGAAACCAACCAGATTATTTGGTTCATTCTCGGTAATATATTAAGCCACAAAATACTGTAATAAAGAAATGTGTCAGATAAAAGCTGTCAAGGTTCTGTATAAGTCAATGTGAGCTGTTATGGGGGTTATTTATTATGATCTGAATTCCGAAAATCTGAAATATTTGTGTTTTTTTAAAAAGAAAATAGGCCTTTTTTAAAGTCACAAATGTTTCAGGATTAACCCCGAGGATAAAAAACTCCAAATTTTAAAATCTGGCATCTCAGACCTGCCAAGGTTTCATGTAAGTCAATGTGCAAAGTCCCATTGATTTTTTGATGTGTGCTGGGTTTCATGCAATTCTATGATATTATCCGAGCTTTTGGGAGGAAAATCCGAAAAATTTGTTGAGTTATTCCTACAAAGAAAAATTTTCAAGTAAATGTTGTTATAAATAAGCCTAAAGAACCCACGTGGATTTACTCAGAGTTTGTAAAAGAAAAAACTGAGATAAATTCGGAGCTTCATAAATAAACCCTATATCAAACCATTTGTAATGGTGGAAATTGGGGGAAATTGACTAAAGCACGAAGCAGCAAACGCTGGTGCTAATTCTCCAGTGTGACATAATTTTGCCACTTCGACGATTTACTAACGCTCCCTGTTGTAACATCGCTAGCGAAGTAGACAGGCTGTAGCGCAACTTCGCACCCTAATGCCTGATGAAGTTGCACTCAGAAGAAGGGACGTAACTATGCTAATTCACTAACTTGCAGATTTTACTGAACGTTGTGCCAGACTTAACTCCACCACCACAGACCAGGAAAAGTGCAATAGAGCAGATAGGTGTTTCTTAAAAATAAAAAAAAGTTCCAAAAAACGTTGGCGTCTTTTACTCTTTTAAGGCTGAAAAAGATCTTAAATTTTTTTAGGTTACCCTCCTTTCCCCTACATTTCCTAACATATGGCAACTCAACTATACAATGGGCACATGTGTCGGGCAAAATAACAACTATATTTTATTGGTTGAACGTTTCCCAGGCTTGTGCATTTGTGGCTAGATATACGTCCATTGTACTTAAACTTCGCTCTGTATGCAAATTAGGCATCGCTAGCACAACTTCGTTTTGCTTGACAAAGTAACGCTAGCACAACTTCGCTAACTTTCGCCTCCCTGAGTACAACTTCGTATTTTAGCGAATTAGCAGCTCCCTGGCGAAACTATGCCTGGCAAAGTGTGGCGAAGGCATCGCTGGTGCAATTCCGCATGTTAGTGAATTTGCCCCTTGGACTTTTAGAGATTTTTTGATTTTTTTCACTAGTAATTGTCAGAAAACTTCACAGGTATTAGAGGTATATTTAAGCGTATCGTCGAATGTTTTTTTAATTTTTATATTTGGATCTTTTAATAACCTACATGGAATAGATTTTAATTGAGTTTTCTAAAACCACTAAAATTCCACCTTTGATAAATCGTTATCCCTGTTTCTTACTTGTCCCATAAACCCAGTGATTCCAATTAACAAGCAATTTAAAAAAAAAAAAATGGATAGAGATGATTTTCATTCAGTGCTGTATTTTAATACACAATGACTACCATTTGAATGAGATCCTTATTGTTAATAAACATTTTAAATGTACTAGGTGAGATGGTAGTAGATTCTTGGCATGGTTAGACATGACCCTGGTCGAAACGTTTCTGCCTGTCCATCCTCTATAATCAGCTCAGCTCAAAGGTGTTTATACTTTATGGCATGTGATTTTTGTGGATCCGATTGCTGGCCTTGTGTTCCTTTTTTTAAAATGAAGGAATTTTACAGATGAATAGTGTATGTGTGCGTTGACAAAGTGCTCTGATGTTTCTCTGTTGTGACCTGCTAAAAGGACACTTTTTCTAACATTGCGACTAAGTATTAACATCGTCCTTGCTTTTCCATCTGCAGGTTCCCACCAAGAACGAAAACCAAAAAGAATTTGCAGAGAATTTTTCAAATGAGGTAAAAATTTTAAAAACAAATAATATTTTTACATAATGCTTTGTTTTATTAATAAACTGTAAATGTCAATACATCTGTAGCGGAAATTGTAACGTCAGTTTATCGTTTTTGGCAAGGATTGTTTAGGTAAATATTGCTTACTGTTTTATGCTATGCTATTCAGGAAGTATATTGGTTGGCCTAAAAAAAGAGGAAGCGTGTTCATTAAATATTAATGTACAAAACGGAAGATATAAAATTTGAATATTTCCTAATAGTTTCCTGAATTTGTCAAATGATTTTTTTTTACTTATTGAGGTATCTGCTCCGATTCATTGTTTTTTTTAATGTCATCCTTTATATGCACCAGGGTTGTCAATGATGTTAGGGTTGAAAGATATATGAATAGTTGCACATCACTATCTAGCTGAGTTGCCATATGTTTGGAAATGTAGGGGGGGAAGAGGGTACCTTAAAAAAAATTACAATCTTTTTCAGCCTATCACCCTTAATAAAAGTAAAAGACGCCAGCGTTTTTTGGGACTTTTCAACTTTTTTTTTTTTTTTTAGAAATTCCTATCTACGCTATTGGACTTCACCTGGTCTAAAGTGGTGAAGTCAAGTCTTGAGCAAGAGTAAAATCAGTAAAAAAAAAAAAAAAAAAAAGTGTAGTTACGTCCCTTCATCAGTGCACAACTTCGCCTGGCGTAAGGGTGCGAAGTTCCGCTAGAGTCTGTCTACTTCGATAGTGAAGTTACGCCAGGGACTGTTAGTAAATCTGTTAGTAAACTGTTAGTTCTGAAATGACGCCACACTACCGAATTTGCGCTAGCGTTAGCCGCTTCACGCTTAAGTGAATTTCCCCCATAGACTCCATGTTATCAAAATAATCCAACTTTTAAAAAATGATTTCCTTTTTCTCTGTAATAATAAAACAGAATTTTGTTCTGTTCATGTTGCGCATGTGTGATTTGACACTTGCCCGCAGGTGCAATTCACCCTCGCACACAGGAGTGAATTGACGCTCGCATACATGTGCGAATTGACACTTGACATTCCATTGAATCGAATTGACTCACGTGCAGGAGCAAATTGACTTGTGATACTGGGCAAAATAAAATAAACTGTTGATGAGAGGTGACCAGACATGGGGTAGGCATCAGAGAAGGTACGTGCCTGCCACCCCCTAGCTTTTGCGCCCTAGGCACATGCCTACTCTGCCTACCCCTAGTTCTGGCCCTGTTGGGTTTACTTAATGGACCAGTAACATAAAAGAATGAAATTGTTTTAAATTCATTAAAATGTAGTGTTCTATTGAACTGCACTGGTAAAACTGCTGTGTTTGCTTCAGAAATACGACTATTTATATAAACAGCTGTGTAACCATGGGGGCAGCCATTCAAAGGAGAAAAGGCTCAAGTTACACAGCAGATCGCTGATAGGGACGGGCAAATGACCCCATAAACTTGAATGGAGTTGTGCGTCAAAAAAAAAGCCACACTTCAAAAAAATTTTTTACGCCCATAGACTTTAATGGCCGTCGGCAACAATTCACCGGCAGCTAATTTGTGGCAAAGCGAAATGGGTCAAATTCAGCCATCCCTAGGATAAGCTCTGGAGAACATTGTTTTCTGTTATCCATTATTTATCCTGTGCCATATAGCCTTTTTTCAATTTCCACCATTGCTTCTCAGAAGCTTGTTTATAAAAGTGTTTCTGAAGCAAACAGATCAATTTTACCAGTGCAACACTACATGATATTTTCATTGTTTTAAAACACTATAATTTTTTGGTGTTATTGGTCCTTTAATGTTTACATAATTCTTTAATAGACTTAAAGGGCACCTATTGCAAAAAAAAGTTACCCCCAACCAAAGGTGCAGGCTGATAAAGCCCGCATTCCGGTTGGGATAACAGTACTTTTTAAAAATGCCCCCCGCCAGCGCTAGCAAACTCGCACCAGGAGGGAGCTCCCGGTGCGAGCTGCTATGACAGTGGAATCACATGCACATTAAGAAAAGCGGCCCCAAAATTGAGGCCACTTTTTCACTATATGCATATGTGTGACGTCACGCGCGCATAATGCACATGCACTTCCATTGTCATAGCGGCTCACACCGGGAGCTCCCTCCTGGTGCTAGTTTTCTAGCGCCGGCGGGGGCTTTTTTTTTTAGTCGCTTAGACTTTTTTTTTAGTCCCGCATAGACTCCATGTTATCAAAATAATCTAGTACTAATAATAAAGCACTGTTATTGGTTGGGGGTAACTTTTTTTTGCAATAGGTGCCCTTTAGATAATAAAGATCCAAATTACCTGTTATCCGGAAAGCCCCAGGTCCCGAGTATTCTGAATAATACTGTAGGTTCCATACCTGTATTAACTTTCAACAAAAATGTGGTTTGCATAGAAAAGTAGTAAGAACTTAGGGTTCCTTTATTAGCCACCAAAATTAATTAAAATAAACTCAGGAAGGATGATAGAGGATGATTCTGTGGTATACAGATGATTACCCAAAGGCTTTCTTTAAACTGCTAGATCCATCTGCTTTCTAATGTCTCTAAGCCCAAGAGTTTCCATATTGCAAATCTATAAATTCAATGTATTTAACAAAATAAATCCAGCTTAAGCTAGCACATTGGGACTTTCTTAAGTCATCTCCTTTGTTATTCTGCGCAGGAAGAAAATGAGATATCAGACAAGAGACTCGTTTAGTACAGCCCAGTCCTTTCTATCGTTAGATTTGAAAATTTGCCAGGGTCAACTCAGCTTCTGGGCTCCTCAGTCTCCATTTATTTATTGCTTTTCAATAAAGCTTGGACATATTTATGGTTTGCTAAATCATGATTGTTATTTTTGTATTAAGCAACTTAACAGAATTCACATATGTGTAGCATACTTGCGTTCATTTTATAGTCTTTAGAAGATAGACATTCCACACTTTATATTCAGTTTGGGGATTTTATTTAGTACAAGTTAAATGCAAGATGGAACATAAGTTTCCTTTTGCTAAGTTTTTTTCTTTCCAAAAATAAATCCATATGCTAGAATCATGCGTTTGTGGTAGAATCATAGCATGCTTCAAATGAACTGGGAACGGGATGCTGTGTGTGTGCCAGTAAAGTTAAAGTCAGACCCAATACATGCTGCAGTTACGTAGCCTGTAGAATTTTAAAAGAGGCTATAGTTATGTAGATCATGCTAGCCAGGAGGAGAGAGGCCACAAATAGAGGTGAGTGCTAATGGTGTAAAAGAAGGAACATTTTAAGTAAGGAAAGAGAGGGAGAAATTTATATTGGAGATAAATATCTGGAGAGGTTTCTGGAGATGGGCAACAAATTGAGTCAATTTGGAGCGATTCCACAAATCGCGCCGCTGCGTGTGAATAGGCGCAGGCGTTTTCAAGTAACGCCGGTGCGCCCCAGGACCTGGCTATTCGGGGAGGTTCGGGGGCTACAAGTCGCGGCTACAAGTCGCCAGGCGACAAAATGCCCCCGAATCTCCCCGTCTGCTCTAGCCCTAATAGTTGATTGGTGAATAGTAGAGGAAGGGCAAAAATAATATGTGTTAAATAAAAAATATTCTTTGTGCAGCCAAAACTGTAGTAATGACCAACTAAAGGAGTCTGGTAATTTGATTTGTTACTGGAAAATGTACAGTTATACATTAATTTCATTGCTTGACTTTGTACTGTATGAATTTTTTTACGTTTATTAAAGAGATTTGCATGTCTTTTGAGGGATATAGTAACTGTCAAATTAGTCATTTGGCATGCTTATAAAACCATTTTAAAATGTGGAAACAAGAATTTTACAAGCTACTTGTAAGTGCAGTCTTATAAACTAGTGTGTTGCCATACATGTCCACATTTGGTTGGGCAATTTGGCCAATGCCAGCAAACTACCCAACCTGTGGAGGGTTGGCCAGTGTATGGCTACCTTAAGCCATATATGTGTTGTACAGGTATAGGATATCTGGAGACCTGTTATCCTGGAAGCTCCGAGTTATCTCCCATAGATTCCTTTTTTTTAAAAATAAAATTAAAAATTGTAAAATGTGTTTCCTTTTTTCTGCAATAACAAAACTTTACCTTGCACTTGATCGAATCCATTATATAAGAAATCCTTATTAGGGATGCACTGAATCCAGGATTCTGCCTTTTTCAGCAGGATTCGGATTCAGCCGAATCCTTCTGTCCAGCCATACTGACTCTGCATCCTATTTTGGATATGCAAATTAGGGACAGGGAGTGAAATCAAGTGACTTTTTGTCATCAAACATGGTAGTAAAGAATGTTTCCTCTTCCCACTTCTAATTTGCATATGCTAATTAGGTATTTGGCTGAATCTTTCGCAAAGGATATGGGGGTTCGACCGAATGCAAAATAGTGAATTCAGTACATCCCTAATCCTTATTGATGATGAAATAATCCTATTGGATTTATTTAATGTTTAAATGATGTTTAGTAGACATAAGGTATAAAATTCCAAATTATAGAAAGCCCCCCTTAACCGGAAAAACCCAGGTCCTGAATTTGGAATAACAGGTCCCATACCTCTATAGGATAGACTATTTTGATTATGGACACACAGATAATGCAGTAACATACCTCACAACAGATTTTTGCAGAACAGTCACCATTTTGACAGCTCATCCCACAGTCCCTGATTTGTACTGAAATGTCCTGACTTTCTCTTTGATCTACTTCACTGAACACCCAGAAAAAATACAACATTAACTTAATTGGCTTTTAGCAGAGAGCCCAGAATAGATACTTGGATACTTTTGTCACAGTTTTAGATAAGTATATCTGAGACTTACAGCTTAAAAGGAAATTCACCTTCAATAGCAAAAACTGTAATTACACATAAAAATACCAGAAATATGTTCAAACTTGACAAATTTTGTAAAATGGGCGTGGTAATTTTGTCCTGCTACGTATGGTAAATCTTTTTGTCGCTCTTTCTATTTCCAAAATGTAGGTATGCAGTAATCATGTACATGGTTTTACTCCTCTCAATGCAGAACCAGTGGTTTATAAAGAAAGTCCAAAGGAAAAATGTTCCGTAAGGCGATTATGTTACACATAATGATACAATAAAGATACCTCTTTATACTTATCCGTAGTGCCACCTGGAACATTTTTTCTTTGGACTTTGGCTGAGCACACGGAGCTCATAGAGCTGATTGGGGTGAGTGATATAGTGGAGTCATTGCCGTTCATAAAGAAAGATCCTTATTATTAGGTGTCTTGCAACTTCTGCAACTCCTTTTCTCTGTCTTTGAAGGTTCTTGGTTCTCCAGGTCATGGCGTACCTATAGTAAAAATCAAATCAACTGAATTGCTGTATATGTTTCTCTTGAAGACATTTTGAAATACCTTGGAATCTTGCCCCAATCATCATAATCTACTTTGCATGACCAACCTGGGGTTTTGATGCTAAAACCATTAATACCTTAAAGCTACAGTTCAGTGTGAAAATAAAAGCTGGGTAAATAGATAGGCCAATATAGTTAGCTTGCCAAAAATGTAAGGTATAAAGGCTGGAGTGACTGGATATCTAACTGAAAAAGAAAACTGTGATCTTTTGAGTGTACACAATCTTAGGTGTAAGTGGTTGAATAACAAGGAAAGGTTGAGTCAGGTGAAGATCTGTGTGGCCTGAGGCCCTACACATTTTTTTCACAAGTGGTTTTCTGGGGAATTTTTTACACCAGCTTGCAAACTTTCACAGCTTACAGTAATATATCGGAGATGGCATGATTTAATTTTGGATGTTTATACATCTTGAAGTGGACCATACAGAGAGTCTCAGTGGAAGGACTGCCTAGTTATTGTGTGGGAGGTTCAGCACATTACTTGCATGTGTCAAGGGAGTGTTGGAGCGAGCAGCCAAGTGTCTGTAAAAATAGAGCTGAATATATTTCCATGACATTTAGTATCTGGTGTTCCTGTATGAACATCTTCACAACCCCTTATTTGTTCAGCCAGAAGAGGCGGTTTGTGAATTGTGAACAAGATAAAATTAGTTAACTTTAGTTTATTTTAGTTAAGAGATTTGCTAATGTTTATGATCAAATACTACTGTTTATAAAGAAAGACACTTTTTGTAATGCGAAAATTATTATAAGAAAAATATTTCTTTAGATATTGCAACCAGAGCATGCGTCCAAGCCATTTGTCTCTAGAGAGCCACACTCATATTTCCATTATTGGATTGACATGCTTTCTTTCCCAAAACAGGCAACACAGGTGTAGCGCAGTTGGCATAAGGTTAATGGCTGCTCCCCTCTAGGATACATGATGGCATTTAAATAAAATGAGCAGGGATGATGCTCCTCCTCTACTCAACAATAGTGCATTTTAACAATAGTGCATTTTTTTCAGCGTTTACTTATCCTAGCAGGTAGGTTTTCTTGTTTTATGTCAGAGACTCCAGATACTCCCCATGTCTAGCTCATTCATTTCTTCATTACCTAGACATACTGCACTGGCTCACATCTATGTTCCAAGACCAATAGGGGTTAAAGGAACAGTTCAGGGTAAAATTAAAAACTGGGTAAATAGATAGGCTGTGCAAAATAAAAAATGTTTCTAATATAGTTAGTCAGGGAAAAAGGCAAACTATAAAAGTTGGAGTGACTGGATGTCTGATATAATGGCCAGAATCCAACTTCCTGCTTTGCAGCTCCCTAAATCTGAGTTAGTCAGCGACTTGAAGGGGGGCCACATGGGACATAACTGT
>CM044442.1:38375597-38391236 GCA_024363595.1 Xenopus borealis | reverse complement strand
AAGAACTGTATTAAAGGGTTGCAGCATTAGGAAGGTTGAGAACCACTGACTTACATGAAGCAGGGTTTTACATATGAGTTGTTTTATGCAATTAGGGATGCACCGAATCCAGGATTCGGTTTGGGATTCAGCCAGGATTCTGCCTTTTTCAGCCGAATCCTTCTGCCTGGCCGAACCAAATCCGAATCCTAATTTGCATATTCAAATTAGGGCCAGGGAGGGAAATCATGTGACTTTTTGGCACAAAACAAGGAAGTAAAAAATGTTTCCCCTTCCCACCCATAATTTGCATATGCAAATGAGGGTTTGGATTCGGTTCGGTATTCCGCCAAATCTTTCGGGAAGGATTTGGTCGTTCGGCTGAATCCAATATAGTGGATTCGGTGCATCCCTATATGCAATATCTTTTTATAGAGACCTACATTGTTCGGGGGTATAGTTTTCCTTTAAGACTGTGATTCATTTATAAATAAAAAATTGAAATGTGAAACATGTTGCATACATGCTAATTAAACAGCACTCCAAAAATGACAGCTAAAACATCTAGCAGCTCTCGCAGGTTTGGTTTCAAGCAATAACATTTTTAAAAAAGAACATAGCATTTTCATAAATCTCTGTGGCACTTTGTCAGGTGCAAATACCACTACGGTAATTCACTAAAATGCAAAGTTGCGTCACAGCTGCCAAACACTGCCGACTTTTAACTTTAGTAAATTTTGCAGGGTGAGTATTTCATAGCAAATTTTCTATAGCTTTCATTTTTTGTCTAGAGAAACTCGACTAGCACTTTTTATTATTACTAGTTTATTTGAATAGGGTAGGTACCTAAAAGTGGTATGGACGTCTTTATTAGAAATGTTGCCGCTTGAATTAATTTCTGGTGAATTGACGCTAGCGTTGGCCACTTCCCCCTTTAGTGAATTTGCCCCTTTGACTTATATACAACCTTGGCAGGTCTGAGATGCCGGATTACCAGATTTGGACTTTTTCTATCCTTGAATATGATAGGCAAAACCAAAAGTGTGAGTTCCTCCAGAAAATAATAAAGCAGCACGCTGAGCGTATGAGTAAGTGCCCCAACAGGCACAAAACACTTCAGGCCATGTTCCAATATGTCCTAATAAACTTTTTGCATTTTTTTGCTTGCTGCTTTATTATGAGTACGTGCCCCAACAGGCACAAAACGTGTCAGGCCACGTTTTGTATTTTTTTACTTGCCGCTTTATGATTTTTTTGGAGGATCTCACACTTTTGGTTGTACTTCCATATGTATGCACCCTTGGAGTGGGGTGAACTGCGAGTGTGCCCTCCGGTTTATATTCTATCTTTTGAAACTGCATTTACTTTAGTATTGTTTATATGGGCTGGATGCACCATTTCTTTTTGTAGTCTGAATATGGTAGGTACTGTAGTTAGACTGTAAGTTCCACTGGGGCAAACACTAATGTCAATTTCTGTAAAGAGCTGTGGAATATTTTGATGCTATATAAGTACAGGACAGAATAATATGGAAACAAAACAATTTCGCATGAGTTCCTAATAGAAATCCCACAAGTTCCCACTAGATGTCGCTATATTTAGCTTTTATTTGCCTGTAAGTAACAGAAAGAGATTATTATAGTCTTAAGTACTTCTATTTCATGTGGTTTCGTGGTTTCTGTATAGTGCTGCCAAAGATGCAATATGTTTTTAATTTTGGCACTGATCTATGCATTTAACAAGCAGCTTTTCATCCATATTTTTTCCCTGCTTCTTTTATGTACACTAAATTTGTTATTACTAAGGCTACAGTTTACAGTTTTCTAAGAGAAGCTGTAACAGTCTCATGTGAAAAGTTGCAAAATGTATATATCTATGTGTATTATGCCATTACATTATTACAGCTTTTGCTTAGTGCCAGTTCACTTTGGGCACATCAGGTTGACTCTTTCATTGTGGCTGTTTGTGGCATTTCTTCATAATGGCTATTAATCATATGGCAGTAGCACCCTGTAACATCATAGTGGGCTTTTAGGTATGAAGAAAATACATGTGACTGAGCACAGATCATTCATAATATGCAGATATACAAAAAGAGCCTATTTATGTAAGTATTTTTATTTATATAACGCTGTGTATTCTTATCGCACTGTACAGCTGAACAATATGTTACTAGACCAAATAGAGCCAATACAAAGTATCTAACTTAATTGACTTTTGGCAGAGAGTCCAGAACACTTAACAGGTGCAGATAATATACTTTGTAACAATTTCTAGATAAGCAATGTTACAATAACAGGTCCCTTGGGAAAACATACTCACAGCTTAAAGGGCGATTCTCCTTCATTAGCAAAACTGTAATAACTGTGAAAACACAGAAATATGTTCAAACTTTCATAACCTGCCAAAAGAACATGGTAAGTAGGGGGTGTGGTCACAAAAATGGGCATGGTCAAAAATGTTGCTGCGCTAAGCACACTAAGCACAACTTTTTTGTCCCTCTTTTTATTTCCAAAATGTTGGGAGGTATGGATGCATGTGTGGTGTGAACAAATCTGTGCCCAGACACAGATGGTATATTATACCCAGCCTGAGAGGGATATACAGAGTTCTCCATCAGCTTAAATACAGTGATTTCAGTGTGGTTTGCACTAGGGAATAAGAATTTGTAAATGTGATAGTGCTCCGTGCTGAGCATAATGATCCAATATATCAGATCGGGGAAAATCTGGAACTTATAAAAATCCTTCATAAATCCTTAATTCAATATCTATTATATTATATCAATCAGTGCCTTGTTGTCCCTCTAACCAGTCTTGTGGCTTGCAAGTAAGAATTACAATATTTTAAAATATGTAAATGCCATCATTATGTTTGTACCAAGCACCATCATATTATGCAGTCTTAAATTAACAGTAGGGCTTATGTAATGGTCAATACAGATGCAATTACAGGCTACTATAAAGGAGGTACATAGCTGAGCTTTTTAGAACTCAAAGGAGTTGGACACAACTGTAAGAGAAGCTGATGTAGTGGAGAGATTAGAAAGAAGGTTATTTGTGGTTATGTAGTTCTGTTGGTGCTGTGGGTGCAGTATTCTTATGAACAATGAAGATTTTAGTCCTCTAACAGGCTTCTCAAACTGTAATGCCTTTACTTGCCGTTCTGGTGAGGTTGAAGTTTCCTCCATGCTTCTTCATAGAAGGTAATACGATACAAGTTGCAAAATTTGCATTAGGTCTAGTAACCCATAGCAACCAGTCAATCCACTAGATGCGACACAAACATTGTGACATCTGCTGCTCTTCGGAAATAACTCCATGATGCAAATTCACTAAAGCGTGAAGCATCTAACGCTATTGCTTATTCGCCAGCATGACGTCATTACGCAACTTCGCCAATTTACAGTGTCCCTGGCGAAAATTTGTGCCAGGTCAGACCTGGCGCGGTTCAATACAATAGATAGGAGTTTGAAAAAAAAAACCCGCTGGCGTCTTTTACTTTTTTTAGGGCGATAGTCTGAAAAATAGCATAATTTTTTGGGTGGGGTACTCTCCTTCCCCCCCTACATTTCCTAACATATGGAAGCTCAACTATACAGGGGGCACATGTTTAGGGCAATATGACAACTTTATTTTATTTATTAAAGGTTTCCTGTAGTGGCTGTAACACATACTTCCATTATACTTTCACGTATGCATATAAGGCGTCGTTAGCATAAATGCGCTTTGCCTGGCGAAGTAATGGTAGTGCAACTTCGCCGCATTTTAGTCAATTAGCAGCGGGCTGGCGAAAATTTGCCTGGTGAAGTATGGCAAATTGTGGCAATGCCGTCACTAGAGCATCACATCATGTGTTTATACAAGATGGACAGTGCAAAATACTAGAGCAATTATAGTGACCTCCATTTTTTTGTAGATGGAAAGTAAAACTAAAGTTTACCATGAACAGGCAATAGTGGGGTTTGACTATTATAAGTATGTAAGTGATAAAAGTTTGAGAAATGTGATGGTAGTAAAATCTGTTGTGTCCCCACCTCACACCTCCTTTCCACTCCTCCTGCTGTTGTGGTGCTGGTTCACCGTTGACCCGGCCGGGTCCCCTAGGGTACAACCTCCCTTCATCAGGATCAAGGGGATGAAGGGAGGTTGTACCCCCCGAAACGTTGATGGTTTGGTAGCATAATAAAAGGGGCACATTCCCCAACTGCAAATACTTGCGTGTGCGGATCCGTTTCTACATTCACACGGATGGTAGGAAAATCCCCATGGAACATGGAAGGATATTAAAGGAAATTATTGGTCCTGAAAGGAGAGAATGTGAAAACTGGTGAATTGGCAGCATGTTAGAAAGTTTGTCTGTCACCACCAAATATCTGATATGTATAATGTAGTGCTTAGGAAAGAGCTCTTTCAGCACTAGACATCTAATACATGTATAATGTAATGCTTGCATTGAGACGTTCCATATATTCATTGTACCATTCAGATAGATAAATGCATTGATTGGCTACAGCACTCAGCGGCAGCTTCTACACTTGGCATGACATGTTCCCAAATGGCCAGCACTCACCCAACACACTCCAATATATGTGTATATTTTCACTGGCTCCACATTTTTCAAACAGGATAAAGTTCAATTACATCATGCTCATATGTAGACTGAAATGTAATAGGAAGAAAAGATTTTAGACTGTATTGAAACCATACCAACACATAGCATTATTTTATGATAATAAAGATAAGGTCTTATACTTGTTTGAATTTCCAGCAGATTACCACATTAAAGAAACACAATCCGTAACTGCTTCCAACTAACACTATTTAATTTCCACCTTATTTTCTGGTGCAATTAGAAAATGAACAAAATGTTTACATTAATCTCTAGAGCAATGATCCCCAACCAGTGGTTCATGAGCAACATTTTGCTCCTAATGGCATAAAAGCAAGTGTTTATTTTTTAATTTCTGGTTTGGAGCACAGTTTTGGCTGCATAAAACCAAATGTACTGCTAAACAGAGCCTCCTGCTGCCAGTCCAAAAAGGGGCTACCATTAGTCAATCACAGCACATAATTGGCACACCTAGAGCGTTGCTCTTGAAAGGTTTTTAAAATTTGAATGTGGCTCACGAGTAAAAAAAGGTTTGAGCTCTCTGCTCTAGAGGCGTATATATATTTTATACTACAGTACCTTTACTGTCGTACTTAGTCACATTTTATACATGGTGTTGTTTTTTTTCCCCTGTAGGTTATATGTGAGGCTTAGAAGAATGAGCAGACCTTCCAATCCATAATGCCAAGCAGTATGTCAGGTAAACATAATGTTTTCTGTAATTGTATACTTTATGAATCTTGAAAAATATTTCCCCCAAATTGTTGGCTTAGAGGCTACAGGTGAAAGTTGGAAATAACTTCTGATATACCTTAATTCAAATATTCTAAAGGTGGCCATACACGCACCGATATTATGGTATGAAACAAACATTCGTACGATATTCGGTGTGTGTATTGTGGGAGACCAGACAACATATATCGGCAGATTGGCCCAGGTGGAAATTTTGATCAGGATCAGGAAGGCACCCGAATATTAGCCACTGGAAAGTGCTGAACTGTCAGATACAGGTATAATTCTGTTGTTTCTACCTGTATATCTGACAATTCAGCTCTACATGTGTGTACTGAAACAAACAATCTTTCTTGGAGCGATCTTTTCCAGGAAAGATCGTACTTGTTACATGTTTAGGCCTCAAACTGTTGGGCTTAACTTATTAATGTACAGTAATATCAATTTTTTTTTTTTACAATAGAAGCTGGAGGCATCTACACTGACTTCCCTAGAAGTGTGCAACATGTAACAATTCTGAATATGTATTTTAGGTAGTACATACCAGTGCCATTCTGTACTCCACTGCTCTAGCTGGAAGGCCTGTGTCGTGGGACTATTGAGAAGCTAGAAATGCCCCTGCAACTGTTCACTTACCATTAAGACTATTAGCCATTTAGCCACACAGGCATAATATGTGACCATACACCTGCAGTGGTCTGAGGTTGATGCAGATTTCTCATCCATATACAGCCCTGGTCAATCATGCTTGTCTGGTCAAACACTTCAACAAGTGGCTAGAGCAGTTAAAAATATATATTACTTGTACAGCTATGGGATCCGTTATCCAGAAACCTGCTATCCATAAAGATCCAAATTAAGGAAAGGCCGTCTCCCATAGACTCTATTATAATAAATTCATCAAATTTTTAAAAATGGTTTCCTTTTTCTCTGTAATAATAAAACTGTACTTTATCCAAACTAAAATATAATTCATCCTTATTGGAAGCAAAACCAGCCAATTGAGTTTATTAAATGTTTACATGATTTTCTAGTAGACTTAAGGTATGAAGATCCAAATTACAGAAAGATACATTATCCGGAAACCCCCAGATCCCAAGCATTCTGGATAACAGGTCCCGTACCTGTACCAATAACATTCTTGTACAGGTGATTATGAGGAAAAAGATGTGGCTCAGTCAAATGCTTATTAAGATATTGACATGTTTAAAAGGAATATAAACCCTCTGTGTCCCCAATCTCTGTAAAATATGTGGAGCAAATTAAATTAGAGATGTTACAGTGTTTCTGTAACAGAAAAACAATTACTCAACTTGCAAGAACATGGAGCCAGATGGAGCACAGATTTTTCCTGCATCTTTTTGGTTACCAGCCTTTTCGAGCCAAAAATATGTTTCATAAGCTATTCTACAATAGGGGGCACATTTACAAAGGGGCGAAGTGAAAGTTCGAAATTAAATTTGAATTTTCAAAAATTAAAACTGTAATTTTTGGCTACTTCGACTATCGAATAGCCCAAAATTCGATTTGAATAGAAAAAGTAAAAAAATTCGAATTTCGAAGTACGAATCCGACTCTTCGCCACCTTAAAGCTGTTGAATTGCCATTTTAGCCTATGGGGGACCTCCTGGAACCTTTACAGAGATGTTTTCAAAGTGTTGGAAATTCGAAGGATTTTTGGCAAAATCCCTAGAATCGGTCAAATCGAACGATGCATTCAAATGATTTGAATGGTTTTTATCTGATCGAAAACAGACCTATCCGGTCCATTTTCGATCGAAAATTGCCATTAAAAAAATTCGACCCTTAGTAAAACTGGAAGGATTCTGCACAACCATTGATAACATGATAAAGTATGTTGTTTGTAACATGCAAAATTTGGGTAAATTGGCTGATCAGCACTGTTTACTTTCAGTACTATAAGATTATATTGTGGGTTTTCCTGTTGGGGCTTTGTTGCTTCTCACATTTCGGTTCTACAGGAACCATTGTCGGGTGCAGTCTGATGACTGGAGACTTGAAACACGTTGATGTGGGCGAAACAAATGAAACCTAAATATTATACCTGTGAGGGCTTCCAACACCTTCTTTTAAACATATATATATATGTATATATATATATATATATACACCTGTAACAAAATTATACATACCCGGAAATTACATAATTTATTCACAGTCCGACGATACTGATTTCATTCTCCGCCAGTTTTTTTTCTGCCTGTTGGCCTCTGCAGTCAAAGGCATTATGTCAGACACACAGAGCAGCTCAGTTAATCCAAACTCACGTGCTTCCGGTCTGAAAATCTGCTTGTGAATTTAGAATTAGAAATGTGTTGTTTATAACTGAATGTACCAGTACCTTCTTGTTGTAAATGAAATGCAAACACCTTTTGATCTGCACTTCAGGGTTAAAGAGAGCTGTTATTTGGGCCTGGAAAATAACATTTAATCCTGCTTGGAGAGAAGGGAAATGCTAAAACCAAATGTATGTCAAACTGTCAGCAAGAAACTGTAAAAGATCTACTTATCCAGTGAAGGGATGCAGTTTTTGGCAAAGCTTGCCTGTATATGGTGACAAGAACAGTATCGTTAAAAGGACAGCTTTGTTTCATCTATACTAAATTTACTGCTACAGGCCAAATAAGTAAATCTATTCATGCATTTGAATAATGAATTCAGTACTATGTTACCTAAAGATCTCCACCCAAAAACTATATTTCATGTAATCAATTTATTTTTAAAAAATGTTTAGAATTACATTTTATTTTAAAGGAGAGATTTTTTAGCTTGGTGGTGCCAAAAGTTAGATCCATCCAAGAGATTGTAGTTACTTACCCAATACCCTGGGCCAGTGCTCAAACTGCACCAGCCCACGGCTCTTCCAGTGAGCACCACACAGCCAACATCATCTTCTACTTCTTTCTTCAAATTTCTTTGGGCAGACGTATCGTTTGAAATAAATAATAAAGTTTGAGACTAACAAAATCCCAGCCTTTTTGTTAAATTTCGGCTTTTCACTGCATCTTCCGCACAAAGAAAGAAAAAACAGGAGGGGTATTGCTGTGTGGTGCTCGCTGGAAAAACCCATGGCCAGTTTATGATGATAGGAGCAATGGTCCAAGGTATCAGGTAAGTGATTACAATGACCCCAAGTATAAAAACTGTCCTTCAATAACAGTGTATATCAGAATTTTGCATAGAATTACAGTTTCTTTCATTATGTTTCCTTTCGGCAAAACTTTTTGTAAACTTTTGGGTTCAAAGTACATTCCCTTAAATAATGTGTTATTTCTTATTTGTATTATTATTAATTTTCTTCCCAGTTTTTCTTGTTAGGCATTTCCATAGTTCTCGGAATTTTAGCAGAGAGGAGCTGAAAGCTTAGCATCTCCATTATTTCATTTCAAAGCTGCCCTTTCAAAAATCAAAGTGCATAAAACCCAGTATAAAAACAATAAAGGACAGAGTGCACGGTAGCCCTTTGGCAGTGGATGGCAGAGAGAACATCTTAATATTGCTTTCTTGTGCATCGCATCAGTATGCAAATAATTTACGCCATCTGGATGTTTTTAATAGCATAATATAAAATCCAATACATCTTTCAGTACATTGCGCCAGCACCTAATCCAGGTCAGCTGAGGTAATGTTTAAATGATAGTATGCACTGAGAGCCACCATAAAATGAGAAGATATTACGTCAAATCCCAGTCATTTATTTAAATTTATTGCAGAGTGTAAATGTCTCTGAAGGCATTAACTGTACTATTTGCAATAATTTGATTAAGACTAAGGACATCCAATTCATATTATAATATTTTCCCAGTTTGCACAGAATGGCACATGATACTGAGGCAGTGATAAAAACACCCGTTATGTTTTTCCTCTTTACCCTGTGTAACTTTGTTCATAAAAAAAAAAACCATAATTGTGGAATGTAAAAATCATGGAGTCTCTGAGAGTAAATAAATATTTTTACTCTCAGAGACTCCATGATTTTTACATTCCACAATGCAGCAGTTCTTCCCCACAACTCTGGCGTAATTGGGAGAAACGCCTGACGCAATTGCTGCTAATGCTGCATACTATTAACGGTGAATCAATTCATGATGAAATTTATTGGCTCATTCTAAGTAGACAAGGCAATGTTTTGGACCTCACAGGGCTCAACCCAGTGTTAAATAGTGTTAGGAAGCGAATGGGGTAGTGCTGGGTGGGAACCATTAATCCAATTAATTAAAAGGCTGTGTAATATATCACTGTGTCCAACTTGGAAATCCAATCCATGCGCTCCAATGTCCAATGTCCTCATAAACAAGTGTCCAAATGAAGTGCTCATCTACACATAAATATTGTCCATTCCACATATATATATAAAATCAGAACCAGGGTTAAAAAAATTCTGGGGGCCATGTGGCCTTATATGTTCTGCCAAATATGATATAGTCATTCCCTTTGGATTATAACCATAATAAAATAGATTAAGTCTGGTTGACAGTAGCAAAGGATGACTGCTATAGATGGCACTTGCTGAATTTTGGTGTGGACTCTGCCTGCTGGATATTTGTAGTCTTTGCTTGCTTTTAACGGGTCTTTATTTTTTATTTTGCTTTTTTTTTTTATTAATAAGTGTTTTTATTCTAATTTTTAACAGCCTGCAGCTGAAAATGCTCTGTTTCTTTTAGGGTTGCTGACCCTTGACCCAATAACAGATCAACAGGTTGCTTCATTATTCCAATTTTTCTAGCATTTCTTCCATTCTGACTTCCAACTGTTGAGTGGTTGTTGTGGTAATCATGCACTTCAATCGTGCAATCACCATTCCTAATTTCATTGTTGCAGGTACAAGTAGATACACAGGACAGTTAAGACAAGTATGTGGCCCTGTTCTGCAACTGCAGGAAATCATGCGCTTATTTCCTTCTTTTTGGTGCTACAGAAGTCCTGTACCTCTGCTATATGGGACATGCCTCCTTCCAGTGTCAGGATAAACTGGGCTATAAGAGTAACTTATCATGTTCCACTAGATTGTAATAAATGCATGGCTTAGATTTGTTTCCATATATATGTCAAGTAAATGACATCAGTCAACAGAAAATACATTTTAGAACTCCAAAATATCCAGAAATAGTCCTGTTAAGGGCCTCATTGGTTCCTCTATACCTCCTTAGTCCCCCTGCCGCAGGGTCTGCTTCCTATATAGTTAAGCCCCTGATATAATTGCACTGATTTACAAGTGTCACATGCCAAATTTATTGATCATTGTAAACATATCTCAATGTATGAGAGGAGTGATATCACCCCATCCCTTTCCCCCCCAGCAGCCTAACAACAGAACAATGGGAAGGTAACCAGATAGCAGCTCCCTAACAAAAGATAACAGCTGCCTTTCTATTGAGTGCTCTAAGAACAGCACTCAATAGAAAAAAGCCAAGTCCCTCAGAGACACATTCAGTTACATTGAGATGGAGAAACAACAGCCTGCCATAAAGCAGTTCCATCCTAAAGTGCTGGCTCTTTCTGAAAGCACATGACCAGGCAAAATGGCCTGAGATGGCTGCCTACACACCAATGTGTAGAGTGAATTATTTGCAGTGCAAACAGTGTTATTTATAAGTTAAAACTGTATCATAACAATCATGATAGAATCCCTTTGAATCTTTACAAAACTTCCTCTACAGCACTTCCTTCCTGTCAGCTAAAAGGAGTTTGGACTCCTCCCCCTCCTTGCTCAGAACAACACAGAGGGAATAACAGGCATTTATAGAATCCCTACAGATATGAGAGAAAATACCCCCCTAAACTCTATCTTTCAATCTTTCAGTTGGCTTAAGTCTCTAGCTGTTCCTAGTCAGAATTTTTGGCCGGAGAGCAGAATTCAGTTTTCACTTGCAGAAAACATTTTTCTGGCTCACAGCAATGACAAGCAGTGGAAATAGCTGTGTACAAAGATATGAGTCAGCAGTGAAAGCTTCATGACACTTCTCATAACTTATTTTTTGAACTGCCCCAATAAAGAACACATATTTTTGAGAGCTGCTTTGTGTCTTCCAGCCCAAAGTAAACATTTCCCTGGCTAAGGAACCGCTGAAGGACAGGAATTTGTCCCATTTCCGCAAGCATCCTGTTTTTTTTTTTTGTTTGTTTTTTATAACTGGTTTATGTTGTTTACAGCTTTTATTCATCATTAAGATATACAGTCAGTAGCTTCAGCCTATTTGGGGCAAGATACTTTGACCCATGTGTTTGGCTAAAGCTCTGCCTCATAAGGGATCTATGATGCTAATTATGTGTAATTATTTATTTATTTTCTTTCAATTCATAGTAAAGATAATTTCTCAGTTTTCTATCTGTGTATCTTTATGTCTATATTTTTTATTGCCAGATGTATAAGTATGTCAATGGCAATCCACACCATAGTGCAAACTGGAACTAAAATGGTTGTTAACTCTTACCTTGAAAAATGAAGCTCAGGAGAGTCACAGACTTGGGTTTTGCAAGTGCAGCATAAACAATTTGTAGCACAATTTTCACAAAATATTCAGATTTGTTTTTAGTTTAATTATGACAAATGTAATCCTTTCCTTTTGGTGGATACCATGTTGTTGCTTTTTTGAAGGCCAGTATGTGACTAGCTGCTAGAGTGAATGCATGGATTGCATTCACTAATGCTTCTTCCCTCTGCAGGGTGCCCCCCAGTTTTAATAGATGCTGTCTGAGTTTCACTGGTCAAAAGATTAGAGAAAGGGGATATGAAATATTTAAAGTTATTAATGAATAGAGCTATCATTTTGGAAGGAGGCAAACTGAAGGGAATTATTTTACAAAAATACTTGCCTAGATATATTTCGGTATCCTTTGCTTGGTAATTAACTTATAGTAATATATCCTTGGTAATTAACTTATAGTAATATATCCTTGGTAATTAACTTATAGTAATATATCCTTGGTAATTTACATGGATGTGGACAATTCTACCTGTTTTACAGACAATGATATTGCCCTGATATAAATATTATACTTCATCATGGCAAATGTACATTTAAGACCTTCCTTGCCAAAAACTACTGGTACATGTTCATGTAAGAACATCCTAAATAACAGTAAAACACTCACTGCCAGATGAGTGATCCCTGTGAATGTCACACTTAGGTAACTGGGAGTGAACCAGGTCACTTTGTGGTAAGATCAGTCATACAAGGCTGAATCCTTAATGTTTTGTGTGCTAAGAACCTAAGTATTGTTCACGACCAGGTCCGACCTGAGGGACCTTAAGTGATCATGGGGGAAGCCCATAAATTGTTGAGGTCTTCTTCCTGGTCCACGGATTTATCGTCTACTGGTAAAGACACAAGATGCCCATTCAGTAGCGCCTACACTGGGAGCCCTAGGGATAGTCAACTTCGATACATAATATGGGTTATATCTTAAAGTTGGCATGCTTTTATTTGTAAAGTAAGCAGGTAATGCAGTCATTTAACAAAGGACTTCAAGATTCAAATTTCCTGTTATCCAAAACACCCCTCCTGAACAAAATCCTTAATATGCCTCCTGCATACCCAAAAATATTTTTGAATCAAGCTCAATGTCGCCTACCAGCATGGGATGCAAAAACCAAATCCTGTTCAATGGCTGAACACTGGAGTTTCAAAGAAGACACAACTGAAATGAATTTATATAGGAATAGGAGCAATATTAAGTTACGCAGACAGCACATGCAGAATCTGCACGGATCATACTGGACTGGACCGGTGGAGTTGAATGATCAGGGTGCCAATTATAAATGCAATCTGCAACAGGAGAACAGGAAAGGTAAACAAATATATTAAAATTTTCAATGAGCACAATTTCCAAATTATTATTATTTTTTATTAATGCAGATGCGAGGGTTGTTTCTTTTTGTTTATAAAATGTATTTTGTATAACCACTATCACATCTTACAATTTCCTTATTCCAGCGTCTAAAATACATTTCTTGCTGTAGTACTTGATCACGATAATTAGCCAATATCTATGTTATATTCCATAAGCTTTTGTACATCCTGTTCTTAATAAAACGAATGTGGATGGGATAATTTTGTTTAACCTTACCACGGCAGGGTAGATACAGTCGATTTGTTCCCATCTTACAAACAATATTATCAACAAAATATTAATGTGGCCAGGAGGTATTACGGTGGTGCTTTCTTTCAATGATTTACTTTAATAAGTACAAATAAGCAATAGTTACTCCTCCCAGTAAGGTTATAATGTGAATTTATAATTATAATTGCCAATTATTAATATACACTTAGTAAACTGAGAATTAGATCAATGACGAACAAATCCTCACTGGTAGCTGACTACAAAGAACAGGAGCTGAAATCTTCTATATAATTTTCCATATGTATAACAGATAATTACACAAAAATAATTTCTTCTGTTTATTTCTTATTTTATCCCTAAATATTGATATGATTAACATGCTATTAAAGCTGCAGCATTGTTTTCAGAGACCTGTTGCACTAATATCACAAGCTTATTTTCTGCAGCTTGTTGTAGGTTTTCAAAGAATTAGAAAATGCAGAAAATCGTTAGCGGGAAATACGGGCCCTGCTAAGTTTTTTTTTGTGCTTGGGTCACTTAAGCAGGGATTAAAGATTCAGGAGGCTGTCACCTTACAAAAAAGTTAAACTGGTTTAAGCACTTTGCATCTTTAGAATTAACTGTAATTTACCTCAGAAGGCCCCCATACAGACAGCTGCTTTGTGCTTCCAGCTTTAACCTCTGAGTGATGTCTAGAGCTAACAGACTGCTTGGATACAGTCAATCAATAGCCTGCTATCTGCAATAGAAACACACTTTAATTACATATTCTCAAATGAGGATGTCAACCCTCTCTGGAAACTAAAAGCTTCTCCCTTAGATCAAACACAGTGGAACAAACCTTTTACATAATATGCTGACAGATATTGCCATTATGGTCAATATAATTAGAATAGAAGTCTTATAAGGGATAGCAACAGTTAAATAGTTAAGATTACCCCTTCATTTCTGGTGATATATCTTGTGTCTGCACCTTTCACTCAGTAGTATTATAATCAGTTAAAGAAATACCGTAAATTAGTCGTATTCACTCTGTTCCTAATTTATTGTTGATCAGGTAGCGGAAATGTAAAGAAGAACATGATTTCTATTTTGCTTTTGTAAAAGAAAACTCCTTCCATCATCATAACAAAACATTCAGTTATTGCTGTACGTGTTTGCTTTTGGTCTGTTAACCCTTATCAACTGATACACAGGTAATATTTACTGATCTGCTGTATAAAAACAAACGTCTGCTTCTGTTCTTATTTGTTGGTACTGTATGTTTACACAATTAAACTTGGCATCTGTAATTAAATTACCAAATTTTAGTTGTTCATGAAATTAGATTTATTAGTTACATATTTTATACTCTTTGTTCTATAATGATTTGGAGCCTCAAATGCATGACTTTTAGAATATTGATATTTTGAGACAATTTATAATTGGTCTTTATTTTTTTAAATTATTTCTATATTTCCCCTAGCAACCAGGAAGTGAATTGAATGAGAGTTTGGAAAATGAATATGCAAACAACTGAATAGGAAGATAAGTAAAAAAAAAAATAATAAAATTGTGGCCTCCGAGAGTAATATATATATTTTTTTTTGTCTGCTGCGGTCAGTGTCTGAAAGCAGAAAAAGTCAAGCTGGCCATAGACTTTAAGATCCACGATCTGCTCATTTGGCGACATCGCCAAACGAGCGGATCTTACCACAATATGCTGCTAACTTCAGGGCTATATCAGGGGTAATCCGAATGTCTAGCCTCATGCCAAATTTCAAAATTAAATTTATAATCATTAGTTTGCTCTTTTTTAAAAATGATCAGTGCATAATTCTGCTGCAGCAACTCTATTAACTGATGCATTTTGACTATGTTTTCCGAAGACAGTATCCCTTTATACAGGTGTATCAAACAACACATGTGCAATGTCTATTAGGGACTACAGTTAGAAAGGCTTCATCCCTTGTTAGTCTATTAGACACACACAACAATCTGAGTTGGAGACGTTGCATTAGACAGTTGTCTGGGAAATAGATTGTTGAGCTTGGTATGGCGTATGATACCAGAGAATTAGTAGTTTGCCACTGTGTTTTCACTGATTATTCTATTCTGCTTGTGACAAATTCCTAAAATTATTCTGTCCTTTTCATTTTCTTGGGTAAAAAATATTATAATGGGTTTTGAAAATAAGTGTATTACAGTTTATTATAAATACGTTTATTAGATAATAACTTTTTTTGGTGGACC
>CM044442.1:38336487-38356034 GCA_024363595.1 Xenopus borealis | reverse complement strand
TTTTCCCATGAAATTATCCCTTTAAATGCCTGATAAGAGCTTACACCTTCATTCACCTCTCCCCTCATCTTCTATACTATACACCAACCAACACAAATCCACATTTGTTTACAGTCCTGAATTTAATATCAGTGTGCAAACAACTGCATGTGTCACGAGGAAATTCTTTTTGCAGTTTTAGTTACTATTCGCATGAGACTACATTTGTGCATATGGAAAGCTTATAGGATAGCAGCAATCATTGTTATGTCTATAAAGTAGCATGGATGGGTGCACTGCAAAAATACTAGGGCCAATAGAAGAGGTAATATGAATCCCTCCACTCTGTGTTGTACTTATTACCTTGAACCTTATTTTATAATCAGCTTTTGTAGTTAAGCACAAGAGCCACAGGATGTTCTGAGATCCAGTTAGAGCTCTGGCGATATATAGCATACTCTATTCTATTTTAGTTCGTAACTTTGAATTAAAAAGCATTATTTGTAGTTTATTTTTACTTCTGTATTAGCGGTGTTTGCTTTGAAGTGTGAGTTCCAATATCTCGTGATAAAGGTTGATGCTGTATAAATGTAAGATATACAGGATATACATGTAAGATAGTAAATGGTTTTGTATCCAGAAAACACACGCAACATGTATAAAATACCATAAAAGCCGAACGAAATATATATAAACTGTATATCACAAATCAATGTCATGCTATAAATTGTTCTTTCAGAATCATTCTGAGTTGTTAGTCATGTTTAGTGATGGGCAAATCTGGGGCGTTTCGCTTCTCCAAATTTTTTACGAGTTTCATGAGAAATTTGCAAAACGGAGAAGAATTAGCGAAACGCCACCGGCGTCTCATTTTGAACGCTAGCATCCATTTTTGGACTGGGGTGTCGATAAAATGAAGTTTTGCCAGGTGAATTTTTCCAGGCGTTTCGCAAATTTATTCGCGCAAATTCACACCAGGTGAATAAATTCGCCCATCACTTCTCATGATTCTTATGGATTCAGCAGTCTGTATTCTTGGGAGTGTGAGAGTGTGTGTGTGAGTATATTTTTATATCTCTAAATAAGAGTGTTGAGGTGATTATTTAAACTTCTGTGTGTTTCGGCAGGTATAAGAGCAGGTACAGTATAAGGGCAAGTATAAGTACAGTAAGAGGCACGTTTATCAAGGGTCGAATTTCGAATTCATGCAAGTTTTTTAAAACTCCCATAAATGTGAAAATCGACTAGGTGAAATAATTTTATTAAATGAAATTTTTAATACACGGATGAATTTAAACATCCTGAAAACCCGCATTCTGTTTGAATTCGATCAGACTCAATTTGAGTTTTTTTCTCCAAAAAAACTTGAATCGCAGGAAGGCTGCAAACATCTCCAAATTGATCCCTGCACCTCTCCCATTGACTTAAACAGTAATTCGTCAGGTTTTAGGTGGCACCTCGAATCAACTCGAATCAAGTTTGGATAACTCCTAGTTGAATTTAACCATTAGAAAATTAAAAAAATTCGAAGTCAAATTTTCAATCTGCCCCTAATTGTCAGCCTGTAATTTGAAATTATGAGAATATAAATGACTGTTGTATTGTAGCAAACAATTGGGCAATGTAACACAAGGCAACTAATATTTGCTTTCAAACATGTGATCAATGTGAATTTTAAGCACATGTTTCCCATATGACTTCTTAAGGTGGCCATACACGTAGAGATCCGCTCGTTTGGCGATCTTGCCAAACGAGCGGATCTCTCCCCGATATGCCCACCTTGAGGTGGGCGATATCGGGCTGATCCGATCGTGGGCCCTAGGGCCCAACGTTCGGATCAGTATGGGCGGTAGGATCGCGGTACCGCATCAACGAACAGATGCGGCCGCGATCTGACGGGATTTTTAATCCTGCCCGGACGACATCTGGCCGACTTTCGGCCAGATATCGATCGGGAAAGCCCATCGGAGGGACCCCCACACGGGCCGATAAGCTGCCGACACATTCTGTCGGCAGTTTTTATCTGCCCGTGTATGGCCACCTTTACACATCGTAAACAGTTGGACGCTTCCTTTCGAAAAGAAGCAATCAATCAGTTGTCTCAAACAGCAACTCAGTTGATGCTACTGCTGAATGGCTCCTATGCTTTACTACTGGAGCTACTGGAACTGGAGCAAACATTGCTGCTGTTATTGCTTATCGATACTGTCCCTTATGCAGCCACTACATTCTTAGTGGAACCAGTGGTGCATTTATAAATATTGTCCAGTACAGAAAAAGTTTAAAAAAAAATACTTATTCTGCAAAAGATATAAAAGGGCAATTAAAAAAAAGTCTATTATTATCAATGGTTTGGAGCTATGATTTTCATTTTGATATAACCTAAGAAAATATATTTTCAATATATAATTATAAAATATACTTCCAAATAAATAACACCATATAATAATACCGGATCTAATTTTTCTTTCCTTTTTCAGGGTACATACCCAGCTACTTGGATAAAGATGAGCTGTGTGTGGTGTGTGGAGACAAGGCTACAGGGTATCACTATAGATGTATCACCTGCGAGGGCTGCAAGGTAACGTATTGGAGACTGACTCACCTTAGTGTTGTTGTTCCACTACAGAGTAGGTATTATGCTATCACTATAGTAATATCGTGGTGCCTCTATAAGTTATATTCATATTGGCGCAGTCTAGATTGTGATATAAGGGTTGCCTTTATGCAAGCGACAGAACTTCAAGCTGTTTTCTGATATTCTCAGTATGTTATCCATTTTCTCTTGTGAGTTTTGGGTTTTCTGGGAAGTTGGCACAATATTTATTGGTAGTTTAAAGGTACTATATTTGTTAGGACTCTGATAAAACCTTATTGGGATTGATCTCTCATGCTTTGGTTTGATCCCTTGTCAATCTTTTATCTTTCAGGGCTTTTTTAGAAGAACTATTCAGAAGAACCTCCACCCAAGCTATTCCTGTAAATATGAAGGAAAATGCGTTATAGACAAAGTAACAAGGAACCAGTGCCAAGAATGCCGCTTCAAAAAGTGCAAAACTGTTGGAATGGCAACAGACTGTAAGCAAATCATAAGCTATATTGACTTAATGGTTTTACAGCTACAGAATAATGATAGCAAGCCTCTGCACTCAACTCATAATGAATATGCTGAGGACATTAAGACATTTTGTTCATTACGTATTATGGAATAGGAGAATTCTTAATTTAGCAGGTAGAGAAAGCATTTTGCTTTCTGTTATTTACCTTTCATTGTTTTTAACTTAGGGGGCAGATTTACTATTAATTGAATTTCGAATAAAAAAAAATTTGAAATTCGACCATGGGAATAGTGAGTGAAGTAAAATCCTTCGAATTTGAATGTCGAATTCGAAGGATTTTACTGCAAATCAATCGATTTGAACAATTTAATCGATCAATCTAATTTTTTTAATTTGATCTAAAATAATGATTCCCAACTTGGTAGCTTGGTTCTGGCGAAGTAGGTGGTCGAATAAAAATTTAAAGGGGAAGTCATTTGACCATCGAGTAGTCGAATATTCAAATAAAATTTTATATGAATTATTCGAATTCGACTATTCGATAGTTGAATTTGCCTAATTTGCATATTCAAATATTCGAATTTAATTAAAATTCGATCGAACTTCGAATTCTTCATGTGAATTTTGTAAATCTGCCCCTTAGTGTACCTTGTAAACTTTCCATGCTACAACTTACTACTGCACATCTAGTTTTTTTATCTTATATCTATTAAGTATACTAAACACAGCCTGGATTAAAAATGAATGGCTAAATCATTGTTGTACTCCAAAGACTGGCTATGTTACAGTAGTATTTGTGTAAAGTGCATACTTAGGGGCAGATTTACGATCAAATCGAATGATTTGAATAAAAATCTATTCGACTATCGAATTACTTCCCCTTTAATTTTATAAAAATTCGATTGAATGGTTAAAATCGTTCGGTTCGTTCGACCAATCGGATTGCGATAAAATCCTTTGAATTTGAATTTGAGGGATTTTAATTCCCTAACTATTCCCATGGTCGAATTAAGAATTCCAGCCGTTCTGTCTGCCAGGTTCTGTGGCCTCTAATATCCTGCCACCATACCTAAAACAGTAGGATGACAGTATAGCTGGTTGCATATTTTGCTCTCTAAAATATTGCAATTGCTTGCTGATATTTTGCTTCCCTTCCAGTGGTTTTGGATGACAACAAACGTTTGGCAAAAAGAAAGCTCATAGAAGAAAACAGAGAAAAACGACGGAAAGAAGAGACACAGAAATCAATTGTTCAGAAACCTGAACCAACACAAGAAGAATGGGAGTTGATACAAGTTGTCACTGAAGCACATGTGGCCACCAATGCACAGGGAAGCCACTGGAAACAGAAAAGAAAATTTTTGGTAAGAGTCACGGTATGATACTTATCTTTCTTTGACTTGGCAGTTGTGTGATACACAAACCAAAAATGTCTGGCCCTTCATATAAATCTCTATTGCAGTACATTTTTTTATGTTTTATCTTTCTTTTGGACCAAACATTCCTAAAGGTTGTTTCATAAGAAAACCTGCCATTTATATTTTAGATATTTCAGTGGCACCCTACATTTATAAAAAAAATAGAATTCCCAGCATGCAATTTTGGACTAGATTCACTTGTTTGGTGTTCTTGCTAAGGGCTCTTACACACAAGCATTTTTACCTGCACTTCCCCGGCGTTCCATTTTGCTGCATTCAGCCGCAGGGGAGCGCAGCAATATACGCACTCAATGCTTTTCAATGGGGCTGTACTCACACAAACGCATGTAGGCGCCAAATGCAGGTTCAGACGCAACATGCTGCATTTTTCCTGCGTTCGGCAACTACATGCGCTTGTGTGAGTACAGCCCCATTGAAAAGCATTGAGTGCGTCTATACCTGTGCTCTCCTGCGGCCGAATGCAGCAAAACAGAACGCAGGGGAGCGCAGGTAAAAACACTTGTGTGTAAGAGCCCTTATTTTTACTCCTTCTTCACAAATCCAGCAATTAACAGTTGGAAGGGGAAATAAACTGATGTTAAAAGCATTTGCTTAGAGATCCATAAAATGTGGTCCTCAGGCTTGGCATATGTATGTTGAGAAGCCTTAGTAGTGTTATGGTATACTGTAATACTCTTATAGATTGTATTACCTGTCAGCATAGTCACAATAATGAAACCTTTTTTTCATATCTATTCTTTATCTGTGTTTGTACAACTCCAGCCAGAGGACATTGGACAAGCTCCCATAGTTAATGCACCTGAAGGTGGAAAAGTGGACTTGGAAGCCTTCAGTCAGTTTACAAAAATAATCACCCCAGCAATTACAAGAGTGGTTGATTTTGCCAAAAAGCTACCTATGTTTTGTGAGGTGAGTTTTATTTACTAGTCCGTTTTCCATTGCCGTTTAAAAAGATGAATGCATTGACAACATACAACTAAACTTAGATTTATCACATCTTTCTCAAAATGAATGTATCTGCCCTTACAGCTGCCTGATGCAGAGAATTCCACAACCACAGCTCTCATTGTAGCTTTTTGCACTTACAGTAGTAACCACAAGGAGTTCCACTGGATAATATAGGAGGTTCTACTAATAAAAGTACAGGGTTTATTATATGATCTACTTATGTATTTATACATACCCATAAGCACCTTTTATCCAATCAAAATAATCTCAACCAATACAGCCTTTCTTCATAACTGAGATTTTGTATACAGTTTAATTCCCCAGTAATGTCATTTTTGACACCAGCATTTGAACTACATATTCTAGATGGAGCTTTACCAGTGTTTTACCCTTTGCTTGTTTGAACTCACCCCCCTTTATTAATATAAATAAATAAAGTTATACATGCCTAGTCCCCCCAGTGGCTGCTCTGACACTTGTCCTGTTTCTGCACTTGTTACAAGGTGAAATACAAACAAGGAATGTTACAGATATCAGTCTGGGGCAGACATCTCCAGGCTTGATCACAAAAGAGCTGGAGGCTAAGCGATTAAAACAAAAAGGCATGTTATATTTGCCACATTATTGTCATTCATAATATTGCTATTCTGATCTCTCATTGTGTGAGTTCATTTTTTTCCCACTTAAAATAGCTGCATGAACGTCATTAATAGCATGAAATCCAATGTTTCCCCACTACCTTTCCTCATAAAATCACACTGCATTTCTCCAAATTTAGCCAAATAAAGCTGGAATGTCTCCCATCTCTTGTTCCTTTTGGATGCTTAAGTACAAATACAGGCGAATTGAATCTTTTTTTTTCATGTTGCTATAGTAACTATAAGCATTGGAGAGTTTTTAAACCTTTTGCTTCATTTTGATGCAAAATAGAAATGCAGATCCTTGAAGCTCAATACAGTTTGCTATTCTATTTCCTTACAGAAGTATTAAATTACATACAGTAGATGTTATGTAATATTTTCTGGGGACCTGTATAGGTTAAGTTATGCCTCTGGGTGAGAGAGTGAAGACCCCTCAAACATGACTACAGTATGTTTTGTTTGTGTCTTGTGTCCCTCCATGTGTATAAAAACCTGCCTTAGTGGCACTGGTAAAATGCTTATAGTTTTATGCCAACATCTTGCTCTTTCCACCCTGCCTGTGAAAAGTGTAGTACTTCTAGTAAAGTGGTTTAACTCTCAAACAGTAAATTACACTAATACAAAGTATTTTTCTCACTATTTTAGGTATATACATCACATATACATTTTAGGTATATACATCACCTGATCTTACAGCAGAAAGGGATGCAAACAGCTGAGAAGTAATTTAATATTTGCTTTTGTTTCTAGCTGCCATGTGAAGACCAGATCATCCTCCTTAAAGGCTGTTGTATGGAGATCATGTCCCTCCGAGCGGCAGTGCGGTATGACCCCGAAAGTGAAACTCTAACGCTGAATGGTGAGATGGCAGTGACAAGGGGGCAGCTAAAAAACGGAGGACTCGGCGTGGTTTCAGATGCCATCTTTGACTTGGGAGTGTCGCTTTCTTCATTCAGTCTTGATGATACCGAAGTCGCCTTGTTGCAGGCTGTGCTGCTTATGTCATCAGGTTTGTAAAGGTGGAATGTTATAAGAGTTGTAAACAAAAAAACAAGAATAAATAAATTTGTTTTCTTTTCACAATGTAATATATTAATTTGCAACTTTTAAATGAGATCTCTCCTTTTCAATACCTGCTTAAAGGTGGCATATTTCTCATTACAGATTTAATTACATATACTGCACTCACGGGTGCATAATATAATCTGAGCATATGGGATAGCATTTACCAATTACGTATATATACATGGGAACATCTGTGTTTGCTTCACAATTACCTATACAAAGCACTTTTTTAAAGTTCACAATTTGACAGTATATCATCCATTTATGATAAATATAATTAACAGGAGCACTGTAAGGTCTTAAAGGTGCTATCTGTGCATTAGTCATGGAGCTTGTAGTAACAACTCAGAGGCTGTGTGAGTGTAGGCTATATTAGTTCTAAACATGCATTACAAGTTCTATTGTGAATTTCCCATTGCACTCCTCAGCTCTTGAAGAAGGCAGCCCTAACTGAACTGGAGATGCAAAAGCCATTCTCCAATAAGAGATCTGCCTACTACCTTTGCAACACTCATGCTGGTGTATGATTTAGGCAAATAACTGTGGCATCTTGGCTTACACATATTACATTGTAGTGGACAGCAGGATATTGCAGTGCAGTGAATAAAAAAAGTGTTTAATGCTTGCAGCCATGGTTATGTAGAGCAGACAGGATTCATACTGGAGTTTCTGGTATAATAATTTGTCCTGCAGAACTCTGAAAAATTTATATTGAGCGTTTTGCCTTACCATTCACTTTCTAGCATGTTTCTCCCCTTAGCAGTATTTGAGTATGTTTGGAAATGTAGATCAGGGACATTTGGGTTGTATGTTGAACAACATATTCTTCACATGCCAAATGTATGGATTTGAAGAAAAAAGTACCTTCAGAAATGTTTTGAATCTGGAATCTTTGAGTTTGCATATATCCAGCATCTGAAATGGTTCTAATTTTTCCTTTACTGCAGATCGCCCTGGTCTCTCTAGCGTGGAGAGAATAGAAAAGTGCCAGGAAGGTTTCCTCTTGGCTTTTGAACACTACATTAATTACAGGAAACACAACATTGCACACTTTTGGCCAAAACTGCTGATGAAAGTCACCGACCTCCGCATGATCGGAGCGTGCCACGCCAGCCGGTTCCTGCACATGAAGGTGGAGTGCCCCACTGAACTGTTTCCCCCACTGTTCTTGGAAGTGTTTGAGGACTAGAACAGACTGTGCTTCTGGATTCTCTGCACTTCTGGGGGGTCTCCCCTTCCATTCCATTGCCTCCGTCACTTTTTATTTTGTTCTTGTCCGTTCTGAATAGACATGGATGAAAAATGTTCCTCTGATGCGGGTACTTGTGACTGACGTGTTTTCCTTATTCTGTCCATTTGATGTGAAGTTTATCCGTGGAAGTTCAAGCTCCTTCTTACTGAAGAGACATGTCAACATATTACACAAGTGATGTGTTTGGCTGTCCTTCCAGTTCTAAAGCGGTTTTGGGGGTGGGAAAGACAAAACAAAAAAATAAATGTAAATGATTTTGCATTCACCAGCACTACGGATCCAGCACAGCAAAGGTATTCTCAAATATTGTGCCTGCGGCTACCATCCCTACCAACCATCTCCTGCAACAATCACTCACTCGTGCAATGTGGGACAGTCATTACCATGTATTGCTGCAGTATGCTTTTTCCTTCAGGATCAGGGCAGATATTTGGTTGTAGATGGTATTTTTTTAATTTATTTTTTAAAGTAGAACCACCCATTGTCTGGCACTCTCTGTGTGCTGAGGATAGTTACTAAGCATATTTTCTTAGTTGTTTGTTAGGAGGAGATTTAGTCTGGTAATAGCCCTAATAATTATACCTTTATACTTTACAGAAACACAATAAGCCTGAAAAGAATGTATTTTTTTACTCTAGCTTTTCCGTGTCCAACATCAACTTATGTTTTTTTTTTTTTTTGTACTAAAAGAAATGCGCTAAATAGAAATTTAGACATTTAGTAAGAAACTACATTTGCTCACTTTCGTTTCATGTAGTCTGTGTCGATAGGCTGACTGTATAGAATTTGTTCTTTAATTCTGCACATTCCCTTCTCAGGTATTGAAGTACACTTTTCTGGAATGCTTTCTGTTTTACCAGAATCCCAAGCCCTCCAATTCCCTCTTCAGCGGATGAATCATGACACGTTTTATTGTCTTATTCTGTACCCTGGATACATCACATGCAGTCCACCATCTGTAGCTGAACTACCAATCCTTACAGTCGTCAGAGATGTTCATCTGCTGGCAAGTTTAGCTGCAGCTGGAGGATCCAGTGTTGAAAATCTGTACAGTACAACATGGCAAAATATGAGATTTGGTAACATTACAAAACCAAGGTCATAAATGGACGGCATCCAAACTCTTGGAATGTGATAAACAATAACAATTTTGTAACTGTAGCGCTACCTCCTTTATTGTCAGAGTTCTAATAGTGCCTAGGTATGAAGCAGTGGCATCATTTCCAAGCTGGTACACAAACTGCTTTATTACCTAATATCTACTCACTTTATCAGGCTACTCATCCAGGTTAATATATATTAAATCAGGTTCTTATCAGCTGCAAGGTTATTATATTACAGAAAATATATTTTTTAAAACATATTAAAATTTTAAAAAAATAAATAAATAAAGTTAAAAAAATTCAGACCCATGAGAATTAGATAAAAAACAAGGAATTGAGTAGGATGTTTCTGGAATAGGAAGTTTCCATTTGAAGTATATATGTGTGTATATATATATATTTATATATATATGCATATGTATAATTTTGAAATACAGGTATTGGATCCCTTATCCAGAAACCCGTTATCCAGAAAGCTTCAAATTACGGAATGGCCATCTCCCATAGACTCCATTGTAATGAAATAATCCAAATTTTTTAAAATGATTTCCCTTTTCTCTGTAATAATAAAACAGTAGCTTGTACTTGATCCCAACTAAGATATAATTAATCCTTATTGGATGCAAAATCAGCCTATTGGGTTTAATTAATGTTTTTGTAATAGACTTAAGGTATGAAGATCCAAATTACGCAAATATTTGTTATCCGGCAAACCCCAGGTTCTGAGCATTCTGGATAATAGGTCCCATACCTGTAGTATAGTCTGTGCTTTTTCCAGATGATCTAGCTCAGCAGTATTTTTATACTTAAGTTTAAAACTAAATCCAACAGATCTATAAAATCTGAAAAAGTTATATGAAACTGAAACAACTCCGTTTCACATATGTTACTCTTGTCCCAAGAAGGATATTTTTCTATCAGACAGGAAAGGCCTTTATCGTCAAAATGTTTTGTCTACGTAGGGTTTGATAACCAACCCACCATAACTGCATACACTCAGGAAAACAATCATGCTAACAGTTCACATTTACAAGGAAAACCACTTTTTTATAAAAAAAAATCCTTCAGTGGCCTGTCTCTTGACAAATTGATTTTTCCAAGACTAAGGGGCAGATTTATTAAGGTTTAAATTGTAAATTCTAATTTGAATTTTTGAGTTGGGAATAATCCAAACTAGAATTCAAGATTTATCGTAACTTGACCCTGGGAACAACTCGGATGCAACTATTTGACACCTAAAACCTGCCGAGTTCATGTAGATGTCAATGGCAGAGGTCCAGTGATGCATTTGCAGATGTTAATAGCCTTCCTGACATTTGAGTTTAGTCGAATTCAGTTTGAATTTGATTTGAGCCTTTGGGTCGGTAATATTTGATTGAGTTTTAGATCGAGTTTTTTCTTAAATAAAATACTATTCAACTCTAGCATTTGACCTTTGACAAAACCTAATAAGCCCTTAATTATCATGTGACCCTTTATTTGAATGCCGGCAGCAATTGCATATGGTAGGTATTTTCATTGGTGTTCCCTAGATTTTTATTATCTTATTTGCTTTCATTCAGGGCAAGGCATACACATTCATCCAGCAGACGGCCTTAGTAGGATAACTCTCCAGAAAAATGTGCGTTTTTTTTTGTGAAAAACAGGCAGCCTCTGAATTTTAGAATTGCCTGTAACAAACAAAATAAGCCAAGTGATTTATCATAAATCAAATTAATTTTCCATAGATTTTACTATGTTACAGACAATGCGTAAAAATATCAACCCAAATCACATTTTTTTTAATGTTCTGGAACCAACAATGTTGTGTCCCCATATTCTACATTTTTTCAATCAAGCTTTTTTGAAAAAAATCCAAATATCCAAAGTTAGAGTTTATTTGAAGTAGGTGTAAACTCTAAAATTACACCAATTCATGTTTTTATAAATAAGCTCATTAAAGCTTGAACACAGTGTTAAAAGTAATGAGAAGAACAGTATTTAGTGATAACACTTAGTGATGGGCAAATCTGGGGCTTCACTGAATTTTTCACGAATTTCCTTTGAAATTTGCGAAACAGTGAAAAATTCTCAAACCGCAGCCAGCGCCTTGTTTTGGATGTGCGTGTCTGTTTTTGGACGCGCACGTATGTTTTTGGACACTGGCACACATTCACCAACAAAAATGCGAGGGCGTCCAAACACTGGCATCCAGAAAACGGACGCTAGTGATTTTTCGCGACAGTTTTGCTAATTTATTCGCCACCGTGAATCACGGGAATGCGCCACAAATTCGACTCTGGAGAATAAACTTCACCCATCACTAATATCACTGTGCCCAAGATATTTCAAACCAGTTTTACCACTGGATATAGGTCACGGGAAGAAGGGACTGCCATTTTGCAGATAGCTATAGAATTCATATGTATATGACGTGTTTCTAAAAAGAGTTTGTATAGTATTTAGGTTAATGGTCTATATTGTGCAAGAGAAGTGGTAAGTTCCCACTACAGCATGAAGGTACATACAACATCCTTTGCTTTTGCCCACCATTGCTGCCATGTATTTTGTTATTCAAACGTTACACGTTGTTAAGCTCAGCCGACTTCCACTGTGTAGGAAGAAGACAGACTGACAAAGCCCCTTATCTGCCAGTAGAGATTGGTGGTGCACAAGGAGTCTAGTTATGGTTTAGCTGTTAAATCAGAGACCAAAACTGTGAACAGTTAAAGACAGATGTGTCTCTGAAAGATCAAGTTAAATACATAATAATTATCCGTTCCATTCTAGAAAATCCTAGAAACAGGTTATCAGTGTGTTGTCAGATTACTCACTTGTACAAACTGTACACTGTACGTCCAAAAAGAATCTATGCCTTTAATGTTTATCATTGAACGTGCAATTGCCTTAAACCTTGAACCAAATGTATTTTTATTCAGGTATTTTCAAAGAAATCATTTGGATACACTCCATAATTACATGGCTTTAAGACCTTTACTATACATTTTTCATTCATAACATAAAGGACAAAATGTTTTTCCACTTCAGAAGTTCCATGTAATTCTCTGGTTTCCAACAAGCAGCAGCAGGTCACTTTCTGCCTTCGGTCAGACACTATGACAACAAAGTGGCCAGATCACTATGTGAAAGTAAAGCCTAAAACACAGTACTGCTAGAAATGTTGTATTATTTAAACTGAACTCACTGCACCAGCCCAGAGGCTCAGTAGCCGTATGATATTAATCTTGCATGCCTCCAAATTTGACCACAGCAGCTCCCCATTAGGATCTTGTTAGACCATCATTTGAGTGTCAGTGGCACTGCACATGCTCAGTGTGTTCTGGGCTGCTTAGAAGTTAGGCTTAGGGGTTTTGGAAAATCATCAAAACCTTAGCAAATGTTTAAAATTAGTTTAAAATGTTTTACACTTTAATCGCTACATTCTTTAACCTTATCCTTACAGCAGGGAAATATGGTGCAGGTCAAAATATATAAACCCACCAGCAAACACTCAGAACAGAGGCATGCCTTACAGCTAAGGATGTACACCGGCATCAGCCAACAGCTCAGCAGTCGTGTTAGCACATGCTATTGGCTCTTCATAGCAATATCTCCATGACTTTACACTGCCAAATTAGCAGCCATACTCATCTTCTCATGCACATCTCAACATGATGGATATGTTAATCCAGTCAGTTCAGTACAACAGAGTTATAATTCATTCCCAGGACCCTTAAAGGAGAACTAAACCCTAAAAAAGTATAGGGCTAAAAATGCCATCTTTTATATACTGAACTTATTGCACCAGCCTAAAGTTTCAGCTTGTCAATAGCAGCAATGATCCAGGACTTCAAACTTGTCACATGGGGTCACCATCTTGGAAAGTGTCTGTGACACTCACATGCTCAGTGAGCTCTGAGCAGCTGTTGATAAGCTAAACTTAGGGGTTGTCACTAATTATCCAGCTGAGAATGAGGTTTGTCTGTAATATAAGCTGATGCTCCACGGCTGATTGTGAGTGGGTCCCTAAGTTCAGTAAGTGACAGCAGCACAGAGCATGTGAATCAGTGAATCAGCAGAAAAGAAGATGGGGAGCTACTGGGGCATCTTTGGGGACACAGATCTTTACTGCTAAAGGGCTGTGGTTGCCTTGGGCTGGTACAGAAGCACAAAATATAATGTACAACATTTCTAGCTACTTATTTAGGTTACTTTCCTTGTCCTTTAAGTCACTGTCACAGCTCCTGTGACTGATCTAAAAGTTCATAAACTTGGGTGCACCCTTGATACAGAGGGTCACATATATTTATTAGCTTTGCAGTTGCTCCTGATCTCTGAGATATTTTTTTTCTCAGTTGTATATTTTAAATTGTCTCATGATTGCAGTGAGACTTCTCAGATTCCGCTGCCCCATGGAGAATTTCACCTAAAGAAGAGGAAAGCTTTCTAAGATATAGATTCACTTTTGTATTACCAGAGGGGTGCATATACAGTCAGTTATAAGAATCCTTAGAAGGATCTAAGAGCTCAGATGCTCCTGTGTCCTTTATAATTATTGTAGGTAAAATACAGTTCATCTATTTAGTGACCGATCTTAGCCATATAAAATGCTTAGATTTTCAGCTCTTCTATCTTTTAGACTTGGAATACATATCTGTATAATATAAATATTTACTGTGGCTTTTTGTAAAAAGGTGTATAATTCAGACAAAGATCATGTAACCGCATTCAGGAATTGTGCTGCCGATGAAATGTTACCAAATCTCATACAAAGTTATATTTCCTGTAGTACTGCATGTGGGAATCGACTTTGTTTGTCATTGAGTCCAGAGAACGACGGGGATAGGCAATTCTATCAAACTCCCGTCTGAACTGAACATTGTTAAAGGTACATCAGCTCTAGTGTTCTTTCTGTTTATACTATATGATGAATTGAAATATGTATATAATTGCTCTCTAGCTGCATGCATCACTCTTCAAATCACATAAAGGATATTCACTTTTGTAGAGGCTAAACTTTTCCTTTTTAAAGGTGACTATTAACTATCACAAGAGAAGAAATTATAAGAAATGATTAGCAACAAAAAAAAGTTAAAGTGTGAGAACAAAATTGGCCACTGATGTGGATAAATCACTGAAATAGCGATAATTTAAGTGGTTAAACCCTTTCGCTACCGTGAATTGTGCGGTGCAGCTGGGAATGGCCCGATATGAATATTCCATGAAATGAGTAGGATGAAAGATATCTAATCCATTATCATTTACTTGTATTCTAGTGCCATCCCTAGCTCAGTGTCTGCCCACAAGTCATATGTGCTGCTCAATTCAGATTCACTCATTTTTATAATATGCATGATGGGAAGTGAAATGGGAAGAGCAATTGACTCAGAGGAGAACCAAACCTGTAAGGAAAAAAACCCTCCCCTGTGTAGACCCCCTCCCTACTCCCCCAAGCCTACCTCCCCCCCCTAATGTCCCTAATTTTTTACTTACCCCTCCTGCAGATTCTTGCCACAGGAGTTTACAGCAGCCATCTTTTTTCTTTGGTCTTCTTCATAAGTTTTGGCTCATGCACAGTTGGAGGAGATTTCCAGAACTGAACCACTGCGCATGCACCGAAAGTCACTAACATTTCCGATTTTTCTTCCCATGCCAGTCCCGTGGCAAAAATCTGCAGGAGGGGTAAGTATAAAATTAGGGGCATTTGCCTGGGGGGGAAAGGTAGGCTGTGGGGAGGACGGAGGGGGGGTCTACACGGGAGTGTAACATTAATAGTATGTATGGCCCCGATATCTCACCAGATTTCTATCCAATACTGTTGCCATATTACTCTAGACTCAAGCACTTTTACCTCAAAGAGGCGACCGCACCCTGGTGAAGATGAGGGTTATGGTTTAAAACTGACAGAACGAAATGTTTACTTAAAGCAAAATGAGAATGATAAGCTGAATGAATCCTAAAAGGAACATACAGCACCTTGTCAAAGGCGAATATTTTTATTCTGAAAAGAGACTCCCTATATAGAATAATTTTTTAAAGAAAGAAAGAGTATATTATATTATTGCATAGATATTTATTTTCAGCATTGCATCCCAAATAACGACAAACTATTTTGTACTATGCAGACACTGACTGCACAAGCTAAAGCAGAATAAATACATGAATATAGAAATAGAGAAGGTTTGGCCTTACTGCAACGCATATAGAAATAACGGTGTAGGTTCCATACAACACAGTTTTATTTGCTTGCTGATGGGGTAGAGATATTGAAGGGCAAATAAAGATGGTCTTAATTGTTGGGAATCCTTGTGATTAAATTGTATTATTGTTCTATATGGTGCCTTCAAGAGTAACTTATACCCCTATGAAACCCTCACATTGCTAAAGCCACCAGCTCCTCACAGCTCCTCCAGCAACAAGCAAAGCAAGGCGGCCTGTTGTATACTGTATCACTGTCACACAATTTGTCTGCTGAACAGCATCATAAATGTCTATTTTTGCACAAGACAATCACATAAAAAACAGTTGTGGATAGTTTTGTTTATATGGAGATTAAAGAAGACTTTGTTGTAGACATTACTGCCGTCTCTGACAGTACCCAAGTACCACATCTATTATTCACAGCTCCGGTCCATAGACCTGTACAGACTATATCTAGTCACCTTCTGTTCAGCAGATATTTCCCATGTCTTTAATAAGCAACTCCAGGCTCTTGTGCTTCTTTTCTTTCGCTTTGTCCTTCATTTGCCTCTGGGATGTACAATTATTTCCATGTATGTAATAGAAAAACTTGCAAATGTCCAGAACTATCAAGATATGCAAATAATTCAAAGAAAAAACAGGACAGAGCCAATTCTTCTGGGGGGGATGTTATACACGAGCGCACTCGGCTCCTAGGTCAAAATCCAAAGCATTTCATAGGTTAGTTTAGATCTACCTTTCACACAGACACTCAGCTCTTCATCATCATGGTCTCATCTTGGACTTGGATAAGTCAAAATAGCTACATTTTATAAAGAGACCTACAATACATAAGCTTACAGCCCCTGAGTGCTATAGAGTGAGACTGTGTGAACAAGTAGGATATCACTGTAGAAAGCACAAAAATTGTGTTTGTTTTTGTTCATGTAGACAAGGCAATAGGTTGGAATTCATGTAACTCTGTGCATTTATATGTTGGCTTCACTTCTGCATGAAAAGGGGTTAACAACAGATCTCTGTGACATTGACCGGCTACCTCCCAAAATATAGCACTTACAGCAGGGTGATAGACTCATCAGAATCCTATTACTATGAACTCTTTCTGGGAACTGTTTTGGATATGCATTGATTTCTATAGATGTAAATGCTACACACTTAATTGCAAGACATGATGAAATGTTGCTGTACAATAATTCTTTCTTTTAATGGTGCAGTTTGTAAATACATTGACAGACTCTATGATGGTTCCAATATGGTTTTCAAATAAAGACACAAGGTGAAAAGGAACTTAAGCGGTATTTGTACTTTTCCCTGCCTTCATGTATAAACCACATTCAAGCTCATACATAGGAAACATTTTGCAAACAGTGTTAAGTTATACTGCTAAGATTGTCATTTTTTTGTAGCATAACAAATTAACAAATAAATATATAAATATATTCAATAATCTGTGATTCCTGATATCTTAACCCAAGCGTGAAACTCTTGATTAGGAGGAAGCATTTTATTTTTCATAGACTTAGGGGGTTATCTAATAAACTCGTTTTTTATCATATTTTACAAACTCAACGCCCATCAACGAATTTGATTAATTTAACTGAACTCGAAAAAATCAGATTGAACAAAAAACCCTAAAAATTCACACTTTTATGAATATCGTAAATGTTTTACGTTTAAATGCTTAAATAATTACAATTTTTCAAGTTTAACAAAAAATACCTTGAATTTTGTTTGTTTTTTATGAAAACCAACGTCAAACACGCCAACACTCACAAAATGTTTGAAGGTTAAAAACATCTTCAAATGGTTAAAGAGATAGCTGCCTTTGACTTTTACATGAATTCAACAGGTTTCAGATGGAGTATTCAGACTTTCAGCAACTTTGGGGCATTATAAATCTAAAAAAAAGGAAATCAATGAGAAACTATAATATGTCAATGTGGTATAATGACTAATTGAGGTTTTTTTTTTTCTTTTGTGGAAGTATGTTTTTCTGCTGACCTGAATTTGTGACCTCTCTCTGATAGAAGTCCTACAGTGATAACCAAGTAGAGGGAAATGTAGCACCATAGCTATACAGTTGTGCTCATAAGTTTACATACCCTGGCAGAATTTATGATTTCTTAATCATTTTTTCAGAGAATATGAATGATAACACAGAAACTTTTCTTTCGCTCATGGTTAGTGGTTGGCTGACGCAAGTTATTGTCAGACAACTGTGTTTACTCTTTTTAAATCATACTCACTACACAAACTACCCAAATTACCCTAATCAAAAGTTTTCACTCCCCAGTTCTTAATACCGTGTATTGCCCCCTTAAATATCAATGACAGCTTGAAGTCTTTTGTGGTAGTTGTGGATGAGGCTCTTTATCTTCTCAGATGGTAAAGCTGCCCATTCTTCTGGAAAAAAGCCTCCAGTTCCCGCAAATTCTTGGGCTGTCTTGTATGAACTGCACGTTTGAGGTCTCCCCAGAGTGGCTCAATGATATTGAGGTCAGGAGACTGAGATGGCCACTCCAGAACCTTCACTTTATTTTGCTGTAGCCAATGATAGGTCGACTTGGCCTTTTGTTTTGGATCATTTTCAAGTTGGAATGTCCAAGGGCTCAGAGCCCCCTATAACTGTATACCTCCTGGGCCTTTCAGTAGTAGCAGAGTCTGCTTCCTATATAGTTACATCCTGGTGTAAACCTTCCACAGTAAGAATGCTCTCCACAAGAGAGGCAAAGCTGATGCCGGAGAAAATGGTCATGGATCTGAATCCTCCTCCATGCTGGAATCTCACAAGCTCACAAGCCTTTAGCCCCGTAATTGAGAAGCCTGTAGCAAATATAAACAATTGGGCAGTTTCAAGCACATGGACACGTATTTCTGGCTAAAAAATACTGTGACATCTTGCACCTCTTTTAGGTCCTCTTAACTGTTATGGTTGAAGCAGAGTATGTGGATCACACACTGTGTATATTTTAATGTGTAGCTCACAAAGAAGAGAACCTGAAGAAAAACAAGATGGTGCCCACCAACAGCTCTGCACCCACCACTGCGTTTGTAACATTGTACAGAGATAGGTGCAGTTGTGAGGCTCCTGGTGGTGCTTTTAGGTAAGGGAGACTAATGGAGGGATCCTGGGATTATCAATAGGCTTTCACTCTCATTTAACAAACCTTTGCTTATAAACCACTTAAATAGCAATATTAAGATCATTAGAGGATCCAGTTCATACAAAAAACAGCCCAGAGGAAAGAGAGAAAACCTAGAAAAAAACACTAAAGAATAAACTAAATAGACAACAGACCAATCAATAAACTCATTAAACAATCAGAAATGATTTACACCACTTATGGGGGAATGTAATACATTTGGAAAAAGCAGAACAATTTGCACAAATAAAAATTTGCATTCCTCAAATGGTGCATTGCCCACTTTTAAAAAGCGCTTAAAGGTGTCAGAACCTTTTGAAGCAAACAACTTTTCAGTAAAAAATGTTATTACATTCACTGCGCACGGGTGCAAACTCTAAAATTCGCAAACCTTCTTCCACCGTCGGATGTGGTCTCCAAACATTTGGGTTTGCAAAAGCTATATTACATAAACACAATGGAAAATTTGTTTCCACAAAGGCATAACTTTTTGTATTACAAATATTTTTTGTTACCAACTTTTATTACATTTCCCCCAAAAGTTTATTATACATGAAGGGGAATATTAATAAATGTAAGAGAAAAAAAAATACAATTCCATTATATTTTTCCCTAGAGAAAAATCCATATAACTGTTGTTCTAAAGATAACAAATATCAATCAAAGAGATCTTTATACAGACACTAGACATTAAGCCCGTTAAATTAACGGGCGCTAGAACATATGTAGTCAAACATT
>CM044442.1:38322767-38333645 GCA_024363595.1 Xenopus borealis | reverse complement strand
TTCTTTTTCAAACTCACCCACAACACGCCACAGCGTTTTTTGGGACACAGGGACTGGACGCAGAGACACTTGAACTTTATTATATAGGATATATGACTCAAGCAATGCCCTAAAGCTATCTCTAAAGTCATATCTGCTACATTGTAAGCCATCAGCTGGTCAAGTAGGATTCATAGCAAAATCTCAACTCACAGCACTAGACATTATTTACAGTATTTAAAATAAACATCAAGATGCAGAGAAATTGGGCCCATAATGATCTAATCCATTGGTCCCCAACCAGTGGCTCGTGAGCAACATGTTGCTCCCAGTGGCTTCAAAGTAGGTTCTTATTTTTTAATTTCTGGCTTGGAGACAAGTTCTGGTGTCATAAAAATCCTATGTACTGCTAAACAGAGCCTCCTATAGGTTGCTAGTCCACATGGGGCTACCAAACAGCCAATTACAACACTTGTTTGATAATCCAGGAATATTTTTCATTCTTGTGTTGCTCCCGAACTCCGTGTACATCTGCATGTTGCTCATTTGTTAAAAAAGTTGGGGACCCCTGATCTAATCCATAAAGAGCAGTCTAGAAGTATGTCTAATACTCCTTGTATGCACCTTGTATCCATACTTTCTCAAAGTTCTTCAGTAAGGCCACTCAATAATGGTGTCATATTTGTGGCCACTGCAATTATACCCAATTCATGAAAATGAAGGCTTTAGGTGATGGTCCCTCATGTGACACATGTAAAAAATATTATTAGTGTCCCATTCATTTGGTGCAAATCTGTAGCACCTACTGACACAACACATTTAGGAAAAGAAGAAAGAATCTCCAGGGTGGGGGTATTTCCAATATTATTTGGAGCGGAATAACAAGCGGGTCTCTCTGATGTTTTCTTTTTATGGGTGGCACCAGATGTGCACAAGCTGCTCCCACCTGTACCAGACCACACACCCTGCCTACTTGCACAGCCTCCCACGAAAATTTTAAGAAACTTAGAGGAAGCCCCGTGACTGTTACTTCACTGGTCAGTAGGCACCCATGCACTATACTATAAGGGGAGGCTGCTATACTGAATAGCATCAACACACTCATGCACCAATACATGCAACCACTTTAGTCTGACTGCTTTTGCAAAGTAAAGTGTAAGGTATCAACAAAGAAGTAATTCTTTTGATTCTATTTACCCTGTTCCATTAAGGTCTTTGCAAAGTTTAGAACCAATGTACGAATAAACTTGGAAACATGGAGTGAAAAAATATTAGAAGTGTAAATCATCTGAGGACTTGGAAAATGGGAATTTTTCAAATCTCTACATTTATGGAAATATTTAAGCACCCACGGCCAGAGGGCACAGCCATAAATGCCTCTGTGGAAAATACACCAATTCCAAAATGCCTATTGGACCTTATTTATCATAGCAAAAACCTCTCTAAAATCAGCTTGGGAACATTTTTTAAAGAAATGTAATTTTCCCGCCAAAAACAGACTTTTGCAGCCTAAATCCGCACCTGTTTGCCCCAAACTCAGTGCGGACCATGATACTGAAATTGGATGTTTGCGATTGACTTCTGCAGGACCACGACAGCTTGGAGATGGTGGATTTTCAGATTTGGACTTTTTTTCAGCTTTGGGTATAAAAAAATTCCTAAAAAAATATTTTTGTGATTTTGTATTCAAAGTTTGATAACTAACCTCCTAAAATCTCAACAAATTTCCAGCATTTAAAAAATGGGAGAAAATGAGAATTCTCGGAAAAACTTTGGCAGAAAGCAATAAATACTACTCTACTATCTACTTTGTAACCAGGCTGGAACCAGCCATTAAGAGCAGGTAAAATGTGTCAGTGACCCACAGCATGAGTGTGTTGGTTGCAGGAAGAAAATGTTAGGTTGAGGAACTAAATAAAATATTGAGCTAATATATACTGTATAAATTAAGAAAAGAAAGAATAATGAGTAATAATTATACAGAAGATATAAGTCCTACCAGTGGTATTCCAGTAACATAGTAAGTTAGGTTGAAAAAAAGACACATGTCCATCAAGTTCAACCTTTTAACTCTACTTTAACCCGTCTAACTGCTAGTCAGAACTGTGTTTAGGTCCGATGCAGCTCTAGGCATGGGACCGAAATACACCCCTATGCACGGCGTGTGACGTCAACGCACAGGAAGTGATGTCACACGCTGCGCAGAAGTAACGTCACATGCTACGCGGAAGTGGTCACTTCCACAAAAGCTGGCCCCCTGCCCTCACCCCCCCCCCCACCGCTTCCACCGGATTTCCTAAGGATATCTGTGGAAGCAGCTTGCCAATTTTTTTGTTAATTAAAAATACTTCTATAGGCACCTGAGGGCCGCCCCCTAAAACTTGCCGCCCAAGACACAGGCCCTTGGGTGCCTTAATATAAATATGGCCCTGCTTCTAGTTGATCCAGAGGAAGGCAAAAAAAAAAAAAAAAAACATTTGAAGCCTCTCCAAGTTCCTTACTGTTCTCTAAAACAGGCAGATTACTGACCAATTTGGCTGGTTAATACTACAATGTAGAACAGGTCTAGGTACTGGTATGTGACCTATCTAGTGCTAAAATCTACCAGGACTGCCCCACTGCTGCCCTGCTTCCCATTTAGAATGGAACAATTTATTTTCACATTGGATCTATGGTCTCACTGGCTCATTGCTGTGGGACTTGCCAGACCTGAGTCTGTGGTCAAGTGATCAGATTAGCCCGATATTGCCCAACTTTGGTGGCCAAGTCGGGGGAAAGATCTGCTTGTTTGATGACTTTGCCAAACTAGCTGATCTGATAATGTATGGCCACCTTAAGTGGACTATACAAACAAGCAATGAGGGATATGCATGGATAGAGGGCCAGCTGTGGGCAAGCAGCAGTGTAAATATTGGGGACTCGGTAGTGTAACAATATGGGGTGATAGAATAATAAGATTAGCTGTCAATTGTGCTGTATATTGGAGCTGTATATTGTTCCAGTTAAATAAAACTGGATAGTGACAAGATCCAGTGGTTGCTTATTCATTTCCCTCAGTTGTCTTGTGGGAAAATAGCAGCAAAATGACATTCAGTGAAATAAAACAATGTCTTCACGGGGTGAATTTAAGCTCTTCACATTGACCCTCCTTGACTATATCTCAGTTTGACTTTGTTGCTCAAACAGATCCAACATTGGCTGGAAGCAAGAGGCTTGTCCTGTGCGCTCGCTACACTTGTTGTGTTCTCACAGTGACCTCTTGTGTCGGTAAAATGGATAAAACATTGGAAAGGAAAATATCATGATGATGCAAATAGAAAGTGTTCACCATAACCAAAATAATAAACCAGAAAGCTATAGGGGTAATTTTTGATGGCAACAGTGCTGATAAATGCAGGCAGCAACCCCTCCCCCCACTAATCTGAGGAATTAAAACATAGCATAAGTATTTATGTAGCAAGAAATACCGGCACACAAAGCTTAGTTTGATTTAATTCAACGTTTCGGGACACGCCCTTTTGTCAATCCTTTTCCAATAAGTATTTATGTGCCCTGTCATGATAATGATGTTTAATGAACCAAATGGCATAAAGGGTTTAAATCTTGTAGCACTGTATGACATCTTACTTGTTCAAATTTTTTTTTTGTCTGTTTGCGTTTAATATTTATTCACTAAGATTCACAAAAAGCACCAGCACTGAAAGAGTTAATGCAATATTGACCACAAGATGGCAGCGTGCTGTAGCTTACAAAAAGACCAAAATAATTTGTTATGCACTTAAAGGACAAACAAACTGAAACTCACTAAGGGGTCCAATCTGCTAGGCTCCCCAATCACTTACATTTGACTCCTCTTGGCAAAAAAAAAACACTCTGGCCTGGGGTATTTGCCTAAGAGCATTGTGCTGCCCGCTTGACCTCTCACTGGACTCTCTACATTTCATAGGCCCCCTGCAGAACAGGGTCTACTTCCTCTCTAGTTACTCCCCTGCTTTCTAGAAAAAAATACTGGCTTTCCTATCCATTTATCTTTTTTCCCTATTAAAAACATTGGGATCACCCATCCTTTTTACCAGCCAGGTGGCAACCCTAGTGAAGAAGCGGAAGATGTCAGTGTGGCACTCCTAGGCAACTGCAGTAATGATGTGCTGGCTGGCCTGATACCTGCGGGGCAGTGATACCTGTGGGTCAGGCGTGTTCAGGCCAGTTCCGCAGACGGTTGCCAGGTAATGGATGGCTTGGACTCTTCCTTCCTGTGCCAGCTTCTGCAATTTATAAACGTGTACATGCTCTGCCCATTTTGTGGGCGGGTCAAGTATGGGTCTATAAATAGAGCCGCTGCACTGAGTTGGGTAGGGTTCAGGTTGGGAGGGATTGAGTTGGGTGTGGGTTCTATTTTACACGCACATCACTAAACTGAAACCTGGAAGTGAATTTGACTAGAAACACTGTTCCTACACTGTTTTTAGCTTAGGTAAAATGAGGCTCATTTAGGGCCGACATGGGGTTAGCATTGCGTCCCTTTTCCCAGCCCCCTAGATGAGAACAACGGAGGGGATAGCAGTGGCGGGTAAAAGAGGGGAGGACTGAGGGAGGAGGCAAGGGGAGGAGTTGGTTTCAGGCAGGGTTCTTAAGTGGAGGTAAGGCATATGCAAGACTTGCAAGACTCCTTAACTTGGTTCTTTAGCTTAAAGGGATTCTGTCATGGGAAAAAATTTCTGTTTTCAAAATGCATCAGTTAATAGTGCTGCTCCAGCAGAATTCTGCATTAAAATCCATTTCTCAAAAGAGCAAACAGATTTTTCTATATTTCATTTTGAAATCTGACATGGGGCTAGACATATTGTCAAATTCCCAGCTGCCACAAGCCATCTGACTTGTGCTCTGATAAACTTCAATCACTCTTTACTGCTGTACTGCAAGTTGGAGTGATATCACAGCCTCCCTTTCTCCCACCCAGCAGCCTAACAACAGAATAATGAGAAGGTAACCAGATAACAGCTCCCTAACACAAGATAATAGTTGCCTGGTAAATCTAAGAACAGCACTCAATAGTAAAAACCCATGTCTCACTGTGTACTATTCAGTTACATTGGGAAGGAAAAACAGTCTGCGAGAAAGCTTTTCCCTCCTAAAGTGCAAATGGGGAATTTGTAACTCATCGTTAATCTCTTCCTCCAGCCCAGGATAGAGGTAACCCAGTAGGCACACGTAACTGGACATCACAAACTAACGAGAGAACAGAGGGACTGCTGTAAGATGCCATAGACAGTCACTATTTTGTGGGATGGGTGGGGGCTTTTCTGGGCCTCTGTGTACTTGAAATGTCTCTTTTGTTTCCCAGTCCAGACCTGCTTGAAGTTCTGCATGGGGTTGGGGTTGAGGCCTGTCCATTAACATAAATCAGAGAAAAAGATATAACAATATTCCCTATCATTTATAGGGGGGACAGGCACCATGGGGACATCCTAAATCCTAAATCCATTATGACTATAAATCCAGAGAGTACACCATGTCCTGCAGCACATATTAGCCAAATCATAAAAGGAAACTGCATAAATGGATGACCAAATTGCAACCTTCCATAGTTTCTCCACTAAGGCCTAGCTCTTGCAAGCCCAAGACTCTGCAACAACGCTAGTGAAATGAGTTGCTACTTTCAGCGGCATGGTCTTGCACTTTATATGCTTCCATATGGAATCCTTGATTGTGTGTGAAGCCTTATACGGCCCCAAATAAAGTATGAAAAGTGAGTCTGTTCTCCGAAACATCTTTCTAAGTTTTAGGTAGAACCAGGTCAAGCAAATGCAGCTTCTTCTCATGGATTCAATGCAATATTAGCTTTCAAAGTCTTTTTGTAAAATCTGTGGAAGCAAGTGTGCTTGTATAACAAATGAAGGTATCTCTCCTGAGATTGGTGGCAGTAAGTTTTGTATGAGTTTTGTGGCTGATGGTTTTTGGGGTGCTGGTGTGTTAGTCTAACCTGTGTGCAAGGTGTGTGAGAGTCAGTGACCCCTGATACCCATAGCTAAAGTCACATGCACCTGGAGGTGCCATAATCTTTACATTAACTAATCATTTTTATATTATGTCCTTTGTATTACTGTATATATATGTTCAGTATATTGTGAGCTGATCCCTAAGCCCAGTAAGTGACAAAAAGACAGACATCTTTAGGGACACAGATCTTTACTGCTAAAGGGCTGTGGTTGCCTTGAGCTGGTACAAAAGCACAAAACATCATGTACAACATTTCTAGCTACTGCTTTAGTTCTCTTTTAAAGGGGCAATTTGTGCTAAAAATGTGCACAATCATTGACTTTTTTTAAATTGAATTTTGACAATTTTTTTAATTGTAAAATTATCCATAGTTTCCTATTTTTTACCATTCTGAAGCACTAACGTTAATGGTGGGCTATTTTCACTAGCCATGGGGTGTCCAACCTTTTGGCTTCCCTGGGCCACATTGGAAAAAGAAAAATTGTCTGGGATGAAATACACAAACACTTTTGATTTGTAAAAGTAAAGAAAATGCACAGAAAAGATCTACAATACCAGTTGGTTAATCAGACGGAGCTTTACACTGGAATATGGGACACCTGGATATTACAGTATATGGACGTATTATATTATTTTGACATTTCCTCGAGAAGCATTGAATCTGGGCCGCATTCATATCCTCGGGCCCCAGGTTGGACACCCCTGCACTAACCCTACTCCCACCTTCCATTATAAACTGGGCAATTTGTTCAGAACTGCCTATCTACTGTTAAACACACAAACCTTTCCCTTAGCTAAGCAGCAGCCTTTGAGCAACTCATTTTCAGGGGCTTTTCAGTGGACTGGTAGCTTCTCTTATGAAGGTGGCCTTGGCCTGTTTTTTTACCCTTACAGACCTGTATCATGACAGTAAGTAAATCCGATTATTGGTAAATGGCAACCCAGAAACCAACACACATATAATAATCAGCCCTGCAGCATCAGCATATATCATAGGGAAACCTTAATTTGTACTTGTCTAATTTTTTTAGGGTTTAGTTCTCCTTTAATGGAAGAGCAATGTGTTTGACTACTTGAATGTTTTGGGATCCCTCAGTTGTCTCATTTTTGCCCTGTAACGAGCTTGATTTGAAGCACACCATTCACAAACTTTGCCTTTAACAAATTTATTGCAGCGGAAAGTGACACAAACTTTTGGGGATATTTTAGTTACTTAATTAAGGGATAATATTCATAGCTCACACCATGGGGTGTGTTTATCAAAAAGTGAAATCGAGCTCTCCCCAGTTTGCCAGAGGGAAATGTTACAGACATTTACTTAAAGGGATTCTGTCATGATTTTTATTATGTAGTTTTTATTTCTAACTTATACTGTTTACACTGCAGATAATTCATTCTACAATATTAAATTTTATTCCTCTACCAGCAAGTGTTTTTCTTTTTAGTTGTAATATTGGTGTGTAGGCAGCCATCTCAGGGCATTTCCTTGGTCATGTGCTTTCAGAAAGAGCCAGCACTTTAGGATGGAACTGCTTTCTGGCAGGCTGTTGTTTCTCCTTCTCAATGTAACTGAATGTGTCGCAGTGGGGCCTGGGATTTTACTACTGAGTGTTGTTCTTATATCTACCAGGCAGCTGTTATCTTGTGTTAGGGAGCTGTTATCTGGTTACCTTCTCATTGTTCTGTTGTTAGGCTGCTGGGGGGGGGGGAGATATCACTCCAACTTGCACGACAGCAGTAAAGAGTGACTGATGTTTATCACATGACTGGGGGTAGCTGTACAACTTACAATATGTCTAGCCCTGTGTCAGATTTCAAAATTAAATATTAAAAAGGAGATTTTCTCACCTGAAAAATCCTTTTCTCAGTCGGCCCTACCTGTTAGTGCAGGATGAATGGGGATGTCCCAGAGCTGTCCAAAAGGGTAGGTAATAACATACAACTGAAAACAAACTAACAGATATCACACTATTACTGATTAACTAGGCAGGAGCTATTTATGTGCTGCTGCTGCTGCTTGTTCCTGCAGAAGGTTGCTACTGAGGAGGCCAACACATCAGGCTTATAGAACTTTGAAAACGTGTGTAAGGAGCTCCAAGTAGCCGCCTTGCATACAGCTTCTATGGAAGTGTTATTTTGGATCACCCATGAGGCACTAATCTTCCTAGTGGAATGTACATTAACCTGGAGTGCAGCAATCTGACCCATTTGTGTATGGCTGACACTATCCATCTGGCTAATGTGCTTTGCTGAAAGACCTCTTTTGTTAGTACCAAACAATACCAGCAATGTAATCTGATTTTTTTTTTTCGAGATTCCGCAGTCCTATAGACTTTGAGCGCTCTTACTGCATCTTAAGTGTTTGTTAAATTGTCTTTCCTTATCATCCATTGGTTTAGTAAGAAGGATGGTAGTATTATCTCTTGCTTAAGATGAAATTCTAAAGTGACCTTGGGAAGGTTGGATGGAACTGTGTGTAGGACCACCTTGTCTTGGTGGAATATACTTCAAGGCTGCTGATGAGACAGAGCTGCCTGTCCGAACATATGGCGAGGAGAAACACCACCTTCAATAACAAAAACTAAAGGTCCACCAAGCCAAGTGGCTCAAAGGGTGGACTCTGGAGAGCCCTAAACACTAAATTAAGGTCCCAGGATGGGACTGGGTCTTGTTTCAGAGGGTTAATTCTAGTCGATACTTGAAAGAATAGTTTAATTTTCGGTATGGTGGCCCATTGTTTGTGACAGAGGGCTGATAAATCTGGATCTATGATTTTTGTCCCTGCAACTGGAGTTGGACACATTATAAGGGACGTAAAGGCAAAAATAAAATCCAATATAAATTTCTACACAGTCGCTGACTGCTCTACAGGGAAACAAAGCTGTTTGAGTTCTGCATGGCTGGGAAGGCAAGGGCTCCCCCTGCTGTTCACAAGTATGACTGTTTCCCTGCACAGCAGTTAAGGACTGTATTACAATTCCTATCCAAATGAAGGGAGAATTTTACTGCATACAGTCAGTGAAAATGGGATTTTTGCATTTACATGGTCTTCTGAAAAATTATATGAGTTTGAGTCAGAATTCTGGTGTGCTGTAGGCGAGTGTTTTCTCTTTCTTCTGCCCTGATCTGGCAGTGACTGAGAAGAAACTGCCTGTCTAACTGAAGTTTGGATTGTGGACTGGATCCAGGACATTACATTTGATAGAACAGTAGATGGTTGAGCTGGACTAGTGTCTGCAGGTGGTTGAGGGAGTTGTGGGTCCTGAGGAGCATGCACTATTCCTGAATATGTCTATTGCATTTACTACAGTCATCATCTGGAGAAGGTGATGGGAGACTGTTCTATACGTGTCTATCCCTTTAAAATAAGTATAAAATCTGTATTGCATCTCAATTGCATCGCTGGTTTGGCAGGTTCAAATTAAGAAAAGAGATAAATAAACAGTACATGGTTGGTGGGGGTGACCAAGTTCAAACAAATCAGTCTTAATCCACCAATGGGCAGAGCTCATAATTGGTTCATCTATTAACTGTTGAGTTAACCTTTAAAATGACATAAAGGGTAACATTTTTAGCCAATATGCAATAGATCATCTTTTTTAATGATCTCACTATTTGTTCAGGAACTCTGCAGTTTGGAGTTTCCGCAGCTATCTGGTAGTTCAGGTCTAAATTGCCTAAGCAACTTGGATGTGGTTTAGATGAGAGATTGGTATTTAATTAGTAGAGGACCTGAATAGAAAACATGACGCAAAACTGAAAAATAATTAATAAAATAAAATCGTAGCCTCACAGAGCAATGTTTTTTTGGCTGCTGGGGTCAGTGACCCCCATTTGAATGCTGGAAAGAATCAAATGAAGAAAGCAAATAATTAAACTATTCAAAATAAACAGTGAAGACTATTTGAAATGTTCCTTAGAATTGGCCATTGTCTCACAAACTAAAACCACGCGCTTAATACCCAGATGCAGCACATTAGAGATGCTACAAGAGCAGTGACACCCAACAATGGAACTACAGTAGGGGCATTCAGTTAAACAGGGGATGTTGGCTGATCCAGGAGTTCAGACTGAGCGCTGGATTCCAGTTGGCTTTTCAGCCCACGCTGGTAGGGAGGACTTTCTAATGGGTTTCTCTCCTATCGAAGTTGCTGTGTAGATCATAATTAAGATTCAGGACAACATATTGTGTAATGCAGTTTATTTAAAAGGAAGTAACACAAAACATCATGTCATTGTGCAGCTAACAGTGTGTTACACAAACATTGCCATACGTTCCTGCTGTATCAGTAGAATTATTTCCATTCACCATATACTGGCTCATTCACTCATCCTGATTAGATACAGATTGTTATTATTAATAAACACTTGGAAATACATGAGAGAATTTGACAGAAGTCCCCATACTACTGAAATCATAGACACAAACATTCAGAACACGTGAAAGAAAAGAACAGCAGACATATTTCCTCGCTCAGTTACTGGAGGGCTCTGCACAACATTCACTCCTCTCAGCAGCCGGGCTTTATACAGCCTAAAATAAGTTTATATTATTAGAACTGGTTTTTTTTAGGATTTTTTTGCAGGCAACAGTGGTCATATAACTACATTACAGCACATCATTCAGTTTCCAGAAATGCAGCTTGGAATTTGATATTTGTAAAATTGACACAAGAAAGTACACAAAATACTGCATGGATTGGTCTCAGCTCTTTAGTGAGAACTGATAGTTTTTTATCACTGTTTTTCTCTCTCTCTGGCAGTGCAATGGTTGGATATTTGCACTTTAAATTCACGTGCCAACAAACAAACGTTAAACAAAACATTAATTCCATTATTGCATCCTATCAGTTATTAGATATCATATATGCTATATATATATATATATGCTAAAGCAAA
>CM044442.1:38223812-38275344 GCA_024363595.1 Xenopus borealis | reverse complement strand
AGTACTTACCCTGCTTGGCTTTGTAGCCGAGTCTACGAGCTTTGTCTGGGCGAGTGGGCCGTGGGGCACGGTGGAGGGAAGATAACTGGCGGTACTGCCAGCAGCGGACACGCAGAAGGAAACGCATGACATCTGACTGCTTCTTCCTCCATAGCTCTTGCATGTACTTGTAGGCACCCATGCTGGCTTACACTAAAACAATAAATTGATTACTTTCTATGTAGAAACACGGGAAGATCAGCATAAACTCATTAAAGAGGAAAGCCAAAACACAAGCTTTTTGAAAAGTAAACAATTTCAAGCAACTTTGCAATATACATCAATAAAATATGCAGACTTTAAATGGTTTTTAATAGTTTCTGACAGTTCCCCAAGTCTAGCCCCCTGCTCTCCTGCTGATCTTTCCGACTACTTTGCCGAGCTGGCTGACTACTGTTACTTTGTATCAGCAGCCAGCTGTCCTCTGCTTGCATCCTCCAAACCCCACAATGCCCTGCACAAGTAATTTCAATAAGGAACAGAAATTCACAGTGCAATGCATTGTGGATTATGTAGTTCCTGAATGTTGTCCGTAAGCTTTGGAGAAGTTGTTACAATTTGTAACATCAGTGTTTAGTCCCTCCTTCCCTGCCAGGATTTCAAATGATGCAGAAAACTGTTAAACTGATGGATTTCCACATATAAAATGTCATTTTGTTCATACTTTTTGAAGAAACGGGTAACTGTGATGGGTATATTAGGTGCGTCTCTATCAATTATCATTTTGGAAGTTCCCCTTTAAAACAGCAAGTAGTTACAGCTCAGGAGTGCCCATACTTTACAACTGCAAGCTCTACTTTTAGTGAGGTTGACCCTGTATCATCTACATCAGTGGTCCTCAAACTTGGCCCTCCAGCTGTTAAGGAACTACAAGTCCCACAATGCAATGATGGAGTCTGACAGCCACAGTCAGGCAAATGCATTGTGGGACTTGTAGTTCCTAACAGCTGGAGGGCCAAGTTTGAGGACCACTGATCTACATCCATAAAAGCAGTTAGCATTCTGTTCCACAAAAAATATTTTAAAAAACTACTTAAAAGATTAACGGATAAGAGGTATATTGCTATATTTAACAAACTATTTATGTAACATTAAAGGAGTGCTTCACCTTTAAGGTAACTTATGTTATAGAATGGCCAATAGCAAGCAACTTTTCAATTTGTTTTTAATTTTAGAGTTAGTTATTCATCTTTTTCTTCTGACTCTTTGCAGCTTTCAAATGAGTTGTCGCAAACTCCCTTCTAAAAAACAAATGCTCTTTAAGGCTACAAATGTATGGTTATTGCTAATTTGTATTACTGATCTTTCTATTCATATGCCAGTCTCTTCAAATCAATGCCTGGTTACTAGGGTAATTTGGACCATTGTTACCAAATTGCGTACAATGCATATTGCAAGAGCTGCTGAACAAGGGTCAGTCTACAAGAGAAGATTCTGGGAGATTAGTCACCCCAGCCTTCTCCCTTCTGCTAAACTGAAAATCGCCTGCGGCAATTCACATGCGGCCATTCGTTTTCCGAAGTGTTCTCATGAGGCAACTTCGGAAAACGAATGGCGGCGTGGGAAATGTAGCAGGTGATTTTCAGTTTAGTGGGCGGGCAAGGAGAAGACCGATCAGGGAGATAATTGCCCCGAAGAAGAGATGATTTGTCACTGGGGCGACTAATCTCCCTGAATCTGCTTGTGTAGACTGACACTAAAAAAAAAAACAATAAATAAAAACCAACTGCAAATTGTCTCAGAATATAAGTATATATAAGAATACAAGTTCTCATAACCCTTTTAATATAAATATCTTAATGAAGAGAATGAAACAGGAGTGAGAGTTAGACAATTTAGTTGACATTGTCTCGAGATCTACTGATCACCAGCTAAGGTCTTGCTGGTAGAACCTGAGGCTCCCCCGATATAGCAGGAGGAAGCCATGGTGAAAGCTGAAAACTGGTTAACATTACATCTCTGTATATTGTTCTCCTTTTAGATAACTTAATATAATGTAGAGAGGGACATTCTGAGACAAGTCGAGATCGGTTTTCATTGTTTATAAAGTTTGTTATTTTGGTTTTTATACGTCAGCTCTTCAGTCTGCATTTTAAACTGTCTGGTAACTAAGGTGCAACTTACCCTAGCAACCATGCATTGATCTGAACTAGAGACTGGAATATGAATAGGAGAGGCCTGAATGTGAAGATGAATAATAAAAAGTAACAATACATGTGTAGCCTTATGGAGCATTTTCTTTTTAGTCAGTGCTGCCCATTTGAAAGCAGCGAAGAGTTTAAAAGGCACCTATCGCTTAAAAAAAAAAAAATTACCCCCAACCAAAGATGCAGGCTGATAGAGCCCACATTCCAGTAGGGGGGTACCAGTACTTTTATTTTTTTTAAATGCCCCCCTGCCAGCACAGGCAAACTTACACCGGGAGGGAGCCGCAATGACAGTGGATGCGCATAGTGAAAAGCAGACACTGTTTGGGGCCGCTTTTCTTAATGCACATGCGCGTCCGCTGTCATGGCATACTAAAAGTTGCCTTAAAGGAGAATGAAAGGTAGAATACACTTGGGGTACCAAAAATTAAGGCACCCCCAAGTGATTATACGGATGTACCTCAAATCCAGGGCTGGGGCTCCTATCAGACAAAATCTGCACCGGCCCCAGGTTATAGAAGGGAGCACCACACAGATCACTACTTCCTTCACGCTGAACGTGTGAACATGTGAACGAAAAACCAAATTTAAAAAAATCAGCTTTTTCATCTAATGCGCATGCGTCAGGGGAAATGCACATCAGCGCACAGAAAGAACTAGTGATCTGCGCAGAGCTCGCTTCTATAACCCCAGGCCAGTGCAGATTTCACCTGATAGGAGCAACAGCCCCAGGTTTGAGGTACATCAGTATAATCACTGGAGGGGGGACTTCTGTTTGGCACCCCCAAGTGTATTCTGCCTTTCCTTCTCCTTTAAAGGTGAACCACACCATGAAAGCATCTTTACAAATTCTCAAACATTTTTTACAAAAAATCTCCAGGTATTTGAGAGGGGGGGGGGGCAGTGCAAAATAAGTTGTATGAACAAACTGCACTGATCACCTTCACGAGCAGAGTCCCCTTGTATGTAAAGTCCTACCTGTGTGTTCAACTACAAGACCCAACATACAAACAACTGGAGTAGATGGGGCAAATTCAAATGATTTAAATCTCTTAGGACAAGTAGGAAACAATAAAGAAGTGAACTTGGTCTCCCCAGTTGTAAATACGACTTTGCGACGTAAAACGGAATCATCCAACAAAATAGCCCCGTTCCACTTTAAACACGAACACCGCGACAGAAGCCACACACGAGCCTGTCAGAAACACCCCTATAATCATTAGCTCTAGTCAGCACAACCTCCCTTCCTTGTACACATGGGCAAATACTCGGGAGATTCAGGAAAAGACAGCGGCTGTTCTAACACATTTATTTCAGTCGATAATGCTTTCTACTGCGGGCAAATTAATCAAACTGGCCGTGCAGAGGGTAGGGAAGTTAACCAAAGGCAATCAAAGGACGGATGGCTAACAAATAGCCTGATTAAGAACCGATTCTATGAAAACCATTAGCCTGTACAGCAGTAGCTACGCCATTACCTGGTGGCTCGGCAGCCGGAAAGAAGGGACAGGTTTTCCCAGCAGGCCTTATTACAGAAATGAATGACTGCTTCCGGCCAAGTCGCTTTGTGCTGCTGGGATATGTAGTTCTTGTTAGCGTCAGTGTGTGATTACGGCGATGTTAGCTAGACGGATAAGGAACAACAGTTTAGGGCAGGGGTGTTCAAACTTTTGGCTTTGAGAAGTTTGAGGGCCACATTGGTAGAAGAAAAATTGTCTGGGGGGCCACACATGAAATATACAAACACTTTTTATTTGTAAAAGTAAAGAAAATACAGAAAAAAAAGGACTACAATACCAGTTGGATAACTAAATGGAGATAGGGTTGCCACCTTTTCTTGAAAAAAAAAATACCAGCCTTCCTATATATTTATCTTTTCCTATACCTCCCAACTGTCCCTTTTTTGGAGGGACAGTCCCTCTTTTCACAGCTCAACCTGCAGTCCCTCATTTGTACTGGAAAGTCCCTCTTTTCTCTGCATTGAACAGCCACAAAAAGTAACAAAGTTCTAATTTAATTGGCTTTTGGCAGAGAGCCCAGAACAGCTAACAGGTGCAAATAAGATACTTTGTAACACTTTTGAGATAAGAAAATAAGTAACTGTAACAGGAGAAATAATTAAAAAATTTCATAATCTGCTAAATTTTGTAAAATGAACATGGTAATTAGGGGATGTGGCCACAAAATGGGCGTGGTCAAAAAATTGCTGCACTATTTGCGAAAAAAAAATTTTTTGTCCCTCTTTTAACTTCCAAAATGTTGGGAGGTATGCTTAATAACATTGGCATCAACCATCAAAAATACCGACAGGCCGGTAAAATACCGGCCATGTGGCAACCCTAGATGGAGCTATACACTGGAACTGGAATATGGGACACGGATATCAAATAGACTTTTTATTGCATACCTCCCAACTGTCCCTTTTTTGGAGAGACAGTCCCTCTTTTGATAGCTCAACCCGCTGTCCCTCATTTGTACTGGAAAGTCCCTCTTTTCTCTGCACTGAACAGCCAGAAAAACAAGCAAAGATTTTAACTTAATTGGCTTTTGGCAAAGAGTTCAGAACAGCTAAATGGTGCAAATAAAATACTTTGTAACACTTTTGAGATAAGAAAATTAGTAATTGTAACAGTTTAGATGAGGAGAAATATTTTCAAACTTTCATAACCTGTCAAATTTAGTAAAATAAACATGGTAATTAGGGGGTGCAGCCTCAAAAATGGGTGTGGTCACAAACATTTTGCCGTGCTGTGGGCAAAAAAACATTTTGTCCCTCTTTTTACATCCAGAGTCCCCCTCCTCCTATATCCTTTGCAATGACGTTCTCTCTAGAACTGAGTGTTTCAAGCTGGGCCACATTCATATCCATCATGGGCAGCATTCATATCCATCCTGGGCCGCATTTGGCCCTTGGGCCGCAGTTTGGACACCCCTGGTGTAGGGGTTGAGATTATGCTGTGTGTTCAATTACAATTTCTTTTTCTCGTAGTTATCCCTGCCCGTGAATGAACTGTATAGTCTGTAAATTACCTGAATATCTGAAACAAAACAGTTAAATGAATAAACAACAGGTGAAATTGAATGCATAGAGCACCCTGCACTAGCAGGATATTTTTCATACTCGCTGTGAGTTATAACTGGAGTTTATATATGTATGTGCTGTTCAGGGCTGGATTTACATAGTGGTAGGATTGCCACCTTTTCTTGAAAAAAATACCGGGCTTCCTATATATTTATCTTTTTTTCCTATTAAGAACATTGGGACCAACCATCAAAAATACCAGTCAGATGGTTTACTACAGGGTCAGACTGGACCTGCGCTGCGGGGATATCATGGGCCCCCGTTAGGGATGCCACCTGGCCAGTATTTTGCCGGTAAAAATTATGTTTGATCGCAATGTTATTAATAGGGGAAAAAAAGATAAATATGTAGGAAGGACTGTATTTTTTTCCAGAAAGGGTGGCAACCATAGCCTCTGCTACTAGTGTTGCCACCTGTCAGGTAATTTACCGGTAAACATGATGCATGATGCCATTGTTATTTAATAGGAAAAAATGGCAAGAATATAGGAAGGTCGGTATTTTTTTTCCAGAAAAGAGTACAACCCTATTCTTTATCCAAGGACCATCCTCCCTCTCCACTGGCCAGGGTCTGTGGGACCCCCACACCCCACTGCTGGATGAATCTGCAGGCGCAGGAGGAAAGAGAAGGTATCTAGTGGGGCAAGAATTTGCAACCCAGGACCACTGCCATGGCCAGGCGGCCCAGGCCACACCAGACAGGTGCCCTAGGCAACGTGGCAGCCACAGTGCCAACAGAGAGCGCAAGCATGAAATTGCCATGTGTACACAAAATCGCCTCACGTGCACATGTGCGAAATTGCAGCACGTGGGCACGTCATTGTAGCAGCGCCAGCCAGAGAGAGAGGGGAGCGGACATTGGGTAGGCGAAAAGAAGGTACATGCCTGGCACCCCCTCAGCTTTGTGCCCTAGGCACTTGCCTACTCTGCCTACCCCTTGGCCCGGCCCTAACCACTGCCTTCCCAGGACTGGGGGCCTACAAATCCATCATGTTGACTGAAAAGAAAGAGAGAAAGCACACTGGCAAGGCAAGGCGTTCACAAGACAGGAATGGGGTGAGGGTTAAAAAATAAAAAATACCCCAAATACCCCAACCTACATAGACCCCTTCCTCCTCCATCCCCCAGCCTAGCTGCTACCCCAGGCAAATGCCCCTAAGTCTTTAAGTACCCCTCAGTGCAGATTCTGTCCAGCGGAGTTCATGGCAGCCATCTTCCGGCTCATTGGTAATTTTCGGAATGAGAGCAGCGTATCTGCAATTTCCATGACTTTTGACGCAGGTGCAGTTGTTGCAAAGCGCAATATTGCTCCAATTGTGCATGCGCAGATACACCACTCTCATTCCGAAGACTACCAAAGAAGATAAAGACTTAAAGACCAGTAAACAGGGGCATTTGCCTGTGGGGGGGGGGCAGAAGGGAGGGGATGTCTATGTGGGGTAGGGTTTTTTTTTACTTTAGGGTTGATTAAGGCCACAGTACCTGGACACCCAGTCCAACACTAGGTTTAAACACTCTCCGGGATGGGAGAAGCTCATAAGCTCGTCAGACACTAGTGTATCATTGTGATATGAAAGTAGTAGGAAAATGATAAAGTGCAGATGTGCTCATAGAGAACAATTGTATCCATTGGCTATTTATTTATACAATAGTGTACAGTGGCTGTGTAACATTGTGGTATATAATAAGGTCAGATGGACTGTGTGTGTGTGTGATCTATCCAGCCCCTGAGTATTCCGGAGCCTTATGGCTTGGGGGATGAAACTGTTACACGGTCTGTTAGTGAGGACCCTAATGCTTCGGCACCTTTTTCCAGGTGACAGAGGAGTGTGAATAGTGAGTGTGAGGGGTGTGTTGGATCAGCCACAATGCTGATGGCTTTACGGATGCAGCGAGTGGTGTAAATGTCCATGATGGAAGGAAGAGAGACTCCTATGATCTTCTCTGCTGTATTCACTATCCTCTGTAGGGTCCTGTGAAGAGAACAGTGGGAATGTGGGCAGTGCATTTACATCTAGTAAGTGCTGAATGGAAAGTGAAAGTAATTGCCTGCCCCACATAGAGGAGGGACAGGCAACATTTGATTGACAGCTGAGATTTTTAAATTAATTTATAACAGCTATGAATGCTTAAATTAAAAAAATTATTAGAGTTTTCATATTTAATTTGAAAAGGACATTTATTATACAGCTTTTTATGTCTGGGTGACAGGTCCACTTTAAAAATGAAACTAAAGTCACATTCTGCTTCCAGAAAACCATCAACCCACTAAGAAGCACTTGTATAATAATCTCATTATCTAAAAACATAATCTGTAGCTGGGGCAAGAGAGAGTTTTATTTATACAGAAATGTCATAGTGGATTGCTGGTTTGTTTGACTTTGCACTTTGGGATCAGGAGATAAAATTTGTCTTTTTCCGTGTCTTGGAACCAGAGGCGCACACTGAAGTAGCTGTGGGTATGGGTTCGGCGCAGGTCCTACAATGGCAACATTTATGGGTTAGGATCGGGCACAGGTTAAAGGAAACCTATTGCAAAAAATTGTTATCCCCAACCAAAGGTGCGGGCTGATAGATTGTACTATTTAAAAAAAAAACGAGCGTTTTTGACCTGCGCTCCCCTGCGTTGCGTTTGCCTGCGATCAGACACAGGTCTAGATGCACCTCATTCTTTTCAATGAGGTTGTACCCACAAGACGTGTGTAAGCGACGAACGCAGATTCAGACGCAACATGCTGCGTCTGAATCTGCGTTCGGTGCTTACACGTGTCTCGTGGGTACAACCTCATTGAAACTAATGAGGTGCATCTAGACCTATGCTCCCTTGTGGCTGAACGCAGGCAAACGCAACGCAGGGTAGCGCAGGTCGAAAACACCCGTGTGTAAGGGGCCTTAAAGAGAGAGACATTAAATATGCCTTATGCAGCGATATTTTACAGACTTGAATTGTGTCTTTTCCAAGGGCTCTTATAGAGTAGCGTTTTAACCTGCACTCCCCTGCGTTCTGGTTTCATGCATTCAGCCGCAGGGGAGCGCAGGAGTAGACGCACTGAATTCTTGTGGCTGTACTCACACAGAGGCATGTTAGCGCCGAACACAGGTAAAATGCAATATGTTGCATCCCAACCTATGTTCAGCGTTTACATGTGTCTGTGTGAGTACAGACAGTTCGGCTGAATGCATGAAACCCGAGTGCAGAAATAGACGCAAGCAATTCTTTTTTTGGGGCTATACTGACACAAGCGCATGTAGGTGCCGAATGCAGGAAAAATGCAGCATGTTGTATCTCAAACTGCAATCTGCGCCTAAATGCGCTTGTGTGAGTATAACCCCACTGAAAAGAATTGCTTGCGTCTATTCCTGTGCTCCCCTGCGTCTGAATGCAGCAAAACGGAATGAAGGGAAAAAACAGTCATGAGTAAGTGCCCTTAGGGCTGTTACACACAGCATTTTTTAATGCATTTGAGACACAGGTTCGAGCTCAGCTGTGTTTTACTCTATTTGAATTTCATTGCATTTGTTAGATGCTGCATTTCCTTGCTCTTGATGTGCATTCAGCTATGACTAGAATAGAAGGTTAAATCTGGAATGGACAAAAATGCATATAAACACAATATATGTGGTTTTGCGCTTAGAATGTGTTTAAAAAAACACATTTTAAAAAACCTGTTTGTAAGAGTCCTAAAATTGTTTTTATTTATTTGTTTTTTGTTACATCCACTTTCAGGTGACCTTTATGTAAGGGCTCAGACTCACCATTGTGTTTTCCTGTGCTCCCCTGCTTTCACTTTTAATGCCTTCCACTACAGGGGAGATCAGGCCCAGACACAATTACTTCTTTTAAAGCAGCCTGTATTCATAATAGTGCATGTAAGCCCAAACTCACGTGGAACACAACATGCTGTGTATTCCACCTGCATATGCATGTATCGTCAAGAGTAGGTGGTCATAAGGAAGAGTCAGCTGCATGTGTTCGCCTGCAGTTCAACGCCTTAAAACTGAACACAGGAGAGCGCAAGAAAAAACCTCTGGTGAGTATGAGCCCTAAGGGTTCTTAACCCCATGCACACATTTATCATGCTCTTCCGTGGGTACAATTCCTGTTGAGAAGACTCTGACCATTTACCTGAATGCACAATGTTGAACCCCCTGAATGTGTTAACCCCTTAAAGGGTAAGACTTTTTAATGCTATTTTATGCTTAGAATAGTAACCCTTTGCAGACAATCTCAAATCAGTTTTAATTAGTTTAGTCCAGTTAAACAAGTGGAAGTTATTGCTGGTTTTTAACTCCAGAAAAAAATTAAACCTGCTTTGGAAATTCTTTTTTTCTGTGTGACTGCTAAGATTTCAGAACAGCATGCACAGGTGCTTTGGATTTAAAGAGGATGAGAAAATGATGTTTATGAATTCCTCTTCCAAGTGGATGTCAAAGGTAGAACAATAAGCTACTGATAAGATCCTATAAGCTAGCCTTAAAGCCCAGGCGTGTCATCAAAGATCAACTGTTTACTAGTCTTTCATTTTCTGGTGAGCTTTTGCCTGTTGCTTTGTGTTCACCATATTCAATTCTGCTGGATTCTGGGATTTAATGCCAAATTACAAATCTGTTTTGTATTTTACCTTTCCTAGTCTTCCCAGTAGACTAGAGCTATTCTAAATACCACTGTGCATTTTGTAAGATCATTGATACAGACAGTGAATTGATTGCATAAATCATGTAAGGCAGATATAAGCAGGTTCTTAGAACTGTAGTTCCTGGTTGTAGTATGTAATGTTCAAAGGTGGATTCAATTTGTCACAAGGCATAATTAATGGCACTGACGCTGACTTTGTTTGTGTGTTTTGTAGAATTTTCTTCTTTACAATGGGGAAAGGCAGCAAAGTGGTGGTTTGTGGTTTTGCAGCAGTTGGTAAAACTGCAATCTTAGAGCAGCTACTATATGGAAACTACAAATTAGGTAAGTCTAGCGTGCCGTGCAATATGAAAATACCATGATTCAGAAATTGAGGTATTGCTCTGGGAGTTAGCCATATCCATACAATTTTGACAATGCTGTGATTCATAAAATCGTTAGTATTCAGCCATGCTGAATCTGAAACCACATATCAACCTATAAATAACATTTGTCACAAGATCATTTGCATGTGCAAAGTGCTGCCAGATTTTTGTGGGTGGTGATGTCTGGGATCTCGCTGTGATGTAACTGTGCAAATGTACAATGATAGTGGATGTGGAACTGGTGGATCCACAACCAGGTGGGGGGAAAGAATTTCACGTAACTCCCGACTAATTTGGGTTCTCACAACTGCTGAAATCTTACTGTCCGTACCAGACCAAGCATGGAATTCATGGAGTGTGGCATTAACACAAAATAACATTTTCACCCGAAAATCATGATTGCCATCAGTTGGAGTAAAGCAATTTTTCCTGTTTAACTCCAGCTTTCTGAATCTGATATTAACATCAACTTCAACTTGGTGTAAAGTGTAATCCAGATTTAGGGCTCCTACACACGGGCCTTTTGGACCTGCGCTCCCCTGCGTTGCGTTTGGCTGCGTTCAGCCGCATGGGGGAGCGCAGGTCTAGACGCACCTCATTTTGTTCAATGAGGTTGTACCCACGAGACGCGTGTAAGCGCCGAACGCAGATTCAGACGCAACATGCTGCATTTTTCCTGCGTTCGGCGCCTACATGCGCTCGTGTGAGTACAGCCCCATTGAAAATAATTGAGTGCGTCTATACCTGCGCTCCCCTGCGTTTGAACGCAGCAAAACGCAACGCAGGAGAGCACAGGTAAAAACGCCCGTGTGTAGGAGCCCTTATATTGAAAACTTGGTTCTCCAAGGAGGGGGGGCAGGCCCGGACTGCATCAGGCAAATGCCCGATGGGCCACTTGCTTTTAAATGTAAATGGACTGCTCACCTAAAAATGAAAATTGGGTCTGTCTTTAATATGTAAATGAACTAGTCACTTTATAAATGTAAATGAGCTGTCCATAATAGCCAGTCACAGCTAAGCTGGTGCCTGCAGTTATTAGTGCACATACCAGTACTGGCATATGGGTGGAACCAGGAATTCTGACCAACTTCAGTTAGTAATATTAGAGTTGCTTGCTATATACCTTATCCCTTATGCTTATGATAGGTATGTTGGCAACAGGTGGATCCATGCTCAGAACAATCACTTCAGCCTGTATATGGAACACTGTGATATGTGCATTCATTGCATGATACAGCCTAGTATCTTCAAGTATGTCACACTTTGGCCCTGTGATACACATGGTAATTATAGTCCTCTTATCTGCCAGGGTGCATGGTCTAGCTGGGGGCACACAAAGGAAAATTTTGAATATACTGTAAGTATAGGGTCACTAATCCATCAGATAGAATAGTTGTGATAGAAACTAGGGTGAGATACTTGTTGCAAGGACTAGTTCCAGCACATAGGGTGTATAATATTGCTGGGGTATGGTAATGGACTTTTTGGGGCAGATTTACTAAATTCGATCATGACGTCAGCGCACGTGCACTTTAAGAGGCGGGCGTCCCCGCCGCACCACTAGACCACCAGGAGAGTCTTCATAACAACAAGCTTGAGGTATTTATCTATATTTATAGAATATCATTTGATCAATTTGCTTAAATATTATACTAGATCTGGAACCCATTGAAACCCTGGAAGATGTATATATTGCTACAGTGGAAACGGACCGTGGAGTAAAAGAGCAGCTGCGTCTTTATGATACCCAGGGACTGCGAGAAGATACTGAATTGCCCAAACACTACTTTTCATTTGCTGATGGATTTATTCTTGTCTACAGTATCAATTGTTTAGAATCTTTCAAGAGAGTTAAACTGTTAAAGAAAGAAGTAGACAAATTCAGCGACAAGAAAGAGGTAGGTATAGAACAGAAAATAAAATGTCTTAAATACTGCACATGATAATATATGAAGGCTACAGACAAAGTTTAGATCACAACAGTCGGTTTTATTTCGAGTTGAACTTTCCCTTTAATGAGTGTATTGCATTTCTTTGCCATAAACATAAAAGGATCCTAGCACCTTTGCTGTCTGATTTGGCTTGGTGCTGCCTCCACCCCCCTCCACGCTCAAATCTGCCGCCAGAGGTGGCCTTAGTTTTTGCCGCCTCCCCACGCACTTACCTTCAGCGCCGGACAGGGGTTAGGGGGGTCCACGTCATTATTGCAGAGAGCGCAATTGCATATCAGACCACCAGGATCAAACACACGTAGCCTGCCCTGTGCACCTGGAGGTTCACACTCCTTTGCATCTGGGGCACAGATGTGGATATATTAGGCTCTGACAGTTCAGGGAAAACAAAAACATTTTTGTCTTCCTCTTTACTGATCTTTGGGGAGGCACATTTGCTCGGGGGGGGGGCAGTTTCACTTAGATTTCTGCACCGGGCCCCTAGATGTCTAGTTATGCCACTGGTTTCAAAGAGTGATGCATCAGCTGCAGACTAATTATGTTTGCAGCATTGTACATAAGCTAGATTCCTCAAGGGTGGGTGTTCAAAGTCACAAATAATATCTTGTATACCAAAATTACTATTTGTAAAACAACTCCATTGTGTATTTTGATTGGTCTGCCACACCTGGATTTTACAGCAACTGTGCCGGTGCCTTCCATTTCCTGATTATTTTCCTTTCAGTTGAAACTTACAGTTTAAATCTCTAAGATAGATTTTTGTAGCCTTCCCCTAAACCATGTTACTGGACAATCTTTGTTTTCAGATCTTTTGACAGTTGTTTTGAGGATCCCATGATGTCGCTCTTCAGAGGAGAGTCAAACAGAAACACAACTTGCAATTGGCTGACTTAAATACCTTTTCTCATTTGCATATGAAGTTAAAAGCTTAAAAGCTTCTCCAACCAATTTGGTGTTGCCATTAATCAGTATTGTGCAGTTACATGCATTTAAAATAGCAAAATTACAAGGGTAAATTTGAATACTGCTTCACTAAAAATATTTGTTCAGAAAACACCCCAAACTCAGATGTTCCTGAGAAGTAAAAAAGTCTTTTTTTTTGTTGAAAGTGGAATAAATTATTATGCAGACTGAGAGGGGTTCCCAAACTTTTACATATGACTGTATTTGGCACCCCCAGGAACATTATTCATTTTTGTGTTGCTTTTGAACTCTCTACATTTACATCTGGATGTTGCTCGTGGGTAGAAAATGTTGGGAACCCTTGTTTTAGATAAAGAATATTTTCAGCTTTCCATTTGTCATGAGACAAGTGCTAACTATATATGCAGAATATGTAGTGCAAAAGAACTAGTTACCCATAGATAGTTGCATCAAATATCATATCTATCTATCTATGTATCTATCTATCTATCTATCTATCTCTATCTATATATCTATATATCTCTATCTCTATATCTATATATCTCTATCTCTATCTATATATCTATATATCTCTATATATATCTCTTTCTCTATCTCTATCTATATATAATCTATCTTTATAACCCTTCTGTATTAACAACCCCTCTCATTTTCTTTTACAAGGTTGTAATTATTGTTTTGGGGAACAAAATGGATCTTGCAGGACAGCGGCAAGTGGACACTGACATGGCACAACAATGGGCGAGGAGTGAAAGAACAAAACTATGGGAGGTATCTGTAACAGACAGGAAGACATTGACAGAACCGTTCACCTTGCTGGCTAGCAAGCTAAATCAACTGCAATCCAAATCCACTTTTCCTTTGCCGGGGAGAAAAAGCAAAGGCACGCCGTCTTCTGATAACTGAATAGGCATCATGTTATATTTTTATTGACCCCAAGCTACTGCACAGAATGAGTAATGAGCATCTGGTGTCATAGTGGATACAAACCACCTGTTAATTTGCCTTTTGTCTGTATTTTCTAGTTTAGCTTTGATTGAGGTCTGTGTGATAATTAAATATTTAAAATTCTAGTTGTTAAATAAATCTATAGACTCTGACAGTACATTGAAAATGTCAAGGTGATCAATCATTATTACCAGTCCCGCCTCCAAAATCCCTGCCCCGCTAAAACATCATCCACCCCCTGCCCATTGTCCGACCCCTTAAAAGGTGGCAACCCTACTACAGTCCCATTAATACTTGGGTCTTCTGAGAGACTGCAGTGCCCCACTAACAACACTGGTCCAATTAGAAATTGTTCCATTTACCACCACTCTTTGTAGTCTATCTTTTAGCCAGTTCTCTATCCAGGTACAAATACTATGTTCCAGGCCAACATTCCTTAATTTAACCAGTAACCTTCTGTGTGGCACTGTATCAAATGCTTTAGCAAAGTCTAAGTAAATCACATCCACTGCCATCCCAGAATCGAGGTCCCTGCTTACCTTCTCATAATAATAATATCATAATTTTTAGAGCATGCAATTAATTCTAGGTCTCCCATCTTACCTGACAAACTGCGTGCTTTTGCCAACATTACTACTTTTTAAATGTGCATTACTTAGTGAAGAATTATATGTTAAGTTAGTCTTTCCCCTAGCACAGTGGACCCCCTTCCATTGAAGTGCAATCCGTCACAACTGTATAGGTTGTACCCCAAGGAAAAATCAGCCCAGTGCTCTAGGAACCCAAACCTTTCCTTCCTACACCAAGACTTGAGGCACGCATTTACCTCCCTAAGCTCCCCCTGTTCAATGTTTAAATACTTTCCTATGTATGCAAATTCTATTTTAGTTACAATTTTACATTATACACCACAATTAGCTTTAGTTTTAGATAAAATGCCAGATCAACCTGTTCCATTGCATACCTATACCTTGCTTTATAAAACCGTGCAGGAAGTTTAATTATGGATCGCTGATAGGGTTGCCACCCAGCCGGTATCTTACCGGCCTAGCCGGTAAAACACCAGCCAAGGCCGGAGCCGGTATTACAAATTAACGGCAATGTAGCTGCCGGTAAATTTGTAATACCTCTTAAAAAGGCCCTTGCCTTGCCTAAAATCCAAAGAAAACTTACCTTTTTCGCGTCTTCAGCTGATCGCTGCAGTGGCTCCGCCCCTTTTTGCATCACGGCCCGCCCCTTTTACGTAACGATCCGCCCATTTTTGGTCCCGCCCCTCCGCCGGCCGGTAAGTAAGTAACCCATTGATTGCAGCTATTTTACAAGGAGGCCCTTATTTATGTGTATCCATATAGACAGGGGGAATCAATCAAATATTGGTCAGTATTCTGTATCACCATCCTGTTTGGTGATAAACAGTTCACCTACCCAACTATGTAACTATCCCACAGTCAGATAGAACAGGTACAGCCATGGCATACTGCAATGCTTTAAACTTCAGTGCTGGGGGTTCAAATGATTTGTTAGCTAAAGTTCATAGATTTGATTGAGCCAGAGCCTTCCACAGGTGCTTCATTCATCTATGGGATTAATGGAAAATACATCAGCGTATAAGCACTACAGAGGATGACCTTTAGTCTCCCTATACCACGTTACTATTATTACTTAATGCAAATTCTCTCCTGAGCTTATTCTGATGGTTTTATTCCTCTCAAATGTTTTATTATTGACACGCATTTATATTTGCCTGAGAAACCTTGACTGTTTTTGTTATTTTGATGTAATTGCGACTTCTACATTGCGCTGCACCATCTGCACATACATACTGGCGTGGGCGCCCTCTGCGCAAGCGAGCCGTGCGGGTGCCGTATCAAGAAGACTTGCTGCGCGGGCCCCACAGCACACCCGCCCAGTCCGACCCTGCATGCTGTACTTCCAGCCTTTCATTTGAGCCCTTTGTAGTCAAGTCTGATATTCGACAAAGAAAAGCAAATTTATTTCCGCCTCGGTGGAAATCACCAGAGAGATTTGCGCAGAGTTTGTGTTAGTTCAATTAAGAGGGAGCTCTTTTCAGGGCAGGCCTACACAGACTATTTACCTCCGTTTTCGACAGTCGGTGCGAAAATGGATGGGATGAGTCTGATGAGACAGGAACAAGGTAAATAATGGTGTTGCAGGGTTGATGCGACGGACACGACTGTCAATGAAGATGTAATCTGATAGTCGTGTTGCATCGCATCAACCCTGCAACACCATTCAATTTTTCTATTACTTTCTATTTCTATTACTTACCTTGTTCCCGTCGCATCAGACTCATCGCCAGGCCCGGACTGGCAATCTGTGGGTTCTGGCAAATGCCAGAGGGGCTGCTATAAGGTCTCATAGAAAGTCAGTATTTAGAGGGCTGGTGGGGGCTGTTTGGGCCTCTATGTGGGCTAATTGGGCCTCTATATGGGCTGATTGGGCCTCTGTGTACCTGAAATGCCAGGGCCTATTTTAATTCTCAGTCCAGACATGCTCATTGCATCCGCATTCACGCTGACTGTCACATCTGCCGAAAACGGAGGTAAATTGTCCGTGTAGTCCTGCCCTTATACTGACTTGAGTATAAGCAGAGGTAGACTTTTTCAGCACATTTTGGGTGCAGAAAAACTTGTCTTATACTCGAGTATATACAGTAATAGGAAATTGGATGGTGTCGCAGGGATGATCAAACGGGATTCGAATCGGATCAACCCTGCAACACCATCCGACTTCCTATTAACCTGTTCCTGTCGCATCCATCTTGTCGTCCAGCGTCAAATCGAACGAAAACGGAGATTTATTAAGGGTTGAATAGTAAAATTTTTTGGTCAAAACTTTCAAATTCTTATTGTGATTTGTCCAATCAAAATTAGAATTTTGAGACCAGATCAGAACTATACCTAGGGGAACAATTCGAATTCGCCTAAAACTTAACAACTTCATGTATAAGTCAATGGGAAAGGTACAGTGATCAATTTGAAGATGTTACTAGCCTTCCTGACAGTTTTTTTTTTTTTTTGAGTTTAAGATATTCGATTTTATTCTTAAATAACCTCCCAATTTCAGCTCTACACACAAATTCAAAATTCAACCTTTAATAAATGGGCCTCTTAGTGTAGTGTTTTGGCTTTATATTTTACTTATTTAGCAGGGAGAGATATTAGTACAGGTATTGGACCTGTTATCAAGAATGCACGGGACCTGAGGCTTTCCGGATAATGGATCTTTCTGTAATATGGATCTTCATAGCTCTACTAGAAAATCATGTAAACATTAAATAAACCCAATAGACTGGTTTTGCTTCCAATAAGGATTAATTATGTGTGAATGCAGCCATAGACTGTACAATTCCGATCTTTCTTGGAAAAAATCTTTTCAAGAAAGATCATTCGTTTCAATACACAAGTGTAGAGCTGAATCATCCGATAAACAGTTAGAAACAATAGAATTCTACCAGTATCTGATGATTCAGCACTAAACAGTGGCCAGGGTGAAGGGTGCCTTCAAAGGCAGTCGATCAAAATTTTCCATCCAGCCTGATCGACCAGCCAACGGATATCCAAGTCTTTTGCGATATCGGACGGCTCCTTTCCGACCATCCACACACCAAATATTGTACGAAAATTCTTTTGTACGATATTATCTGTGCGTCTATGGCCACCTTTAGTTGGGATCAAGTACAATCTACGGTTTTATTATTATTATTAAAATTTTGTATTATTTGTATTATTTGGATAAAATGGAGTCTATGGGAGACAGCCTTTAAGTAATTCAGAACGTTCTGGATAAAGGTTTTCTAGATAATGGATCCCATACCTGCACTACAAATAAAATTGCTCCCACTGTTAAGCTGGCCATAGACGCAAAGATCTACCTGCCACACCAACAAACCTGCCACTAACCATTCAGATCAAATAAAGTAATAAAATAACAGATCAGCCGATGTTCTGCCCCTACAGCAATCGTACGAAAGTTTTTTGTCTGACAAAGCTGGTGACAGTCTCAGATCAGCAATACAGGCAGAGATACGATCAGCAGCCGACAGTAATTTTCTAAACTGTCAGATTGACTGAACGACTGATCACCATGGCAAGACAAATGTCTGGACACTCCACAAACGGCCCGAAAATCATATGAATCAGGATCTTTGCGTCTATGGCCAGTTTAAGAATAATTGCAAAAAGGAGAAAAGATATTCAAGATTAACAATATAATGAGTTCTCTAATTGAAGTTGAAGTCAGACAAATTACTTAGAAAAGAGAAAAAGAACCCCTACTCCAACTTATAATTTCTTGTGTTAAGATTCCCAATTTATATATTTTTTTCAGCTTAAGAACAACGAAATGGGACCCATGTGCAAGGCCACCATCATGTTTTCTATGGAGGTGCTACTTTATCACACTGAAAAGTACCAGCTATTTGTTTTTGGGGAAAATGGCTTTATAATTGGTTTATAGTAAGCTCCAGTCCTTTTTTAATGAATGGACCGCAGGTATGGCTCCCCGTCCTTAGCCCACGGTGCTCACCCTTAATTCAGGTGGGCCCAGGTGCAAACGCCCCGGACCTATCACTTCCACAAATATTCCTTCAAAGTAAACACCATGCAGTTGCAGGCTACTCACCGCTCCTTCAGTCTGGCCCGGGTGCTCTGCCCCGAACCCGCAGCTTGAGGGAGAAAATATCAGCAAAACTTCCACTTGGCACGCACACCAACGACTCAGACAGATGCGGTGAATAAAAGGCTTTTTATTTCCCAAAAACCAGCTCTCCCAACGCGTTTCGTGTGACACCACACGTACTCATGGGAACGTGTGGTGTCACACGAAACGCGTTGGGAGAGCTGATTTTTGGGAAATAAAAAGCCTTTTATTCACCGCATCTGTCTGAGTCGTTGGTGTGCGTGCCAAGTGGAAGTTTTGCTGCCATTTGTTTTTGGGGGCCACCTCTATTGTCCCTATGCCCATGAAAGACACACAGCAGAACATATAATCATTGGGATGAACCGCTTTTCATTCCATTCACAAGTACAATGGCCATGGGGAGGTGGGGATTAATTATTTTGTACAGTTAAGAACCCACTTACTGGACTACAACTCCCTGCAATCTTTAACCCTGAATAACATGTTGAATTATGCCGGGAGTTGCAGTAAAGTACCATTTAGGTGTGGCATGTTTGAGCAAGTGTTTACATTCCCTTGGCTAAATCACTCCGTTTGATTCACTTGTCCACTCTTACCTTTTTATTAGCGATTGATACATTGGAGACAATAAATAACTGGAATAGATCTGGGATCTTTGTATTTTCTTTAATTTTTATTAGCACAGTAACAAATAAAGACAGAAGTCTGCAACATATAAAGCAATCCACTGAGTAATTATTAACCACCTTTACAGTTCAACAGCTTAAGGTATATCCCTACAGGCCCTGCTAACTCAGATTAATACACACATACAAAAGGAAAGAAAAAAGCATATTTAGGAATTCTTAATACACAAGACAACCAGATATTCATATCCTATGCCAGGGAATGACGTTCATAATCCCCACTGGTACCTGAAGTCTGTAGACTGCTACACTGCAGACCTCTTTGGTAGAGATAGGGTTATGCTGGTCTCAGTCTATAGCCCTCTTTTACATACACACAAATAAGGTTAAAAATAAACTCCATTCAATTCAATACTTTACAAGGACTTTACACAAATGCCTACATTTATATGCAGTGTCACTCACTGCACAAGGTTACACATTTCTTCTTTGCCCATCTTTATCAAACATAATGGAAAATCTTGTTACTCCATTAGAAGACAAATAGTATTTGAATTACAAAGATGTCCCTGCTCAGTCTAACCAGCTGCTGCAGAAAGATACCTTAAGTTACAATAACAAAACTCTCTGGAAATAAAAGGCTGAATAAAATCTATTATAGAAATTCTTTACCAGCTCCCACCCTCCATTTCTCCTTCAAATGAACAAGCAGCTCTCTCCGTCACATACAAACAGCCGTGTTTGAGGGAAGGGAGGGATCTATGTAGCGTATCTCTTGGTCCACTGTCTGGCCATTCTGTCATGCTCTGCTCTGTTGGTCATGTACTGAGTGGCGATACTTCCAACAAGAGGGTCCGCTATAAACAAAGAAAAAGAAAAGTTTTTTTCATATTTTGTTCTGATCTAGATGCATCTAGTTATTTCCTATTCACATATATATGACAAGAGAGTTGAGAAAGTGTCCCTTTTTCATAAAGAGACTATTCAATATAAAAGTTTATCTTCCTCTGGGGGCACAACACCATTCCCAGCACCTAGAGAACTTACTAGGTTACTTGTTTCTACTATAGTAAGCTTTAAAATTGTTATTTTAAGTCCAAGGGTTCCGGACTGGAAAGCAGAAGAGGATACTACTCACAGTGAGGGGCTGAAATACGCCTGTGGATTTGAGCAGGCTAATTTAGCCCCCTTGTGGACCTAGCCTTGACAGGGATGTAAATGCAAAAAAATTCATCTTGAATGAAAAAGAAATCTATCTCCAATATACTTTAATTACAAAATGTGTACGGTTTTCATATTAAAGCCGTAGCTCTGCACCGGCAGATTCCTCGTACTGCGCATGTGCCTGAAAAACAGGATGAAGAGCGAAAGAGACAAGATGGCGCCTGTGAACTCCACTGGACAGGACCTGGAAGGAGGGGTAAGTAACAAGTTAGGGCCCGGGGGGGGGGGGCAAGTAGGCTGGAGGGAGGGTTCTTTTCCTTTACAGATTGAATCATTAAGAGTGATAACCGGTGGATTTCAGCAGGCCTGTCAAGGGAGTATTTTAGTATTAGGAGGCCCACTATTCAATGTTCTGTGTGCGTTCGTTGTCATTCACCCCTTCCCTTGTGCCTTTGGTCTAAAGCGGGATTTATTTACCCGTTAGTCACATTCAAACGTAGAAATAAAAGTAGAAAGTTGTAGAGCAACACAGGCAAAAAGCCTGGACTGGCAGCCTATTCAATGAAAACTTTTCTTTAAGCCAGGAATTAAATAATAAACATCTACTTTATGGGCCACTGGGAGCAACATGTTATGGGTTGGCGACAAGAGTCATTGGTTTGAGATCACTGTTCTTTGGATCTTTGATGCTTTGGAGATTCAATAGATAGAACCCCCATTTTAAAATTTTCAGGGGACTGTAGGGACTCGTAGGTTTAATCCTATGGTCTAAACCACATGGTGTGGAAATTCCTCTGTTTGGGCTTGAGGTATGGGGTCTTCTGGGGGTTTGGCAGGGGCTAGAGCTCTTGTGCTGGTGCAGCATTGAAAACACCAGAGGAAGACACATGGTGTTGCTGCTGCACCACTGGACTATAAAAGGGAGAGCCATGTGCTCAGACATTAAAGATTTTGTCTTATCGTTGACTGTTATTTCACTGAGGAGATTGTGAAAATGATCCACCAAAATGTAGGCTAAAGTAGAGTTCAATAGGCCTGCCAAGGCTGAGGCAGGATAATCCAATGCCTGGAAGCTCAACCATGCGGGTTTAGAGTTCGGATGCTGGATTTGTGTGCTCACACTATGGTGAGTGTTGAGAGTTGTAGTTTAGCAGTGGAGATCTGTGTGCTCACGCTATAGACCGCGTTGGGAGCTGGATGTGAGGAGTCACATTATGATGTGCTCACGTTATGGACAGCATTGGGAGCAATACCCCGAAGGATGTAAAGCCTTGTAGTGTGCTCAGCTAGGAGAGCCTGGAGCTTTTAAAACTTCTCTGTGGATGCCTGTTCCAGCTCATGGAGGAGCCTACCCATCTGTGTGAATCCCCCGGGGTGAGGGTAGAGAAAGAACAAGGATCCAGCGATCTCCTGTTTGGGAAACAGGCTGTTTGTGTGCCTGCCATGTGGGAGCAAGTACTTTCCAGCAGGAAAGGTATTTTTGGGCAGGTAGTGCTACCTGGGACATAAGTACTGCTTTGGGGAAAAGTGATTAAGACGCTTTGACTGCCAAAGGGCTAGGAGGTGCCAGGATGGGACTGCTAAAGGTTCTCAGGGTAGTGGGTCATTTGTAGAAATTGCAAATGTACCCGTTTTACTTTGCCTTTAATTTTGCACAAAGTTAATTGTTACAAAATAAATTGTGTGCTTGCATGTTTTCCTAATGGGCCAACTGCAGGTGTATTACCGGATCTCATTAGGTGGAGGCACTGCCGGAGAAGCATTCCCAGTACCACTTTGCAAAGGGGGCCTCAGGACTCGAGTTGGTAAGCAGGTACAACCTTAGCAACCAGTGTGGTGACCAAGTGGTTGTTACAGGACCATAACAAATAGTGTATAATTCAGCATTATATGTTGATGCACCACAAAACACTGGTGTAAAACAAGGGAAAACTTAAAATCATGAATAATTGAGGTTTCACTGTAAATTAAAAGGGGAATGTGGGCTCTTACCAGGGTTGCAGTCTGTGAGCAAAGAGCAGATAGACAGGAGGACTTTGGAAATTGTGAGTGCTGGGCTCCAGTTATCTTTCAGGATGTCAAGACAGATCACTCCTTGGCTGTTTATGTTACAGTGGTAAATTCTCGTCCGAAATGTCACCTAATTGGGAGTAAACACATATATTTAAATCAAATAGCTGAATATACTCTTCTACAAAAGGTGCATTTCACTGATAATGTGCAGTTCGTTCTCAATTTCTCCAGGCCTACAGCAGCTTTGCCATGGTGAGACAATTTTAAGCTGTGGTAGCTTTATACATTCTACTGTAAGCGTTGTTAAGCAGAAAAGTACATTATTGCTTAGTGAATATGTTCTGTTTGCTGCAATATACAAAAAATTCATGAATGGTTTTCCTGACCTCTTGTGGATATTCAGAATAACTACAGGTCTGAAAAGAACCCTGTAATTCCTCCTCGGTTTCCATTTTCTCATACAAGACTGGTATGGGGAGTACAATGGATTTACCAACGTTGTTGTGTTTGATAGAACATTATAAATGTGTGGGTAAGTTGCTCTTAAGTGAAATGCCATATTATATAGCAGCATTTCCCCTTCACGAGGAGGATTACTTTATGCAATATAACTTTCTTCAGGGATAATCTTACCGAATTTAATCAGTCCACAGGCCACAGGTTCATTACAAAGCGGAAAAGACACTGCATGTTAGTTCAATTAATGGCCCAGGGGCCACATGGGTCCCTTTAAATTTGTCCACATTTTGTAAGAAACTTCTTAAAGGAGAAGGAAAGCAGTTTATTGCCAATAGATTAGCCACAATAGTGCAAGCTATAACACTATGGGGCAGATTTACTAAATTCACATGAATAGATCGAAGTTCGATCGAATAACGATCGTAGGATTAATTCGATTGGTCGAATATGCAAATTTGACTTATTCAATCGTCGAATAGCGAACGATCGAATGATCGAATAGATTCGAATGATCAAATATTCGATCATCGAAGGATTTAAAATTATTCGACTGCCTACTTCGCCAGATTGAACCTACCAAATTGTAATAGAAGCCTATGGGAACTCTCCCATAGGCTTCTGAGGCTAAGTCCTGATCGAATAGGATTCGTACGATCGAAGTCTTCGATAGTTCGAATCATACGAATTGTTCGAATGATCGAATAATTCATTCGAATGATCGTTATTCGATCGTCGAATGATCGAATATTGAATAAAAGGGTAGCCTAAAACTATTCGATTAGCATTCGAAAATCGAATCGCGGAAAAACGAATATTTTTTGGGTGAATTTAGTAAATCTGCCCCTATATGTATTCTGCAGAATGTTTTACCATACCGAAAAAATAGTAAACCTGAGTACCTGCCAGAGTCTCTCCCTGCCCACCTATAGCTCTGAGCTCACATTACAGCAGGGAGGGGTGCAAACTGAGCATGCTCAAGCCCTAGCCCTGTTGGTTTATACTGAAAACAGGAAGTCTGATACAGAAGCCAATGAGTACACAATAGAAGGAAAGAAATTTTCTTTTGACAGAATACTCAGAGCAGCATTACTTTGAGGATTTACTGGTGTATTTATATAGACCTTTCTGATAAAGCTTACTTAATTTTAGCCTTTCCTTCTCCTTTAATGACAAATTATGAGTTTTATTTGTTATAATCCATCTATTAGTGTACCACAATTTTTTAATTAGTATGCTTATGCAGGCAATTGTCATTATGGAAAATGACAGTGCTGCACAATTACATTTTAAACTACACATTATATATTAATCAATATGAGCCATCTGACAGTGAAAACAGTGACATTTCTTTAAAAAAAATTTTTTATTGCCCTCTATAATTGATAATACTTTTACCGCATACAGTAAAACTGGCCAGCCAGAACTAAAAACAGGTGCTTGATTTACATATAAAACAGTAACATATACATTCATAAACAAATCCGATCGCAACTCATTGATGCCTTAGAGTTGATGATCAATCTTCTCCAAAAAATAAAGTTGCTGCATAAGGAGCATATTACTTGGTATAAATACGCCATTATGGGGAGACCTTACCTAAAAGGTTTTTAACTTAATGTATTGTCAAAAATTAAAAAAAAAACCTTTGCCCTTGGGGAACGGATATCAGCCTTTTTCTTATTGCAATTAATTATTTTTAATCAGCGGTTTTCATTTGCGATTCAGTTAAAAGTTGAACACAACCCTTACCCCCACATACCTGCCCTTTCAGCCATGAGTAAAACCTTCACGGCCCATGGGCGTCTCTGCTTTTTGACCTGCCTGCCTCTTCTGCTATTCGACCTGCCTGCCTCATCTGCTGTCCCCCCCCCCACCATTGGTAGGTAGGTGGGTGGGAAGAGCAGAAGAGGCAGGTGGGTCAAACAGCAGAGACGGCCACGGGTCGTGAAAGTTTTACTCGTAGCTGAAAGAGCAGGTATGTGGGGGAACTTAAAGGAAAACTATACCCCAAAAATGAATTTTTGAGCAACAGATAGTTTATATCAAATCAAGTGACATATTAAATAATCTTACCTATCTGGTATATATATTTAAGTAAATATTGCCCTTTTACATCTCTTGCCTTGAATCACCATTTCATGATGGTCTGTGTGCTGCCTCAGAGATCACCTGACCAGAAATATTACAACTCTAACTGTAACAGGAAGAAGTGTTGAAGCAAAAGACACAACTCTGTCTATTAATTGGCTCATGTGACCTAACTTTATAGTTTGTTTGGTATGTTTGTGTGCACTGTTGGATCCTAGGATCCCAGGAGGCTGTCCTTATTTTTTAAAATGACTATTTTCTATTTAGGATTACCCAATGGCACATGCTACTAAAAAAGTATATTATTATGAAAATGGTTTATTTACATGAAGCAGGGCTTTACATATGAGCTGATTTAGGCAATATCTTTTTATAGAGACCTACATTGTTCGGGGGGTATAGTTTTCCTTTAACTGAATCACAAATGAAAACAAAAAAAAAATGGATTACACTTTCTACAATGATTAGGGCATTTAAACTGTATGTGCAGTCAGTTATAGCCTTCTTAGACTGACTTGTCCTCTTAAACTGAAAAACACTACTAGAACACAACTTGGAATTTGGTTTGCCACCCTCTGTCCCGTGTAACTCTGGGCAGGGGGCAGAGATGCAACAATGGGGCGGGGCTGTGTTATAATGGGGCGGAGCTGTGAAATAATGGGGTGGGTCCATGACAATGGGGAGGGCCATGACATTGGGTAGAGCTATGACGATCACTACGTCAATTATATGAAATCCTGCCAGGCAGTTTTGACCCAGACAACCCTTCAAAATCCGGACAGGTGGCAACCCTACTTGGCATGTTTTTAAAGAAATAAAGTAGATACCCTATTTGACTTTACACATGCAAGGTATGTAAAAATATTAGTGAAACAAAATTTTAACATATTTAATATCGGTATATGCTAGGACTTAACTTTGAAGGGCAAGGAAAGGCAAATAAATAAAAACCCATTTTTACTTTCTTTAATGAAAAAGAAATCTATCTCCAATATACTTTAATTTAAAAATGTGTACTGTTTTTATAAGAAACCTGACTGTATGCAATGAAATTCTCCCTTCATTTACTGCTGTGGATAGGAATTGTCAGACGGTCCCTAACTTCTGGCAGGGAAACAATCATACTTATGAACAACAGGGGGAGCCCCCATCTTACTTACCAGCCATGCAGAACTCAAACAACTTTGTTTTTTGATCATTTATAACGATCCCTAAATAGCAGAGACCATACTGAGCATGTGCAGTGCCAGTGTCAGGCAAAGATGTATAACAAAGTTACAAGATGACAGCCCCCTGTGGCCAACTTTGAAAGCATAAATCATTTGTTTGATTAGGCTTGTGGTGTAGTAAGTTCATGTTTATGTTTAGTATACAAAATACAGCATTTCTAGCTTAGGGATGGCGCGAACAGTTCGCTGGCGAACTTGTTCGCGCGAACATCCGCTGTTCGCGCTCGCGCGACGTTCGCATTTTGGGTTTGCGTCAATTTGGCGCTTTTTTTTGCCGCATTTTTTTTGCCCTCTCACCCCAGACCAGCAGATACATGGCAGCAAATCAGTAAGCTCTCCCTCCTGGACCACCCCACACCCCCTGGACCACTCCCCTTCCCTATAAAAACCGAAGCCCTGCAGCGTTTTTTTCATTCTGCCTGTGTGTGCTGAAGAGCTAGTGTAGGGAGAGAGCTGTTAATGATTTCAGGGACAGTGGATAGTAAGTTTGCTGGCTAGTAATCTACTGTACTTCAAACAACTGCCATCTAGCTGTGTGAGCTTGTTCACATTCTGTCTAAATATCCATAACATTACCCTCTCCAGAAAAAGCACCTGAGTGACTTTTTTCAAGCAGCCATAATATATTTTACGTAATCCGTATCCACCGCTGTAGTAGTGTATACGTTGACCTTGTAGCCATTATTTGCCCTGTAGCCATTTTTTGCCCAGTGTGTTCTTCAACCATCTAGCTGTGTGAGCTTGTTCACATTCTGTCTAAATATCCATAATATTACAGTGTCCACAACCACCTGAGTGACTTTTTTCCCTTTACAGCACAAAACGCAGCGCTTTGTCAACAATGGATTTTTAAGATACATTTTTGCCCTTTATCCCCCTCTGGCATGCCACTGTCCAGGTCGTTGCACCCTTTAAACGACTTTAAAATCATTTTTCTGGCCAGAAATATCTTTTTTAGCTGTTAAAGTTCGCCTTCCCATTGAAGTCTATGGGGTTCGCGAACCGTTCGCAAATTTGCGGAAGTTCGCGAACATGTTCACGAACTTTTTTTCGGCGGTTCGCGCCATCCCTATTTCTAGCCTTATTCTATTTTACACTTTCCTTGCCCTTTAAAGGGATTCTATCATGATTCTTATGATGAATTTTTTTATTTCTAAATGACACTGTTTACATGGCAAATAATTCACTCTGCAATATTAAATTTCATTCCTGAACCAGCGAGTGTATTTTTTTAGTTGGTGTGTAGGAAGCCATCTCAGGTAATTTTGCCTGGTCATGTGCTTTCAGAAAGAGCCAGCACTTAAGGATGGAACTGCTTTCTGGCAGGCTGTTGTTTCTCCAACTCAATGTAACTGAAAGTGACGCAGTGGGGCCTGGCTTTTTCTATTGAGTGCTGTTCTTAGATCTACCAGGCAGCTGTTATCTTGTGTTTTACCCGTGAGCCACATTCAAATGTAAAAAGAGTTGAGGAGCAACACAAGCATGCAAAACGTTCCTGGAGTGCCAAATAAGGGCAGTGATTGGCTATTTGGTAGCCCCTATGTGGATTGGCAGCCTACAGGAGGCACTGCTTGCCAATATACTTTGTTTTTATATAATTAAAACTTCCAAGCCTAGCAATCAAAAATAAGCACCTGTTTTGAGGACAACGAGAGCAACATCCAAGGGGTTGGTAAGCAAAATGTTCTTCACAAGCTACTGGTTGGGGATCACTGTGTTAGGGAGCTGCTTTCTTGTTACCTTCCCATTGTTCTGTTGTTAGGCTGCTGGGGGGAAGGGAGGGGTGTGATATCTTGCAGTAAAGCAGTAAAGAGTGATTGAAGTTTATCAGTGCACAAGTCACATAACTTGGGGCAGCTGGAAGACTAACTATACGTCTAACCCATGTAAGATTTCAAAACTAAATATAAAAAAATCTGTTTGCTCTTTTGAGAAATGGATTTCAGTGCAGAATTCTGCTGGAGCAACAATATTAACTGATGCATTTTGAAGAAAAAATTTTTTCCCATGACAGTATCCCTTTCACTATATTTTCTATAAAAATGTGTGTTTTTTAAAAAATACTAAAATTAAAAATTTAGAAAAATTCTAAAACTAAAAATTTAGATTAAATTAAGTAAAAATAACAAAAACCTGTCAGATAAAAGCTGTCGAGTTCCTATAGAAGTCAACACATATCTGTCAGAAAACAAAAATCAGCACACTTACTTTTGGTGGCTTAAATGGGTATTCAGGTGTAAATGTGATATCCAAGAAGAAAACACCTCCCTCATATACAGATCCTGGTGGACCAAGGATAGTAGATCTCCATTCATAGACGTTGTCTCCCTTTGGACCAGCACTGTAACAAACCAGATATAGATTTTCTTGGTGCCGTTAAGAATTACTCACATGTATACAAATTAACACAAGACAAAAACATCAGAAATGCTTTATCTCATAGCAGCCTCAGATTTACATGGAAAAGAACAAAAAGAAAAAAAGAATAAGCTGTAACATTTTTTTATAACCAGCAATGCTGACAGCAAAGAGTGACAGACTCTGGAAATAAGCAAAGAGGGAAGGAAAGAAGGAATAGGGCTTAGCAGACATAATGATCATGCTAAAAAAAGCTGAGCTGGTCCCAATCATTTGGATTCTTCCCAAGAGCATAATGTACCTTGCACTTGATAGTGACTAAGCTGCATAAATCCATATTGGTGGCAAAACATATCAGATTTATTTCACACCTGAAAAACACTATAAAATTAAGTTGCTTCAATAGTTCTGCTGCTTTCTAGGTGAGATAACCGTTTGAAATGCAAAAGCAATGTGTGTTTGCAGGACTTTTACATGCATACAAACATACATATAATTGCACCACATTACTGGCCACCATAACAGGAACACTTAATATTTAAGACTAAAAGGGAAAAAATGCTTTTTTCAAAACGCATCAGTTAATAGTGCTGCTCCAGCAGAATTCTGCACTGAAATCCATTTTTCAAAAGAGCAAAGATTTTTTTTATATTTAATTTTGAAATCTGCCATGGGGCTAGACATATTGTTAGTTTCCCAGCTGCCCCAAGTCATGTGACTTGTGCTCTGATAAACTTCAGTCAGTCTTTACTGCTGTACTGCAAACTGTCCATTTTACATTTAGCAGATTAGGAAATGTTGAACAACAGTTTTCTGAGGTTTAAGGCCATGTTTTATGTGTTATAAATATTTTGCTAATGAAGGTGATAATTGCACTTCAAGATGTGAGTCACAGTTTTCCCAAGAGACTTGTTTATCCTAAATAGTAATTTTATCTTTGCTTATTTTAAATCTTTACAAATGTATCTAAGTGCAGGAGCTCAGTGTTCTGGGCTCTCTGCCAAAAAGTCTCTTATTTTAATTATGTTTCAGAAATCTTTTTCAGTGCAGGAGATCAGAGAGAATCTCTGACATTTTAATAAAAATCCAAGACAGCAGGCTGGGCTGTCAAAATTGTGGCTGTCAAAATCTTGACTGTCTCACAGAAAACAGGACTGTTGGGATATATGTGTTTATTTGGTTTAATTTATGTTTTTACTTTATATTATTAATAAAATAAAGCACCATATAGACTGGGCATAGATGTACAAATTTTAGACTGCAAATTGTTCCAACACTTTTCGTACCATGGTGATCGGTCATTTAGTTGCTCAGACAGGCTAGAAAGTTTCTGCTGGCTAACGATAACATCTTTGCATGTATTGCCTATCTTACGATATCAACGAGTGACTGTCACTGCTATTTATCAGACCTAACTTTTACAATTGCGGTCAATCTTTTCATGGCCAGAACACTGTCTGATTTGTTCTTTTTACTACTTTATTTAATCTGAAGGTGAGGAAAGTGTAAGGTATGATCGTTGGATGGAAATAGGCTAAAATCTGCATGTCTATAGCCAGCTTTAGTTATAGATTTAGACCCAAACTTGAAGGGTGTCCTCTGGCAGTGACAGACTTGGATGGCCAACAGGGTAGTGCGTCAGCTTCCTAGCCAGTGGCTCTTTGGTTTGTTCCCAGAAGAAGACACCATGTAGGGTTTCCTTAAAGAAAGCAATCTTAAACAGGGCCCCTAAAGTTACAGAGGGTGGCTTTTTGTTGTCCGTGGTAAAGTACAATGTATTACAGGGTTATGGGGAAAAAAAAAACCACACATTGGTTGGTTATGTAGTTTCCTCATCTACTCCCCAAAAAACATCTGCACATTCCTGTGAAATGTCAAGCAATAAAGGCAAAATTCAATATCTTAAACCAGGCAGCCCTGTCACACACGGAGTAGGCAGAAAATCATGTAACTTGCTGGTCCATACCCATCACCCCGGACGCTGAGCTGTGCTTATGTGCATAAATTAGTTGCCAGTTATGAAAGTTTTAAACACTGTGCACAGAGCTGTTTAGGTCCGATGCTGCCCTAGGCACTGGACCTGAATACAGCCACTATGCATTACGTGTGATGTCAGCACGTCATGTGCATGGCGTCACACACACACGGATGTCGCAGATGTGACATCATGAGCTGCATGGGCGTGACGTCGCTTCCGCCACCCAGCCTGGCCCCCTACTTCTCACCCCCCAGCTCTTTTCTTCTTTCTTAGTTTTTTTTTTCTTTTATTTAAAAAAATATATTTATAGGCACCCGCGGGCCATCCCCCAAAACCTGCACAGGCCCTCGGGTGCCTTAATATAAATATGCCCCTGAATGTGCATTTGTATTCACAACACTGTGTCCACATCCATTGTGAAGCACTGTTTTCCTGGTGAACACAAGCTGAAGCTATTCATAATCTACTCCAGGGGTCCCAACCGCCGGGTTCTGGCCCAGAAACTGCCATGGCCAGTCCTGAAAGAGGTGCATCAAATTGGAACTTGCAGACCCCTCCCAACCTACCCCTTCCCCCGACGCTTGCAAAAAAAATTTGGCGCTACAATGGTCCCAGGTTGGGGACCCCTGATTTACACTACTGTTTCTACTGGAATTTTCCTAATCATGCACCAGGACAAATGACAAATATACACTAGTTAGAATGATTATTTATCAGTGTTATATTGTCATTTCATCCCACAAATAAGTAGCTATAGAGAAATGTGTGTATAGCCCATTCTTTTTTACTCCTGCTAGTGCATGATTTCACAATCTCACTGGCAGTAAATTGACTGCACAATTGATATAGAAAAAAACCTTTGAAGATCCACGTGTATATATCTACAATATAGAGAGGTCAGGAGTTGCTGCAGTAAATGTATGAAACTAAATGAGCCATATATTAGTTTTCAGAAAGGAGAATTGTAATGTCGCAGAAACAAGTGCACTGTAGGGCTCAGGCAATTACCATTTAAAATCAATGGCAAAATGAGCTGGAAGACAAGTGGCCTACTCAACTTTCCTCCCACAAATAAATAAAACAGGAAGTTAATGATCTACTGCTAAAATATATCAATGTATGTTATGTGATAAGTAGTGTATACTGTAAGCTCCACAGACATGCTGGGGGTGGTGGGACAACATCAGGAGGTTTAGGGGTAATGGCCAGGAAATGGGGGATATATTAGAAAAGATTTGTCTTTTTGTGTTTAGTTAATTAAACACTGATCCAACTCACTGTTTTGTAGCGCATCCTACAAGCAGTCTGAAAGTGGGTTCATTCCCGGTAGTCACCACTAGGGGGTGCTGTGAAATGGCCCTATATATTCTGATGTTCTTGCCAACTTTTCTTTATGCCCAAGACGTGGAAGCACCCAAAACATGTCAGGCCCATAATGACATGCATGTATTTTAATGTTCGATGAATAAAGACACAAATATTCAAATGACCCGGTGTGTGGTCCTCATATTTCCTCTTTTCTATTTTAGTTAATTATGCAGGTGGGACATGGCAGTTCACTTATATGTACAAACACAATTCCCTTGGAATTCTGGGAAATTGTTGCAATGTCAGCTTTTATGTTTTATATGCCGATATCGGTCAAATTCTCCCATCATACACCCATCAAATATTGGTGCTTCTATGGCCACCTTAAAGGGGAACTATTGCACAAATGAAAACTTAATATAAACGTCATCATACTGAAATAAGAAACTTTGTAAATACAATCAATTAAAAAATCTGTATAGTTTCTAAAACAATCATGTTCATCTTAACTATTTCTCGCTCAGCATCTGTTGCTCTTCATTCTCTCTTCATGCAGGAGTTGTGGGTCAGATAATATTGGACAGTTATATCCAATATATCTTATGGGGGGGGGCTCCTTTTGCATAGAAGATGCATTAGACTATTAAAATCAACAAGCATCATGTCCCTCTACATGCAGAATTTGTGCAAACGTCAGTTATTTTGTTAGATTTTGTTTGTACTGGAATCAGTTATTTGAGTGAGCTTTAATTCATCTGCTAGGAAAGGAAGCCTCCCTATAAGATATATTGGATCCAACAGTCAATGACTATCTGGCACCCAACTCCTGCCTGAAGACAGAATGAAACAGAAAGTTGCAGAGAGAGGGATAGTGAAGATAAACTTGATTAATTCAGAATATTTAATTGATTGTATTTATATTAAAGTTTCTTTTTTTCATGATAGTTCCCCTTTAAGGTTTAATATGGCTGAATTAAACGGGACAGGTTACCCTAAGAAATTATTCCAAATGTTTTTCTGCCATGTTAGTTGAACAAAATAAACTGTAATTGCATTATATTTTTTTTAATTAAAATTTGGTTTCTTTCAGTTTTGGAATTATACAACCATAGCAAGCAGACAGGTGCCATTTCGTGGACCCTGTTATTTAAGACCATGCTCTCCAGTGACCTACACAATTAGAAAGCTGGCGGAAGGAGGGGGGCAGGTCCACTCTGGCCATGAGGCAAGGTGAGAATCTTGCCTCAGTGGCCAGTTACCAGGGGCAGCAAAAAGCCGCCTCTGGTAACTTTAAGAGCCGAATTTCTGTTTTTTAAAATGGAAATTTGGCTCTTCTAGTGCAGCGAACGCAATATCGCTCAAAATAGATTATGTGACGCATGCAGATGCAAATTTAGTAAGGCATTTAGTGAAGACATCAAAAATCTATGAAAAAGTTGTACATAAAATACCCTTACAAACATTACTATTATTATGTTTTCTTTCTTATGAAATGATCTCCTAATGTCCTCACGGAGGGAAATTAGATATATAATAATTCACAATAATAATTCAAGTGCTTTTCCACTTTTGGGATTAGTAATTATCCCTGTGGATATTCTACAGAAGGAAAAAGATTTACACAGCTTTGCAGTGAAAGTTATTGGATATACAAGCTTAACACTCTGCAGCAGTCTGTGGTTTAAATTAACAGTGAAATGTTAGTACATATTAGTATACGGTGTATAGAGATTTGTGTCAACATAAGCCACCTGGGACTTCCTACAATCCTGCAGATTTTTACTCCCTGGGTTTCTTGAATTTCCAACTGTCAGTATTTCAGTATTTGTGCTTTACATATTTTAGCATGGAAAATAATGATGGATTTAAGTACAATATATATATATATATATATATATATATATTATACAACACCAGATAGTATTACTATGTAACATATCATCAATTACTTGCCTGTGATTACAGTCCATCTGCTACTTTGTATCTGTGTTCATTAATTTTTTGTATGGTTTTCAGGTAAATAGGTGGAGGTGGGTGTGGATTGGATGATGTCACTGAAGGAAGTTGTGGAACTTTTTAAATGTGTAACTGAAATGTCTGTTTTTTAATCTTGAGAAAGGCTCTAGACACGAGCCGAAACGTCGATCAAATTTTCATGGAATAAAGATAAATAATTTTTTTTAAAATCCTAGGAGTGCGCTGTTTTAAAATCTATTTTTGTGATCATTTTCCTTACGGCTGCACCCGGGTATTTATATTCAATTTCAACATCTATTTCTCTTAGGTGTGCGAATCTTTTTGCAAAAGTTATATATATATATATACACACACACATATATTACAGTTCCAGCTGTGGTGCACTCCAGGACTTCATAGTGTATTCCAATAAGGTGAATATTTATTTGTCAACGTCTCAAGACATAATAAAAAAAGAAATCAACCATATATCAGTAAGTGTACAAGATGTCAATGTGGTCCACAGGAATCAATGATATTTCACATTCTCAGTGTACTTTGGATTGCTGATGAAAAAGCGAAGCTTGGGGAAGGGGGGGTTAAAGTCATCAAGCAGAAAATTAGGTTCATCTGTCATATGAGCAGAGGCAGCAGGGCAGATTATTAAATTATCATACAGAATGAGCTGCCATGTAATATAAATCTGAATTACTAAATAGCCTTGTATTGTGATTCTTACAGATTATTCTATATATACTGTATATTGTAAGTTGGCCATTAAAATCAGAAGACAATAATATGCAAAGCTACTGGCAGCATCTTTAGAGGAACATGGGGGTCATATATGCACGGGATCCCCAACCTTTTGAACCTGTGAGCAACACTCAGAAGTAAAAGGAGTTGGGGAGCAACACAAGCATGAAAAATGTTCTTTGGGTGCCAAATAAGTGCTGTGATTGGCCATTTGGTAGCCCCTATGTGGATCATCAACCTACATTGAGGCTCTGTTTGACAGTGCACCTGGTTTTTATACAACCAAATCTTGCCTCCAAGTCTGGAATTCAGCTTTGAGGCTGCTGGGAGCAAATGCAAGGGATTGGAGAGCAACATGTTGCTCGATAGCTACTGGTTGGGGATCACTGATATAGGTAATGTAAAAGCACTGGGCAAATACTTTTATAGCAAGATTCAAATTGAATGTGAAGAAAATGTTATGTTGGATGTGAAAGAAACAAACACACTTCTAATTAAGCTTCTGGTGTCAGTATCTCTAAGCAAAGCTGCCCAAAAAAATCGAAAAGCAAACTGGCAGCGCATAGTCTACTGTATAAATAAAAATATGAAAAGGAATTTCTGTGCATCTACACCCTTATGCATTCTTAATTTATTTTTAAAGGGAGTCTGTCTGTTCGATTTTTATGCTATAGTTCCCAATACTATATTACACTGCAAACAATTCTACTTTTTATCAATTTAATCTAAAACCAATAAATGATCACTAGGTACAGTATGAGAGAGTTTTTATCTAACCTACACAGTATTACATACAATATCCTTTACTGTACAAGCTCATTCAGAGTGTCTGGTGGTAATTGGTATAGAAACTCCACCGATACGCCTTCCTTTTTATGTTAATTAAAACTGCCTAACACAGCACATACAGACGGTTCTTGTCCCCAAAACACACCTAAAAGAATTTTAACAACCACCTGTGCTACCAGAATTAACCATTAGGGCTGTGCCACATAGTAGAGTCCTGCAGTGGGTCAGGTTCCTGCAAAAACCTGCAGTACCGTGCAGGTTACGGGTAGAAGTTCCGGGTGCTGGTACAGACAAGGTTCTGCAGGTTTGCGGGTCGGGTCGCTGGTCTTCTCAATAGAGATTTTTACTCCTTTTTCCTAATCAGGCCAACCTCCGATGACATCACTGCTGGTTCACGACAGCACAATCAGCGGGTTGCAGATTGGTTTGCACAGAAGGTACTTGCGGGTCATGGTTGCATATTGCAGGTTTTGAGTAAGGGTCGGGTACAGGTTCCAAAAAATGGACCCGCGCAGGACTCTACCACACAGACTTTGATTGTAGGGGTTCCAGGTTCCCATAATACAGAGAAGGTTTGTACAATAGATTGAAATAAACAAAAGGAATCCTGGGAATGAATTCCAAATAAGTCCAAGAGTATCCCATTTACATGGGTTTATCCTTTAGGCTAAAGCTCATCCACTGGGGTTTCAAGCAAAAGCCAGAATAATAGCTGATCAAATTCTCAACTACAGACCAGTTTCGCCTTTCTTGAGGCTCATCAGTGTAGTGCAGGGTTTTCTGATCAGCTTAGATAGAGCCACTGTGTGGTTTCGCATACAAGCCTCAACCTTTGTCACTTGTATACAATAGATTGGGAACTGTTACCCCTGTACAGTGAATAGCCATGATTCCCAAACTGGGGAGAGGCCAGGTTAGTGGCTGGGGTGGGGCCCTCAAGGCCAGTTAGTTCCTTTTGCTGTGCTTTATATTCTGATATTATATTTCAATATATGATTACTCATTTCATGTGCTCAAGTGGGGCTTGAACTCAAAGGCAGGAAATGCTCAACGGGGGGTACGGTTTTAGTACCAAATACCAGGTTCAATGAGTTAATGTCAACATTAGTAGGACTTCACCTATGGTACATCATTAAAGGAGAACTAAATCTTAACTAAAGAACTAGGGCAGAAATGCACCAGCCCAAGTCACCCACAGCCCTTTAGCAGGAAAGATCTGTACCCTCAAACATCTCCAGATCTTCTTTTCTGTTGATTCAATGCACATGCTCTGTGATGCTGTCGCTTACTGGGCTTGGGGGCCAACACCCAATATACTGAATATACATCATATATATCATCTTACAATACAAGGTTGAGCCGGATAAGCAAATTATTATTGCTACATGGCAGCTCAGAAACTAGCGCTTTTATCAGGATTTAGTCATTGGCTCTGTAGCATCAGCTTCCATGACAGGCAGACCTAATTTTCTGCATGATCATTTGCACCCCTAAGGTTAGCTTATCAACAGCTGCTCACTGAGCATGTGCAGTGTCACGGACACTCCTAACTGAATCCAAGATGGAAAACTCCAGTGACAACTGGATTGGATAATTACTACTATAGAGATGTTGAACCTTTTGGCTTTTTTACAGTGTTCTGCCAAGGGGGAGCAGAATAGTGTAAAAAAAATAGGCTTACACTCAACACTACAACGTCCAAGTAAAAGTTTAAAAAAAACCCAAAAACATTTATTCAAAAATAAAAGCCTAATGCATTTTATGCCCTTATAGCACTTCATTGAATGCCTGGATGTTGGAATTTGTGAGAGTTGAAGCTTTGTTCTATTTACACAAAATAAATGCAAGCCAAAAATTTATAAGGGCATATTTTACTTTAAAATGCACAAGTTTGTCTAAAATGAGAAGTGAAATATAAATGCTGTGACTGAGGATAGAGGTTTTGTTTTCTACCTTTGGTTAATTCTTATACTTGTAATGCATGCTGCCTCCAGGAAACCTGACATTCAAGACCAGAAATAAGGTCACAGTTCAGACAAATCCCCTGTTAAACAGCTCATATGAATCACTGAAGTGGAAAGCTTTTATTTGAATCAGAAAGGGAGCACAAGAAGACGTATATGGTGGGGCTAAGTGGTAAGCCACCACTTGTCTGGTGGGGGGGGGGGGGGGGGGGGGGGGTGCATTTCACATTCTGTCTGTGTCCTTGATGGAACTGTGGAACAGGAGGCCGTGACACTTCCAAACCACAGACAAAACCTAAACTGAACAAATCCTTAATTATTGTACATTTCTATTCAACAGTGTTCAAATGACATGCAGACAGCAAGCATATCAGCACCTACTCCAAACCAGTATTTTAACTGTATCATATACAGCAATACAGTAAGTATGTAAATACTGAATATATTGCAAAATGAAACAAAAGGGGTAATAAAGAATTAATAAATTGGAACTACCAGGTATTATTTACATCACCGTAAATCAGCACCTGTAGCCAATACACACAAAACACATTAAAGGGCGGTTAGCAAAGTAACGCACAACTAAGTGAGCATTATATACGGTTAGCTGGACCTCCAAGGGGGGGCGAACTGTAAACAAAATAGCAAATAAAACTGCTAAATACAATTATGCTGTCAGTTGTGAATTATGAAAAATGTATTGATTTTGTATTTTCTGCCTAGCAGGCTTGCAGCTGCTTTTATCCAGAGTTGGACTGGCCCACTGGGATACCAGGAAAGATCACAATGGGCCCCAGTCATGCTGAGCCCCTGCTGACTATACCACTAGACACTGCCAACACCTTTTGGCAACCACCCACCATCCTCCTGGATCCTGCCAGATTTAGTAACAAAGTCGGAGACACAGTCAAATCAGGTAACCAAATTACCAGATCTGGCCCTGGACCTACAATCAGGCCTTTAGCTGATGCATTTGATGAGGGCAACATCTATGGCAGGGGTCCCCAACCTTTTTTGCTCGTGAGCCACATTTAAATTTAAAAAAAGAGCTGGAGAGCAACACAAGCATGAAAAAGTCCATGTGGATGTCAAATAAGAGCTCTGATAGGCTTTTTGGTAGCCCCTATATGGACTGGCAGCCTACAGGAGAGAATGTTTGGCAGGACATCTGTTTTTTATGCAATCAAAACTTGCCTCTAAGCCAGTAATTCAAAAATAAGCACCTGCTTTGAGACAACTGGGAGCAACATCCAAGGAGTTGGAGAGCAACATGTTGCTCGCGAGCTACTGGTTGGGGATCACTGATCTATGGCCTGAAGAAGCTGCTGACTGGTGAGATTTTTAGCAATCTAAATCCATATCTGAACAAGCCTTGATTCAGTTACATTGAGAAGGAAAAACAACAGCCTGCCAGAAAGCAGTTCCCTTGTGCTGGCACAAGTCACATGACCAGGGGCAGCTGGGAAATTGACAACATGTCTAGCCCCATGTCAGATTTCAAAACTGAATATAAAAAAAATCTTTGTTCTTTTGAGAAATGGATTTCAGTGCAGAATTCTGCTGGAGCAGCACTATTAACTTATGTGTTTTGAAAAAAAACATGTTTTCCCATGACAGTATCCCAAGCCAATATGCTGCAGTCGCTGCTAACAAAATCTGCCTGTTGATGGCCAGTTTAAGAGAACACATGACACCAATAATTTGGTTTTATAGTAAATTCCGTGCATTGCAGGGTCATGTTGGGCATACAATAACTGCTCAGTTGTTTTCCAACAATTTCAGCCAAAAGGCAGCCTCTATGTTATGGGTTTTCAGCGATTTATAGTCCTTACTAATCACACAATAATGCTATATGAACAATGGCCCCAACAGGAATGATCCGTCTGGTCAAAAACTTCCAATCACTTCAGTTAACAAAAGCTTAAAGTGGTCTAATTCACATTGGGCTTTCATGTATTAATCAAGCCGGATGGAAGTTGCAGCTGGAGACAACTACTTTAAAAAAAGGCTTCACGTCAAAGGCTGAGCAGTCAGATCAGTCAGAGAAACCATAACAGCAACAACAGATTGTGAACAATGGCAGGTACAGTGAAGACGATGTTTGTGGCATATCGGTAAAAAAATTAATCTTAGGAAATGCTGAAACTGCACATAGACACATAGAAGGATTATCAGCTGGAAAGGAGAAAACAATTAGGGATGGACTAAATCCAGGATTCGTCCGAATCCTTGTGTCTGGAGGAACTGAATCCAAATCCTAATTTGCATATGTAAATCAGGTGTGGGAAGGGAAATCACAACTTTTTGTATTAAAACATTGTTTTTCCACTTTTTACTTTCATACCTCTAATTTGCATATGCAAATTAGGATTCGGATTCAGTTTGGTATTCGGCTGTATCTTTCATGAAGGAGTCGGTCAAATCCCAAATAGTGGATTCTGTGTATCCCTACAAATAATACAAGAGGTAAATAATTGTAATAAAGTAAATTTTCACACCAATTAATGGACACCAATTAATGGAAATGGTGAGGGAAGGGTGGGACATATCCTGGATGAGCTGATGCTGAATTAGTACTGGACTATTGTGCCACGTGTGGGTATAACAACAGAGAAAGCAAACCCTGCAGTTTCAATATATGTTAATTTAAAATATGCCGGATCAACAAACTTTGGAAGGGCGATGAGCAGTGGAGCATTTCTAAGGGATCTTACACACAAACGTTTTTACCTGCGCTCCCCTGCGTTCCGTTTTGCTGCGATCAGCCGCAGGGGAGCGCAGGTATAGATGCACTCAATGCTTTTCAATGGGGCTGTACTCACACCAACGCATGTAGGTGCCGAACGCAGGAAAGATGCAGCATGTTGCGTCTGAACCTGCGTTTGGCGCCTACATGCGTTCGTGTGAGTACAGCCCCACTGAAAATAATTGAGTGCGTCTATACCTGCGCTCCCCTGCGGCTGAACGCAGCAAAACGGAACCCAGGGGAACGCAGGTAAAAACGCTCGTGTGTAAGAGCCCTTAGAGAACTATTGCAGAGATGCACTGCCCGCATAAGTCTTGGTGGTAAACGCACTACCTACACTGCCGAGCAAAAAAAAATCAGATATATTTATACACACACACATGGAAAGATCCTTGCCAGTTCTGTCAGTAGGTAACACTACCAAACATAATTTGTACAGTGGACAGAGAACACAGTAGCTAACATGTAACCTACACACACCAATAGGAAATAGGTAAAAGCACCGCCACCTATAAATTTCCTTGTATGATATCCAGCCGGCAAACATACTGCACCCACTAGATATTAACAGGCAAAGACAACTTAATTTGCACCTTCTCCTGAAATGTTAAATAAAAAAATAAGAAAGACAAAAAAAGTTGCACCTGTAGCCATTTGAACAGACAGAAACCTTTGTGTTATTTTAGCTGCTATTAGGAGATGCTTGCTGTTGTGTGATGATGCAATAAATAACAGGGAATTGCAGCCTCCAATTATGGCACAGTCAGCAAGTAATTATATGTATTTTGCTCTGACAGCAGACAAAATTGTGTAACAGGCTCACAAATAAAATGTCTCTCTTAATTCCCATCAAGGGCTAAGAATCAAAAAGCTTCTGAACAAAATGATATAGATTTTCTTATTCATGCAGATCTGTACCAAAGCAGCAAGCACCGTGACCTCCTTTTTAGAGCCCTTATGTCTCATTAGAAAGCACATTTCAGGGATATACACAGCTGCTAATTTGCTGTTGATCTTCACACAATTGCCTTTCAATGTGACAATAACAATGAGAGGAAATGCAGTAATGACACTACAGCAGCAGTCCCACGAGAATAAGGGAAGGGATGGAGATATACAGTACGGCTCATACTGCTATTTAAATATCACAAGGAATAAATGCCTGGCATGAGGCTTCTCACCCAGTATATGTTTGAGGATGTTATTAAGCCAAATGCTGTGAAATCTGCAAAGTGCAACTGGTATTACTCCATGGTAATTATTTAACATTTACAGTTCTACTTTATTTAATGGAGAAATGGAAAGCTAATTAACTTGGAGTCTCCTCCTAAATCTAACTGTAACAAACATATTTAGACTAGGTCCACATGGAGCACAGCCGCATTCAATCAGATTGTTGCAAACAGATTTAGGGCTAGTCCAGACGGGGAGATTTGGGGGCGATCCGTCGCCTGGCGACTTCTCGCCGCGACTTCTCGCCCCCGAATCTCCCTGAATAGCTAGGCACCGGCGAGGCTTAAAAGCGCCGGCGCGTGTCCACACGCCTGGCGAGGCAATTTGGAGCGATTTTAAAAATCGCGCTGCTCCGTGTGGACACGCGCCGTCGCTTTTAAGCCTCGCCGGTGCCTAGCTATTCTGGGAGATTCGGGGGCGATCCCTCGCAGCGAGAAGTCGCCAGATCGCCCCCGAATCTCACTGTCTGGACTAAGCCTTAGGTGGATTGTGGCTCAAAATGCAGAGACTTATGGTTCTTTGCCGAATCCTGCTGTCCGGCTGTACGCGCCAAGTTAATTCAATGCGGAAAATAAAAGAGGCTACTGCCAGCAGGACTGAAATCCGCCAGCATATTTCAGCTAGCCGATTTCAGCCCCATGTGGTCCTTGCATTAAAGGGGTTGTTCACCTTCCAAACACTTTTTTCAGTTTAGTTGTTTTCAGATTATTCACTACAAAAAAAAAAACTTTTTTCAATTGCTTTCCATTTTTGGCTTTCCAATATGTTTCTCTGCAGTATCTGTGGAATATCAGCAACTATTGTATCAATTCTAACAGCTGCCATTGGGGTTGTTCACCTTCAAACAACTAGTTGTAGATCACCAGAAATAAAGGCTTTTTCCAATTACTCTCTACTTTCTATTTGTGACAATTTTTCTAATATTGAAGTGTAGTGTCATTTTTAATCTTCTAAGGGCTCTAACACACGAGCGTTTTTACCTGCGCTCCGATTTGCTGTGTTCAGCCAAAGGCGAGCACAGGTATAGACACACTCAATGCTTTTCAATGGGGCTGTACTCACACCAACGCATGTAGGCGCCGAACGCAGGAAAAATGCAGCATGTTGCGTCTGAACCTGCGTTCCGCGCCTACATGGGTTGGTGTGAGTACAGCCCCATTGAAAAGCATTGAGTGCGTCTATACCTGCAGCAAACGCAGCAAAACGGAACGCAGGTAAAAACGCTTGTGTGTAAGAGCCCTAAAGCAGCTCTGGGGGGGGGTCGCAGAGTTGTGTATCAATTTAGAACAGCCACAGCGTCTGTTACCCCACCTCCCAGTAGATCTGAAGACACTCTCAGCCAACAGCTGGACTAAATCACCCTCCTGTTTCATTCTTTTTATTCAGATATTTATTATGTTAAGGTTACATAAGAAATAGTTGTTTTTTAAATATAGTAATATAAATTCTCTTATAAATCAATATAATATTTAAGTAATATTTTCCATGAAACAAAATGTTTGGATGTAAATCACAATGAGACAACATCATTAAAAGTAGACCCCACATAAGTAAAATATGGGCACGCCTGGGCTAATTTTATATTTGACTAAGGGCCAATATAAATGAATGACCCCACTTAAAGGGGCAGTACACACCCAAAAACACATTTTCAAAAAATGGGCACAATAAATAAGGTTAATGCCAGAAACACTACAGTATGCATTTTGTAGCCAAATCCACCTTGTGTACTTGCACCGGCCCGATGCAAATATCCGGCACAGGCACATCCTATAAAAGATAACTGGACTTTGTTTCTCCGCAGCTCGAGATCCTCTACATTTGGCATTAGCCTAAGACTTGTGTTGAAATGACATTCTGCCTATTGTTTTAATTAAATAAAAATCCATATTTTCCTAATTTTGCAATTTTTAACACTAACTTGAAAGTTAGCCAATTACCACAAACCTTACCCCCTAATTATTTTATGAACAGAGCAATCTGTTCCCTTTAAAACTATGTAATGCATCATCTCACAAAAATCACATTAATTTTACCTCCCCCATTGCGTGACAGTATGGCTTTAAAGTAGGCAGAAACATCTTTAGTTTCTTTCAGTACAGGTATGGGACCGTTTATCCAGAACACCATTTTCATAATTTGGATCTCCATACCATAAGTCTACAGAAAATCATATATACATTAAATACACATCATATAATCATATATACATTAAAAAACCTGACCGCCATGTAAATAAGCTAGCAGCACGTGCCATTGCTTAAGTTTGAAACCGCTAGGTATTTACGCGGCAGTTGGCTTATTTTTAAAAACCGATGTGCTGACCGTGCCGAAAACGCGGTGAAGATCCCCTTGTGTTCATACCATAAAGGAGAACTCAACCACGAATTATAAAAAGCCCCTATCTAGTTAGTGAGCAAGATACTACCCCCTCCCTGTTTCCCCTCACATAGTTCAATAGGTATGAAAATGTCCGTAACATTTTTTCCACCTAACAGTGCAAGGCACCATCTTCCGATCTTTGGATTTCTTTGGGCCCTCTTTGGCAATTTCTGGGACTTTTGGCACAGTCAGTACACTCCGAAAGACTGCTTTCAACAGCACATCGCTCTATTACAGATGCAGACTGACAATCCGTAAGATGGTGCCCACAAGCTCAACTGCGCCTACAATGCATTGTTAGGTGGGAAAAACTTTCCGGACATTTTCAGACCAACAGTCGTATGAAAACTTTTGGGAACCACTCTTAATTCTTTGGAGTTTAGTTTACCATTGGCTGAGCAACTTCCTTTTAATACATAACATGCCTTATGGAAACAGTAGTATTTCAGCAGTAAAAGTTTATTGGATTAAAAGAAAATAAGCAATATGCATCATAACAATATTAGACATATGCATAAATGTGGGCACCCCAACAGAGATATTACATCAATACTTAGTTGAGCCTCCTTTTGCAGATGCCTCCTATAGCCTTTGATGGGTGTTGTCCATACAAATCTCTCCAGTTTAGTTAAATTTGATGGCTGCCGAGCCTGGACAGCCTGCTTCAAATTATCCCATTGATTTTCCATGATATTCAGGTTGGGGGAATGAATATTGTACTTCTCCGTCTCCATAAATGTCTTTGCAGATTTAGAAGTGTGTTTAGGGTCGTTGTCTTGTAGGAATATCCCGCCCCTGTGTAACTTTGTGACTGATGCATAAACATTATCCTGGAGAAATTGTTGATATTGGGTTTAATTCATCCAACCCTCTGTGGCTTTTCTAAATGAGCTTTTGCTTACAAGTGACTCTGTTTTTTCATGAGTGCAGAAAGGGACTTTTTCTCATCACTCTGCCATACAGATGTTTGTTGTGCAAATTGCGCTGAATTGTAGAACAATGTACAGATAAACCATCTCCAGCAAGATGTTCTTGCAGGTCTTTGGAGGTGATCTTTGTGTTGTCTGTAACCACTCTCACAATCCTCCGCATATGCCGCTCCTGTATTTTTCTTGGCCTGCCAGACCTGGGTTTTACTGCAACTGTGCCTATGGCCTTCCATTACCTGATTACATTCCTTACAGTTGAAACTGACAGTTTAAACCTCTGAGATAGCTTTTTTTATATAGACTTCCCCTAAACCATGATACTGAACAATCTTTGTTTTCAGATCTTTTGAGAGTTGCTTTGAGGATCCCATGCGGTCACTCTTCATAGGAGAGTCAAACAGAATCACAACTTGCAATTGGCCAACTTAAATACCTTTTCTCATGATTGGACACACCTGCTAATCCAACCAATTTGGTGTTGCCAGTAATCAGTATTGAGCAGTTACATGCATTCATATTAGCAAAATTACAAGGGTACACAAATTATTGCACAGCCTGTTTTTGACATTTGATTTAATTTCATCCAACTGAATACTGCTTCATTAAAAATCTCTGTTTAGAAAACACCCCAGTTCTCAGATGCCCCATGGAAATTAAAGACATACCACTGTTATCTTTTTTGTTGAAAGTGGAGTAAATTATTATGCAGGCTGAGAGAGGTTCCAAAACTTTTTCATATGACTGTATTGAACGATGCAAGGGGAAGCAAGGATTATCTTTGCACATCTCTGGCCTCTATGCAAATGCATGAGTTGGTACTACTCTATTAGAAAATGTGCTAAAATCTCTGGTTGTTATTCTGTTGCTATTGGCCAGTGTGTGGCCATCTTAAGAAGACAGGAATGTTGAACTTTAAAAATGGAACAGTTTTAATAACCATGTTAAAGTGATACTGAAACTAAAAAAACTATTTCTAATACTAATGGACTCCTGCTGTACAAATATGGCAGCCCCCTCATACAGGAACATGGGGTATCAGACAGGTAATGTAAAAGCATCATGCAAATACTTTATAGCAACGTTATTAGTAGCTTTCAAAGCCAATATTATAATAGATGTAAAATAAAGTTTAATTTCTGGTATCAGTATCTCTTTAAGGCACTGTTGTGAATCAGTCCATTATATCTCCACAATAGGGATGCAGCTATCTAATACCATAACTTTTTCGGTGTTTTGCGGCTTTTTGCAGAAGTAAAATACATCAGTGTCGCTAATCACTACAGATGATTAATGATGCACATAGGAAGAACCTGAAGAACCATTGTTCCACATAATTAGATTCAATTTAAGTACAAATATTAAAATGTTAGCAAATTTAAGTTCTGACCTGCAGTTTGGTGGAGGGTCCAAGGTAATATCTGCCAGCTCTTTTTGAATCCTAAAATAAAAAAGGAAATGTTACAGACTTTTGCCAACAAGATACTGATTCTAGCATTGCCTCTGTACTACATTTCCATAAACTTAAACTCATTTAGAGTCAGGTTTGATCATGGTTCAGACACACCTGGAGAGGTGAGAAAATACCCTGGAGGAGAACTGGATTTTACTACATTGTTTCAAGAGTCAGGAGAAACAGTGCAAAGAATAGAAAGTTACAGACTGATTCTACGTTCAACAGCAATTAGATGTACAAATTTGTTAAAATCATTGAAACTTTGTAATTAATGTATAATGGAAGCTTAACTTCATGCAACTCCAGAGATCAGCATCTGTAAAGTGCATTGGAATCATTTTGTATTCCCAGCCACCCAGTGCGACAGTTGCTTTTAACTATGCAATAAGTCTCCAGTTTCACATTCACGAATAATCACACCTTTCATATTTATAAATATTTTATGGTATTGCAATGGAGGGGTGCATAGATAGCCTAAGGCCCACCGGATGTTGCCACACTACAACTCCCAGCACTCTAAAGCAAAAAAGGCTAAACGGCCTGGATGAATGGCAATACCAAGGCAATAGGTTTCAGTCCACTTGAAGGTTTTCCTAAATATATAAACACATGCATAGAAAGCAGTTATAAGATCAATATGTTGTACTGACAAAAGAACAAAATGCCCTTTTCATACTGGGTAGTTCTGTTCATAGTGTTTGCCTCGAGATAATAATGTATTCCTTTTCCTGCATAAATACACAGACACACATAACAAATCGGTAGCATTATCAATCATAGAAACCCAACATCAAAATGCATTTATTGAATGAAATATAATAATGAGGGTTGCACCAAATCCAGGATTCGGTTCTGGATTTGGCCAGGTTTCGGCCTTTTACAGCAGGATTCAGATTCAGCTGAATCCTTCTTCCCGGCTGAACTGAATCTGAATTTGCATATGCAAATTAGGGGCAGGGAGGGAAATCTCATGGTAGCTCAAGTAAAAAATGTTTTCCCCTTCCCACACCTAATTTGTATATACAAATTAGGATTTGGATTCGGTTCGGTATTCAGCCTAATCTTTTGCAAAGGATTCAGGGGTTCGGCCGAATCCAAAATAGTGGATTTGGTGCATCTCTAAATAATGATCACCTCCCAAAACTGCCAAAATGCCTCCATACATACTGGCAAAGTGGGCAAAAGGGCCAGTAACAGCAAAACAAAAATAAAAAGGTTCCATAAACATCTACATAAATTTTATTACCGTGACTGTATAAACTCTATACCCTACAAGCAACCATGTTGGGTTGATTAGGCCTGTAGGGCCTGCATTACATAACACGTCAGCTATTTCAGTATAGGATATGCAGAGGTCCAATGGCATTAATGCTTTTCTACACAATTAGAAGTTTAAAAACATTCTAGGTTTTATCAGACAATACAAGTTACTGACAAATTTCATTTACAGTTGCTGGAGAGAAAGCTATGATCTGCAAATGTATGTGCAGGGGTGATCCTGGTCCCTTTACTGTCTGAGGCAGCTTGCTGCTGTCCCGATTCACCTTTTTGGAGCTGGAGGGTCCATGACAGTAGCGCTAGAAGAGACAAATTTCTGGTTTGAAAAACAGAAATTCGTCTCGTAATTTGACAAGCACAACATTTTTGCCTCCCTTCGTAAAGTGGCACTGACTCTAATTTCTGAACTCACCTCATTGGTGCAGCATCCCTGCATGTAAAAAACGGTGTAAAAACTGCTGTGTAAAAAACATGGACACAAAATTACACCACACCTCACTAAGTTGTGTACTGTTGTTCAGTAATTGCATACCTCTCTGTAAAACGCTGGTGCAAATAGAAGCAGACATTTGAAAATACCATGGGAAAATATGGTGTTCATCCTTCACAGTTTTCTCTGCGTTTGTTCCCCACCCACATGAACTTACTTGCTGCTTAGCACCATTTCTTTTTTATTATTATTATGTTTTATTTTGAAAGTGTTGACATATATACATAGCAGCATACATAGATTGTTCTTTGACTATATCCCAATGACTAGATTCCCACAAAACACACACATACACTAGGCAGGATTGTCATCTGTCTGGTATTTACAAGTCTAGTTAGCAAATGAAGAGCTAAGACCAGGGACAGTAATTTGGAAGTTAATTTGGAATTCAATGACATTCACACAGTGACCTTGATGCCAGGGACATAAGTACAGAGGAATCAGACCCTGAATAGACACTCTCACTACAACCTGTTCCCCTTCTTGTCCTCCTTGGATGTACCTACCCCAGTGATGCCACTACTCTGAACCCTTCAGGTACTTGTCGGTATTATATATAAGGAAAGCTGGCACACCTAATATTGGGTTTCATTTCATTTCATCAGGAATTACCAGCATGCATGGTTGTTATTTAGCAAGAAATGGAGCAAACAGGCAGACATGACTGACTTTAATAGACAAAGCAAGTGTTGTAAAATAACAGTGTCAAATCTAGCATTTGGCAGAAAAGTAAACACATGAATTCACCATTTATTTTACACCTTTTTTCTGACTTCAATTGTTTTACACAGTAGGACCCTTATAGGGGAATATAATATACGTCGGTAAAGCAAAAACTATTCGCAATGCGAAAATGTAAGCCTTTGCGAGAACAAATTTTGCTTTGCGTGAATGCAATATACCTTTTGCGAACCCAGAAACTGTTTAGCGACCACTTCCGCCAGCGAAATAATGTAATAAAACTTCTTACTGAAAAAGTCACTATGTTTGCTCCAAAAGATTACGACACCTTCAAACGCTTCTTAAGAGAGTGCGCAATTACAATTCGCAATGCGCAATAACTATTCACAATGCAATAACCGTTTAAGGAACAATGTTACATTGCGAAATGTGGATTTTTACTCTTATTGATGTGCAGTTTTGCTCTTTGCGACTTTAATTACATTCCCTCCTAAGTGTTACTTTCACTGCTGCATAAATACCAATATACATATATTATATATGCACCAGCAATTAAGTAAGGGACCAATTTAAAGGAGAACTAAAGCTTGCAAAGTAGGCTAGAAATGCTGCACATTATGTTTTGTACTTATGTGCCTCTAAATATGCCCCCATGTGCAAAGGGTATTTAATTCTACCTCCTTCAAAAAACAGGATTGATTCTGCAGATATAGCAATACCTTGAGTCTGGGGGCAGCAATGTTATGTGGAAATCCTCTTGTGTAGGAAGCTATAAGCCATATACCATTATTCAGTCAAACACACATTGTGATGACTGTGCCCAAACAAATTGGCTGTAGTGCTTTACAATGGTGGCCATACATAGGAAGATTTTTGCCTTTAGTGTCAATTTCTTCAGTCTGAGTCAGCAGTTTATCTGCCTGTATATAGGGCCCTCAGACGGGACTACGGACAGATATATGAAAATTGGGTATATAAAAATTGGAAAGGTTTAAAAATCTCATTGGGGCGATCTTAGGGTTGCCAACTTTTCGTTTTGTGGTTAAAGGGCAGGAGGTGGGGCCGATGAATTGGGGGGGGGGCAGTGACTTCAGGGGCAGAACAGTGATATAGCGATGAGTGATCCATGATCAACATGTAATTTAATGTCCTCTCAGCATTTTCCAAAAACCAGGCTGTCCAGGTGAAATCCAGAGAGGTGACAACCCTAGGTGGGCATATTAGGGAAAGATCAGCTTGTTTGCCAAACAAGTGGATCTTTCAGGGTATTGCCTCCTTAAGAGAGCCGATCAGATAAAGCATTTGGCCCCAAACAGTGAAGCTGGACCCCATATAGGGGCTGTAAAAGAAGCCCCTATGAAGAGCCAGTTGTTAGAAGACTGGCAATACATTTTTATATGTGGTTTTACATTTCATCCAAAAATATTAGAATCATTAAGAGCACATGGATGAAACTGACATGACCTAAGGACAGCCACACCAAACTATGAGCACAGGTGGCAGTTTTATAAGAATCAAAACAGAACAAGCCATGAGTCTAGAAAAAAAAGTTCTGCCCCATACAATTGCAAGTCGTCTTACTTTTGTGCCAAGACCATATATTACACATGGTCTTCAAACAAAAATAAACATTTTTATTCTAATACTATCCCCTTCATTGAATGGTACTAAAAGCCAATGGGAAATGCTGTACTGCATGAAATGAAAGAGTTCACAACAGGGGTTCCCAAAAGGTAAACGGGGATCTACCAGTAGATCTTTAGCTGGTGATCAGTAGATTTCAAGACAATGTCAAGGAACAGCCTTTCTAAAGCACCCTCCTATTCATGCTTTTAATTCAGATATTTATTACGTTACGGTTACATAAGTAATAGTTGTTAAATATAGCAATATTAACTCTCTCATAATTCAATAGAATATTCAAGTAATATTTTCCATGGAACAGAATGCTAACAATGTTTTTACGGATGTAGACCTGGCGTAAGTAAAGTATGGGCACTCCTGGTTTATAGTGCAGCCACTGGGACATAAAAACAAACTAGGCCAAAGCAACATATAAACTTTGATGATATCATCTAGTGGCCCAGAGAGCAAAGGGCGTTTCAGATAAGCACACAGAAACGGGTACACATTTTAGTTTCTTCGCCCAAATTCCTTATCACTCATTTGCATGGAGTCACATTAAAATCACACGTACAGCTAAATCCTGTGCAAGTTTTTAAGAAAAGAGACACACGCTGACCATTGCCATTCAGCTGAATCCTATTTCCACGCTACAGTAACCTGACAAACACTGAACAATGTCTCTGGTGTGACCAGGTCCCAAGAAAGCTCAAGCGCAGTTTCACCGGCTGTCTGTAACTACAACAGCGAATGGCACCAGCGATGCTTTATTACTGGGCGTTCAGCAACAGCTGATAAGACCACAACGAAAGGACCGGTAACACTGAAAGCGAAAGGGTTTTGTATGAACTGAAAGATGACGCACATTTACCCGACACTGGGAAAATGCCTTTCAGAAATACTGCCACAGTCTGTATAAATAAAACTACTGTGTGGCAGCTGCTAAAGCTGAAAATAGGGCTCATGTTTACATAACATAAAATACATTTTTACACAAGAAGATAGAGGAAAGTGAAATGGCACATGGAACTGCTGAAAGTTTCTCACATATAATGACATTTCCTAGACACCAGCTGAAGACTCTGCAGAAATATTATTGCACTGCAGCCATATTATTAAAGCTAGAGGGTAAGCAACTGGATCTCTTATCAGTTCTGCACAAACACACACACAAAATTGTGTTTTCTTACCATGAACAACTCCAAGTGAAGTGTCTAGGTGCACAAGGCATCCACTGTGATTACTTAAAGGAGAATTCACCCCCCCCCGCACTAACCG
>CM044442.1:38171634-38207851 GCA_024363595.1 Xenopus borealis | reverse complement strand
CAGTTAGGGACCTTCTGACAATTCCTGTCCACAGCAGTAAATGAAGGGAGAATTTTCCAGGTTTCTCATAAAACCAGTAGACATTTTTTAATTAAAGTATATTGGAGATAGGTTTCCTTTTCATTAAAGAAAGTAAAAATGGGATTTTATTTTTTGCCTTTACATGTCCTTTAAAGCTTGACAGCTTCAGACTGTTCACAGTATGTTCATTTTGAGTTTTTGCTGTTGTTTACTTGTCAAAGTAGACTATCCAACATGTTGCAATGTGACAAATCCATAACAGATACAGTTATATATTTCATGCAAGTTGTTTTATAAAGGTGAGACACGGGTTTCATTGAGTATGTCTACCCATCAGTGTTATTAAGAGTATGTCTGAGCTGGCACTCCCTTGCCAGTATTAGTCTTATTGCATAGAAAGCTATTGGTCTGACACTTCGAAAATGTTATTGGTATTGCAAAACTGGGAATAGTGAGCGCTATGACGCCCAGTGCCAGGTTTGGTAACAAGCTTATCTCCTGGGTCACTAATTATGCGCATGTCTGTGATGTAAGATTGGGGGAAGGAATTGGCCAACCCAACATCACATGTATATGCATAATGAGCAAGCTGCAACACTTCTCGTTATGTGCATGCCTGTAACCAAACCTTGCTACACGTTATGCGCATGTATACTGTCCCATGGCATGCACTAGATAGATGTACTGAGGAGCAGGCCCCTTCATCTTCGGTGATTTAATGAACCAATGCACTTAACTTGGATTACTTTTTTCATTTTTTAATTTTGGTTGACCAGTACTGGCCTGGACTGGGATTCAAAATAGGCCCTGCATTTAAAGAACACATAGGCCCGAACAACCCCCTGCAGCCCACTAAATAGTGACTGATTATGGCATTTTATAGCAGCTCACCTGGCATTTGCCAGAATCCAGGCTGGTGTAATTTTTGCCACAGTTTTGTTTGCCAAATTGAATAGTAGAGGGAACGTACAGTACAAATCAAGAATCATACGTTCTGATCAGAATTTGACATCATTTTATTATAATGTGGCCTACTTCTGGCCACTAAATAGGGAGCATCTTCTATGACTGATGTGCTATTTACTAGTCTAGGGTGTAAGGCTGGTGGCACATGTGTTTTTTCTGCCAGTGTGTTTTACCCAACAGAAAAGAACCTGAAACTAATGCAGATAAAATACAGTTTCTAACAAGCTTTTTGCATTTTATAACGTCTTCTGAGAGTAAAAATAGAGAAAAACCACTGTCGAAGGTTTATGTTCCCTTCAGGCTTGAGTGCTGCTTCTGAACCCTTTTACTCACATACAGTATATTTACAGGCCAGGAACAAATGTTGAATTCAAAATTCTGTTTATTAAGGCAGAGGACCTTAGGACTCCCATGGAAGGCAGTGTGCAGATACATTTACCTCTATACAAAACAAGCACAGAGCCCGGTATCAAAAAGGAGATGAATCGTTAAAATTTACAGAAGTCTGACATGAGTGTACAGTCTTGGCTGTATTTTTATACACACTTATAAACACTTTTTTGAACATAAGAGATTAGCAGCTTCTCTTTTCTAGACTCCTTGAGCAATGAGAAAAACTATTTCAAGATGTAGAAAAGAAAGATGCAAAGTTTGTTTTGTTGCTCCCATGTTGCAAATGTACATTACTCTACTGTGTTTGAGAATTTCTAAGGGATGTTCAAAAGGCAGGATAAACTAAACAGGTAAACAGTCTTCAAGAAAAAGTAACAACAAAATTTTAAGTTTTAAAGTAATTAAAATATGATGTACAGTTGCCCTACACTGATAAAGCTGGTGTGTTTGCTTCACAAAACACTATATATACAGGCTGCTGTGCAGCCAAGGAGAAAAGGCACAAGTTACAGGAATAGTAACACAAAAAAATTCAAGTGTTTTAAAGTAATGACCCTGCAATGCACTGCACTTGTACAGTCGGTGTTTATGCTTCAGAAACTCTACTATAGTTTATATAAACAAGCTGCTGTGTGGCCACGGGGGCAGCCATTCAAAGCTAAAAACTAAATATGTATATATATATATATATATATATTATAGGCATTTTATAGGCATTCAGAATTTGTATGAACACACTACCCTAAGGGCAATAACACAGTGTAAAATTGCTGGGGCCTTTCTATAAGGCTTTAAATCAGGAAGGGCATATTGATGCCCACGATTTAAGGGAGACTTCTGTGAAAAACAAGAATGTGCCAGTGCATTATACTATATTAAATATAAAATGAATGTGTTTTAAAAAGTAGTGTTTTGGGTTGATTTATTGAAATTTCCTGCAAAACCCTACTAGTTCCACCCATCTGTTCAACTTCCTGTTGCTTCCTTTCCCAGGCTGTGCAGGGGAGCTGTATGATTGAAACCAATCAGCAGCTAGGCTGATCTGATAAGGAACTGAAGCCTGTCATTGCCTGTGTGACTGCAGGGCTGTAATTTGCTACTGTGCTTTTGGAAGGGACCATTAGGAAACACTCACCCCTAGTGATGGGCGAATTTATGCGCCAGGGGCGAATTTGCGGCGAATTCCCGCGATTCGCCGCTAGCGAATAAATTTGCAAAATGCCAGCGAAAATTCGCCTGGCGAAAATTCGCTTAAACAAAAACGTGCCGCGACTTGTTTCGCAAATTTTTCCGCCAATTCTCGAATTTCGCTGGAAATTCGCGAATTTTTCGGCAAAGCGAAACTGGGTACATTCGCCCATCACTACTCAACCCTCATTTGAAACACAGACAAGGAACATACATATCTATGAGGGGCTCCAGTAAAGGGACCATAGTATTATAGTATTATCAGCCAAAAGTACAACAGCAGCACCATATAGTATTCATTATAACTATAAGTCTTTTTTTTTTAAGTTATATTATACGTCTCCTTCTGAGATTGTGTTTTGTAAAATACAAAACATTTAAAATAATAGCACCAGAGCAAAAATAGCAGTAGCAGGCAGTGATTTACAATTTATCATGTAGATACCATTACAAGAAATGTTAGTGGAACAGGCCAGTAGAAGCATAAATGGAATTTTAATGCAAAAGAGAGAAACTAATAGTAAATGCAATTTAAAATGTCTGCATGTGACCTGCTGCGCTGCCAGGCTTCAAGAAACTTGCAGGTCTAGTAATCGAATAAAATCTTACATGGGCTGATTGCAAGATGCTGCTATGGCAATGTCTGCTATGGCAGGAAATAAAATTACCTTGGATTTCTAATGTTTCAGCATCAGCAGAGCTTTACACAGATGCTTGGTAACCATGACATAATCACCTATGTAATGAAGAATAATTGATGGACATATAGGGGTTTGGTGAACATGAACTAAATGGAATAGCCTGCTTAGAATGGCACAGAATATGCTTAACAAAGTGGTTCATCTTTAATTAACTTTAAGTATGTTATAGAATGCCTAATAGTGACTTTTCAAGCGGCCTTCATTGTTTTCTTTTTTTTATAGTTTTTGAATTATTAGCCTTTTTCTTGTGACTCTTTCCAGCTTTCAAATGTGGGTCACTGACCCAATCTAAAAAAAACAAATGCTCTGTAAGGCTACAAATGTATTGCTGTTGCTGCTTTTAATTACTCATATTTCTATTCAGGATTCTCCTATTCTTATTCCAGCCTAATATTCAAATCAATGCATGGTTGCTAGGGTCAACTGGATTGTTGATATTACAAACTGGAGAGCCGATGAATAAAAAGCCAGATAACTCAAAAACCATGATTAATACGCAATGCAAAATAAATTGCAAATTGTCTCAGAATATCCCTCTCTACCTTATACTAAACATTTATTCAAAGGTTAACAACCTCTTTAAATTGACACTTTCATTGAAAAATGTTGGTTTGTAATGTTGAACCAATTGTAACATGTGCATCATGTCTTTTTCTATGTATCCTTGTTTCCAGTAAAATTGTATAAAAGCCCAAGAGGCCTGTAGTTACCTCCTCCCTTGGAGACCAAAGTGTTATAGTCTCACACTGGCTAGCAAAGATCAAGAAATAAAACAGCCTTGTTTTACTATACAGAGGTGGTCACACATGGATTTAATCCATTCAGTTTGCATTAGTGGGATTTGCCCAAACACAGTCAGTTCACATTGATCTGATTATTTTGTCCCTCACAGTGGGGTGGGAGTGTGGTGAGCCACAGGAATCCACTCCCACACACCCTGATGGGGGTAAATTGCCAACAAGATTCTCATACAAACAGGGCTGCCATCAGGGGGGCCCAGCAGTGCTGTAGTTTTTGAAGAGCCGGGCCTCCCTTATGCCCCAGGTGCCTTATAATGAATAGGCAACAGAGGGACCTGCCTGAGTGCAACCTATAAAAACATCTACTACTACATTCAAATAGCTTCCTTGGTCTCCAACTTGCGTCTTCATTTCATGAATCTGACTAAGTTACAGTGTCTATATGGGGGGAGAGGCTATGATGAATTTAGAATAAGGCACTTTTGGCCTTACAGGGTCGAGTGACCAGATACATATTTTTGTATTTATGAGGCATGCCCAGCCTGCAGTTCTCAAAGCGACACGTTGCAGTAGCGTTACTTCATTAGGCAAAAGTAATGCTAGCGGTTCATAATTTGCATACGGCGCCAATTTTAAAGTTTAGTGAATTAGTGTAGCAACGTCGCCTGGCATAAGGGTGTGAAGTTGCGTTAGTCTATCTACTTCTTTAGCAAAAATTCGCCAGAGCCAGTGTTGGTAAATTTTCAAAGTTGCGAAATTATGTCACGCTGGCGAATTAGTGCTAGCGTTAGACGCTTCGCTCTTTAGTGAATTTGCCCATTAGACTTTCCATTACATGACTCCCTTTAAATGTTCCTTCATACATATATGAATTATAATCTAAGGTGCTTATTGTGCCTAAGAAATGATTGTAAATAAAAGCAGCCCGCTATTGATGCTTTCAGTTACTATTATACAATAATTCATTATATCCCTGCACCAGTATATTCATGCTGTTCGATAACAATTTTTTTTAGGATCCATCAAACTATTTTTATGCCTGGAAGAAACTTGGAGTGGGAGGATTTGGAACTGTGTTTAAGGTATGTCTCGTGGGAAAGCTCCAATAAAGTCAAATGGTTTATTGTGAAAATGCAGTTACTGTTCCCCGAACAGCATCACTGCCAATAATTTACTCAAACCTGGTGTTTTAATTACAAAATCCCTTAATATTAGATCCCCGTGGCCTTAAAAACCACAGAAATCAAAAAGGTAATAAAGTAGAGGCCTGGAAGGTTAAATACATTATACTATTTATCTGAAGAAGCATTATTAAAGGGTTTGTTCCCCTTTGAGTTAACTTTTAGTATAATGTAAAGAGTGATATTCTGAGACAATTTGCAATTGGTTTTCATTTTTATTGTTTGTGGTTTTATAGTTATTTAGCTTTTTATTCAGCAGCTCTCTAGTTTGCAGTGTCAGCAATTTGGTTTCTAGGGTACAAATTACCCGAGCAACCCTTCATTTGAAAGCTGCAAAGAAACAGAAGAAAATTGCAAATCATAAAAAAACTATGAAAAATAAATAATGAAGATCAATTGAAAAATTTCTTAGAATTGGCCCTTCTACAATATACTAAAAGATAACTTGAAGGGGAACCAACCCTTTAAAGTGATACTGTCATAGGAAAAACTTTTTTTTTAAAGACTTCTGCAGTGCATGGGGCTAGACATATTATCAGTTTCCCAGGTGCCCACAGTCATTTGACTTGTGCTCTGATAAACGTCAGTCACTCTTTACTGCTGTACTGCAAGCTGGAGTAATATGTATATATGTTAAGCCTTGATATGTTTTATTCTCATACAGCTGCTTCTATAGAAATATTTATAGATTCATGATAAATACATATCCTTTATTTAGTCATTCCTGCAGCCGAAAATATAACGCCCATTTGTGATAAGGATCTTTATTTTTCACTTGTTATGTAGAGAGACAATGGGGAGATCCGAGAACTAGAGGAGATCAACATCCTGAAGAAAGTCGCCGGTCATAAAAACATTGTGAAACATTACAGCACAATGATCTACGTCACTCCAGAATGGAGTCAATTATGGGTAAGAGAATATTCATAATACATCGTTCTAGCAAAGTAGAGGTACACCTACTAAGACCAGTCTATTTGTATAAAAAGTAGGTGTGGCAGATTTAGAAAATAAAATTATACTTCTGCTCAATGTAAATGAAGTATGATTGAGCTACTGAAAGGAGAAATACTATAAATCCAGTAATGCACTAGGGGGTATTAAAGACAAAATAGTAAGAGGTGTGTGAAGGTGCTGTAAAATATTTCTAGTCAAGCTGGTAACATTCTATTTGTTCTTCATTCTTTTATTTATTTTAGTTCACCATGGAATATTGTAGGGGGGGATCTTTAAGTCAACTAATTGAAAGGTCAATGGATAACTCCCTCCCAGAGAAGTGTATCCAGTACATCTCTAAAGAAGTGCTAGAGGTAAGCCTGCTTTAACCATTATCACCCCTAATGTTGCTTTCACTCATATTTATATCATTCATTGTAAGGTGCAGAAATTATGTCACTTAAAGGTGGTCATACACAGAGAGGTCTGTACACGGGCCCCATACATGGACCAATAAGCTCCAGACTTGGTCTGTGTGTATGGCTACCTAAACAGTGATCAAAACCAGGGGACGGGCAGCAGTCTGTGCACCCCACACACTTAATTTTAAATGTGGGTGGATTTTAAGAATTGGACAGCCCTTGGAATCTCTTGCCCAGGCCAGAAGTTGAAACTGGTAGAACACCTCCCTTTTACACAAAAGTGGGTATATTTATATGGTGTGTGTCTAATGTGTGTGTGTGTTTTAAGATAAAAACACAGTTCATTGATTTCTTAATGGAGACTTATCACAGGATCATTCCTTTTAGGGCTTGAACTACATGCACAAGAATAGTATTGTGCACCGTGATATTAAATCACAGAATATCACGCTAAACTGTCAAGGGACCATCAAGATCAGTAAGTAAAATATTATAATTTATTCTTTGTGTAGAGTAAGGGTATTTGAGGGTGGGGTGGGTGTTCCTATGATGAATCACTTGTATCAAGTTTTTGCTCCGTAGGCACATGCCTACTCTGCCTACCCCTAGTTCCAGCCCTGCCTGGCATGACATTCCTGCTTGTTCATATAGGTGCCCAATGTTCAGAGACAAGGGAGACAGGTTTCCCTCCAGCAGAGAAACCAGTGGACTCTGCAGCCTCCCGTGCTGTTCTGCAAGTTTTTTGGTGCTTGCCACTAGTTTTGGGCCTGCAAGCCACAGAATGAACTGTCTCCCAGAGCTCCTGTAGGTCCAGTAACTGCCTAGAAGCACCCCAGCTACAATAAGCTGATTATACTGTATATATATATATATATATATATACACAGGGCTGCCATCAGGGGGGACAGGGTAGACAAGTGTCCTGGGCCCAGGCCTGAAGGGGGCCCGGCAGTGCTGCACATTTCGAAGAGCCGGGCCCCCCTTACGTGTGCCGCCGCCAAAGTCGTGCTGTTCCTTTGGATGTCGATGCAGAAGTGCCGAACAGTCGAAGTCCTGAAGAGGCAGAAAGACCCAAAGTCATGAAAGGAGCCGACATTGAAGTTCTGAAGCCGTGTAAATTTTTATGGGGCACCAATTTTGTTTCACTTGTAAGTGAAATAGTCTTTGGGGCCTCAATTTTTTTTAACTTATGAGGGAGCCCTGACGATCAATAGCTTTTTATAACTTATGTGTGTGTGTGGGGGGGTTAGCTTTTTTAGGGCTGATGTATGTGTGGTGTTTTAACTGTGGTGTGGAGTGGGTGGGATCTGGGACGGGGCATGGGGGCTAGGATGGGTGGGGCCCCGTGATTTCTTATGGCGGCCCTGCATAAAAATAACACAAAACATAACCACAGCTACACTTACACTTATACCAATATATTAAATGAATACATTCTACTCAAAAAGTTACTCAAATGACCTTCAATATAAAGAAAGTGTGTTTGTCATTTATATTCTATATATTGTAATGTATCTATCGTTCTGTCTGTCTGTCTGTCTACGTGTCTATCTATCATCTATCATTTATCTATCAATCATCTGTCTATATATCTATCATCTACCTATCTCTCTGTTTGTCTGTCTATCTATCCATCTATCTATCTATCTATCTATCTATCTATCTACCTTTGTTACAAATAACAAAAAAACACAAGCACTGCTACACTTACACTTATACCAATATATTAAATGAATACATTCTGCTCAAAAAGTTACTCAAATGACCTTCAATACAAAAAAAAAGTGTTTGTCATTTATATTCTATACATTGTAATCTATCTATTTATCTATTTATCTATCTTTCTATCTATCTATCTATCTATCTATCTTTCTGTCTATGTATCTATCATCATCTACCTATCTCTCTGTCTGTCTTTTTAACATATAACATCAGATCTGCTTGGGTAGTTTGGGCAATTTCAACTATCCAGCCTGAACATCTGGTCATTATTGCTGTGGCCTGGAATCTGTTTGAACATACCATCATGTAGTTGTCAGACTGTAGATGAATTGTTCTTGTTAAAAATGTTCATCTGCCAATGCATGTGGGTGCATGTTGTATCTGCAGCTCCTCTTCACTTCCCACAGTTCTGAACAATGGAAGGTGAACGTGCACATGTACAGCAATCAGCACTGCATCCATCTGTTTGGCCCACAGGCCGATTGGTTGGGACCCAGTGCAGTCTGCATATTCTGATTATTAATCAGTCTTGCTGTATCGCTTTCTGGCAGATATTATTTGGTTTGTGCTGTTTTGATCATTTATGCTGATCATAAAGCAGCCTAGACCAAGCTGAGCATGTGCACGGTCTTGGTCTTGCAAAGATATTTAACAACGTTACAAGATGACAGTCCCCTGTGGCCAACTTTGAAAGCATAAATCATTTGTTTGATTAGGCTTGTGGTGCAGTAAGTTCATGTTTATGTTTAGTATACAAAACAGCATTTCTAGCATTATTCTATTTTAGACTTTACTTCCCCTTTAGTGAATAGGGAAAAAGCTATCTATTTGAAGTAAATGTGCATAAAACCAGCAGTATATGTGCAGACTGCTCTATAAATAGGCCACTTCCCAGGCTGTGCATTTCTCTACAGCTTTTATACTGCCTTTGTAAATACAGTATATCTCTTAGTGAGTGAGTTGGGCCAAATGGACCAAATTACTCTTTATCTAACTCTGAATGGATAGACATTTATCATAGGCAAGGCTGATGTGGATTTGTTCAGGAAGACATAGGGTTGCATAAAATACAGACAACTTAGTACAGCTTAAATTATCGGCCCTTTCCTTGACACATGATTTATAAGATAAACCATACCTGCCACATGTTCTGCTTTGTGACCTAAAAGTAAACACTCACAGTATATGAACTGTAAGATAAACCATAAAAATGCTTTCCAAGAATTGCAACAGGGATATATACTAAGCTAACCAGTTCCGTTGTCAATAGCCACAGATTACTATATGCATGAGAAAATCTTTTGCCTACCAATATAAACACAGAGCTAAACACATGCCCAGAAATTGCATCCAAATATATTCAGGTTTGCTCTAATAAAGGTAAGTTATGGCCTCCAACAGATTTTAAGAGTCCTCAAGAACTTCATTGACCTCTTTGACTGACGTCACAAAAATATAAAGCTGTGTGACTGGTCCACTATTTAGAAAAAGATGTGCAGCATCGGTATAAAGCACCTCCCACAGACATTTTTAATGCTTGTGTTGCTCCCAAGCTCTTTTTACATCTGAATGTTGCTCACGGATTAAAAAGGTTGGGGACCACTATCATAGAGCATTATTAAAACTGAGTGCACCCAAACAAGAAACAATGAAACAGGAATGAAACAAGAAACATTGTTTTTTGTTTATATCTTAGACTAATATTGAGCAGTGTCACTTTAAGAATCCAGCCCTGATGTTGCTATATTTCAGCTCTTGGTTAACCCTTAAAAATATGTTGCCATAAAATATTCACATTCATCGAGGTCATGGTATATTTATCAAAAGTAACTCAAAGCAACTGGTTGCAACTTTCCAGTTGCTTTGAGTTACTTTTGATAAATATGTTGCCATAAAAGAAATGTTTAGGTTGAGCAATACTGTTAGAGAAGGTTTATATACACTTTTACACTAATTAACTTCATAGTTGGCTCTCTTTATGTGAAAAGATAGATAGCAAAATGTTTTTTTGGTGCTGGTGGTCATGATGGTGGGATAATAATCGGATATTTGTTGCAATTATTGCTACACTGTAGGAGATCCATGATTATATTTGTTGGATGAGTGAAACATATCTGGATACTTCTATGGAGGCTGTAAAACAGATTGCATTAATTGTTGCTGAGTATTAAAGATAATCATGTTTTACAATTTTAATTTCCTGTAGCCCTTTTACCAACAAAGGACTTCTGTTGTTTTACAGAAGCCCATTGTGATTGGCTTTGCTAAGAACATTATTGCTTATGATTTAGAATGTGCCAAGCTGTGATCATGAAAAAGAGATAAAAGGTAAAGTAGTCAAAAAAATTGGGGTTGTTTATTTCTTGCAAATCTATTATTCTTTTTGGTTTCTACCTGATAATATTACAATTAAAACAAGGGTATAACCAAAGCTAGACCTAGATCCAGCAGCTGAGGCAATAACTTAACAGACTTACAAGGTCACTTCATCAGAAGCCAAAGCGTGTTCTACTGGTAACTAGTTTAAATACACCAATAAAATCATTAATTAAAATCATTAATTAAAGGCTATTCAACGCAGTCAGAACGTATCAATGTAATGATGTTGATTATTCATACTAATGTTATTATTAGAGCCATAGCCCCTTTATTACTGAGATCATAGCTATAATCACCCAGCAGTAAAGGATATGAGAGAGAAGAAATATAAAAGAAAAGAGACATGAAAATGTTTACCCTCATGTTTCTCCAGTAAGTGTTTGGATACTACAGAACTCTTATCCCCCCGGGATACACAATTTATATGCTCAGAGATGTGTTTGCGCACAGGTCTGTTGGTTTTACCAATATATTGGATACCACAAATACAAGTGATTAAATATACCACATGAGATCTCCCACATCTATCAACCCACAACTTCCAACTAATTGGGCTTCTTTGTTCCTTTATCATCCAAAAACAGACTGGGGGACAAATGTGCACCCAAACTCGTCCCCTTTTAAAAATGAAATAGGTTGTTATGGTATACATTTTCTCAAAATAGAGTCTTGCCTTAGAACACTCCAATGTTTCTGTATTATTTTTTGTAATATCCCTCACTGGTGAGGTGATATTCGATGTATTAGATGTGAATTGAGGCACAGTGTGTCTATTTCCCCTAGATGTATGATTATACTTGTACTTGTTCCGTAACAAATCCTGATGGCCCCCACAGCCCTATCATATGCCTTTTTATTGTCAACTTGACTATAGCCTCTTGATATAAAGTGGTCCCAAAGGGACATGGCCTGTTGATTGAAAGTATTCCAGCTAGTACAAATCCTGTATAACTGGCCAGTGGGTACCCCTCTTAACACAAAAGTAGGATGGCTACTTCTAGCATGCAACAGGGTGTTCCTGGTAATGGGTTTCCGATACAGATCAGTAAATATGGTGTGTCCCTCAGCTGTAAAAGTAATTTCAAGGTATGGGATTACTGTTCATCTTGTAAGTAAAAGTAATGCCCCAAGCACTGGCATTGTAGTATCTGACAAAGTCATCCACTGTACTGCGTTCGTCCCTCAAACAAAACTCTGTGTTCGTCGCCCCAAACAAAACTCAGATCATCGATATATCTGAAATATTCTGTGATATGTCTACGGAAAGGGTTACTATAATTATAAATACAAATACGTTCTCTTAATCCCATGAAGAGATTTGCATATGAGGGCGCAAACCGTGCCCCCATTGCGGCTCCCTTCTTCTGAAGGTAATATATGGAGTTAAACATAAAATTTGGTACTCAGGAGATATTCCAAAACCCGAATAATGAATTTGTTCTGTACATCCCCATATAAATGGCCATTTTTCAGCCAGAATTGATTGCTGATGTACCCTTTTCCTGCTCTATAGATGAATAGAAGGCCGTGACATCAATGGTCACCCACATATATGTTGATTTCCAATGTACCTTCTGGATTTTTATTTTATGCTGTCTCTCAAATAACTAGGTAACTGCAATACCATATGTAAAAGCTAGCAATCCACATATTCTGATAGGGGTTTATTAAAGGTGCCAATGCCAAAGACAATTGGTCTACCCTGTACTTCCACTAAGCTTTAATGGACCTTGGGTAGCCAATGGAAGATTGGAATTCAGGAGTTCAATCCATTCAAATATATATACTCCTTATCATCTAGAACTGAGTGAAATTTGGCCCAATCAAGTAGGTATAATAAGCATGCATGAAATTCCGTTGTAGGGTCCTGGCCTAGAACCTGGTATGTCACTTCATCCTGAAGTTGTCTTATTGATTCAAATATATAATAATCCACATCTAAGACCACAACTGAACCCCCCTTATTGGCATTCTTGATGACGATGGATTTGTTGGATGACAAATCCAAAAGGGCCTTACGCTCCTGACTACTAAGATTACCTGTTCCTCTGTGAACTTTGCTTGTTATATTCATTCTACATAAATCCGTTATAACCAGTTTCTGGAACAATTCAATATGTGAACCTACTCTCTACTGGGTAAAAATTAGACTGTATGCGTAATAGGACAATAATCTTCAGCCTCCCAGTGTGTTTCTGCTTGTAACTCCTGTAGCATATTAATAGCACAAACATCCTCAAAAGTAGTTAGTCATGTCCATCTGGGTCTCTTCCCCAGCGGTGTATAGAATAATTTTCAGTTATGGGGAATGATGCATTCTGTGATCCAATGTTGTCCAAATGATGTTCCGGACCTATCAGTACAGAGTTAAAGTGTCGTAAAAGGGTAAGTTTACAGGCAAACGTATTTATGTCCAAAGTGGCAGGGTTTCCAAACTAGAGCAATGCAATTGTGGGACCGGTTCATTAAAAGAGGGTATAAGTAATCAGGCATTAAACTAGCTTATGATAGAGCAGTACTGAACACTGTATCAGATTTACTTCTGAATAAAAGGGCAAGAAACCATCTTTTGTTTATAAGAAAGCAATGGATCTGGGCTCGAGATTATCAAAGAGTGTATTTGATTCCAATACCAACAGCTGTAACTGAAAACTAAAATACCGGGGTAACTATTTCTATTGAAGAACTATTTCTGTGAAGAATTTGAAAGAGTTCTCTAGTACATATACGGGCAAATCCTTTCTAGTAAGACAATACTTCAGTTGTCTATCCCAAGGCATAGTGTATCTGGCTACATGCAATTGTGGGTTCCAGTGCGTAGGGAAGACGGAAAGCAGGAATCCACTTTTTTTAACTTAGCAGCAGTTGAGAGAGAAGACACTAGGTCATCAATAGCAAAATATTTGATAGAGAAACATGAAGGGAAAAGGTGTATTACTTTTCAGGTTATTGACAAGCCTTGCTTCCAAATTAGGAAAGGTGACTATGATAAAAGATTATTAAGAAAAGCGGCTTACTGGATTTATCGATTAAAGACCTTGGACTCTGTAGGAGGAATAAATAGAGATTGGGAATTGTCATGCTATTATTAGAATGTACCAATGGATTAGGGCTAATTATTTACTATAGTAATATATTATTCATACTCCGAGGTTTTCCTATTTATGATGTAATTACTGGAATTATTAATTTTCTCTGAATAATTTATGAATTTTATGTAATTGGCAATTTTGTGACTATACCAGGTTGTTTCTATGAATGCCTTCTTTGAATCTAACAGTGGATCAAGCTTGTAGTGCTGTGTAATGTTTAATGTTTTTATGGGTGGGACTGAGTGGGATCATGTGATCGCGTCTGAGAAAGAGGCGAGTAGCCACGAAATGCATAAAGGGTATGATCCACAATTTAATATGCTGACATGCTAAAAAATTCTTTTAAGATGGACGATTAAAGTTTATCCCCCTGATGCTCTGGGAATTGCTCTTTGTTACATGGATATTCGCCGACAGGGGACGTATGTTACGTGCAGCACGGCGGTTAGTGTTTTGAGAGGTAGTATGCTCCCCTCATCTGGATGTGTAAAAACAAAGAGGTCATATACCTGATTAAACAGCTCTTTTCCAGTGAGATTTTACTTGGCCACGATCCCCATTCACAATATTTAACACTTCAGGATTCAGCCAGATCTGAGTCATTTTATACAGGATTCACCTGAATCCAAACCCTATATAATATAATAAAATTCCCACGCCTGCTTTGTGCGCATCAGATTTTCCACTCGCAGATTGATAATTTCTGCCCCACCCAAGGGATTCAGGCATTTGGTATAACACAGAATAAAATGGTCTGGTGCATTCCTAATCTCCTCTAAACTTAAATTCAAGATGGTAGGGCTCACTTATTAATGTTATTATTAGCCTCAGAATGTCAGTGTTTCCATAAAACTTTGTAGGCTTATTCCCAAAACTCCACCTAGCTGAATATAGCCTGTTAGTGTGCCAATAAATTGCACAGATCAGCACAAAGAGCTGGTATCTGTAGGGTTCTTTCTGTCTGTTTGAGCAACTTTGCTACAGCAATGTATCAAGTGCCCAGTAGATAACACAGGGCAATTTGCTAATCTGGTTGTGACTGAGTTGTCCAAAGAGAGGCAACTCCAAAAGATTTGTTATGCATCTCAAAATTGTATAAAAGGACTATAATGAATCTATTTTATCTAGGATACATTGCTAAGCGTATTGCATATCTTTTGATTTTTTCAGTTAAAGCAAAGATAGCACAGCAAACATAGATTGCAAGGCCCTAATTAAAACTTTTTTAATATCAAAGTCCTAATCCTCCGGAAGGGGTTAATAACCAAACAGTTCAAATGAAATGTCCCTTCCCCAGAGCTCTTATTCCCCAGGTAGCGCTACCATTTCCCAAAAGTACCTCTCCCTTTTGAATTTAGCAGCAGCTCCCACGTAGCAGGTAAATACAAAAGACCGGTCTTCACTTTGTAGCCCCACACTTGTATCTGTGCCAGTATCCTCCCTTGGGTGGCTCACTCACTGGGGTGCTCACAGAGGCAGTCACACTGGAGATTACAGGCAGCTCTGCAACAGGATCAATCTCAACAGTGGCTCATTTCTCCTTCTGCCTTTCTAGCAGCTTGGCAGGGGACAGACGGGGCTCAGTCTGTACCTCCACAGATTCCACAGACTTAACAGCTTCTCTGTACTTGTACTATCTTACAGCTTCTTCTACTGGCTCTCTTCAGCTCTCCTGAAAACACTGTACTTTTGGCTCCAAAGGATGCAGTGGGGTGCCCAGCTAATCGGATCACTCTCCAGCCTGTAACTGGGCTGGATGATGTCATAGGCAGAAAAACAGGAGAAGGATTCCTCTTGTCCCCTACATGTAGTTCAGTTTTGCCTGAGAAGGTAATTTTCTATTGATTCTATGAGAATGGAGGAGGTAAGGGATGTTCATGATTGCAAGTGCAAAGTGCATGGGAAGTAATATCATAAAAACACATGCTGTAACTTAAGCAGTATTTACCAAAACATGCTTGCTATCAGAGCCGGGCCAGACCCGCCAGGCGCCCTAGGCAACCTGGCTGGTCCCAGAGCCCGATAGACGCACATGACCAAAAAGGACAGTGGCGCGCACACACGTGTGAGTGGTTTACACACAGAAGCATCAAAAGTAAGCAGGGACCAGACTAAGGGGTAGGCGGCAGAGATGGTATGTGCCTGGCGCCCCCCCAGCTTTGCACCCTAGGCACATGCCTACTCGGCCTACCCCTTGGCCCAGCCCTGCTTGCTATTACTCTGGCGTTCTTGGGGAAAATGTGCTGCATTTATGCAGGAAAAGGGCTATTTGCACCAGTTTGTAGCACTTTGCACATAGAGTCTCTGATAACCAACCCCTAAGAACTCAATGAATCCACAGAATTTTCAATTTATATATAAATATATGGCATGAGAACCTCTGCAACAAAAATAACAAAATGTGTGTCAAAATGCATATCAAAAATAAATAATGTTATTAGAAAGGGGGTAATTATGTGATGACAGTATCTCTTTAAACAGGATAAACTATTAAAAAGAGGACTTAGCAATTAGCCTGCAATTTACTCACACTCACTATCATTCAATGACAGGAGGTGAATGACTGCATTTTGAGCACACAAAGAGCAAATAAGAACCCTGTCTTTGCTTTAGGGAACAGCTGAAAACCAGCACCTACTGCTTAACTGAGGGGGCTGAAACCCATCCTTTACTGCTAAAATCAAATGTGTTTAGCAATAAAACACACCGTTCATTCAATTTAGCACAAGTGCTTGTTTAAATGTGAAAATCTGTTAAATATATTTTAATAACTCTAGGTATAGTATTAAGCATTTGTATCTTGTTAATGGGATATAGTCACCATGGTATTTTGCATTGTTTTAAAACCTGGAAATAAGTTCTAAAAATTACAGTACACAGGTCTGCCAGCAGTGTGACCATTTAGCATGTGCCAAATTGTCACTGAAGAATTAAATCTGAATAGCAGATTTGATTCTTTGCATCTATATAGTTCATTGCATCCAATAGCATATCTTTTTTCTAGCCCTTCACCAAGCAAATTTTGGGTGAAGTGACCAAGCTTTGAACACATGTAACCATGCATCAATCTGGATACCCCTACTAACCGTTACCTGGCTTCTTGAACTCTTAGCAGTTACTCGGTTTTATTGTAAATGTTATAACTCTTATTAAAGGTTATATTCATGCCGGGAATGCCACTCAACCTTATTATGTGTTACACTGGCTATTCATGATATATTTTAACTCACAGAATAAACTATAGATCTCCTTGATGGGTATGATTTTTCACATGCTGCTATTCCCTAGAAGATTTATGTATGCATTTCAATTTGTGTATATTTGCACAAAAGTGTTTGTACTAGCTTTATTTGCTTAAAAGTTTTTATGTTTACATATAAAGTTCTGCCAAAGCAATTGCTGTATAATTAACTTTAAACATAATAGACATTACTATCAAGTATATTGTTCATGTACAGGTTCAGCTGAGCTAAAAAAATAAAGCATGATGGAATTCAACCCTTAGGAATCATATGTGTAAATAGTATGCTTTTCTATATTATGTTTTACTCATTTGATAAATATGACATCCTTGTCCCTCATGGTTACATGCAAAAACCCAGGAGTGGAGAGCTCAAAACCTCTGAACAAACACATTTTTGTGGTGCTAGGTGCTATGCTGGAATACACGTTCCAACCAAAAGGGTCATATACAATAGAATTATAATTACCAGCAGCACACTTTGCCACACTTGTCAAGACTTATTTTGCCCCAAAACATATTAGTAATGCAACGTTTCATGATTTCCAGGCCCTTTATCAAACCTCTACATGGTTCCTTATTGTTACATATGAGTTCTTTGCACATGAACCAAGCAAAACCCATTATTTGTTATGGCTAATGTCTTGTACAGTCCAGCAATCCCTTTGAATGGGGGGGGGTTAAAACCCTGTCTAACCAATTCAAGTAAATAAGCAAATGCAGATAACATTTTGAAAAACAGGGTTTTTTGTTACAAAGTTTTGATCATAAAATTAATAAGCCACCATACCACGTCAAGGTAAACCCCACATGGTGGTCCCTAACTTGTTTACCTCTAATCACAATTTAAACGATATCTTACCGGTATGCTTAATAGCATTACTTTTAGTAAACAACTCCTGTGCCCTGGTTTCAACATGTGTGCTAAATCCTCCCCCGCCGACTGCTTATGCAGCTTTTAAGAGGGAGTGACTGCCGTAACCAACGCGAATATTGAAAAAATCTGATGTGAGGTGTAATTAAAAGCAAAGTGGAATGATAGGTGCAGTTCCAAATTGGTGTGAATGCGTGTGTGTTAGTGAAGTATGGGGATGTATGTGCAGGTGTGTACCTAGGGAACATAACAAATATAATATGTGTCCCATGTGCTGAATAAAACCTTGCTGTGTGTGGTGGCACAAAAGTGTGTAAATGTGTATGTTGGTGAAATGGATATGAGTGTGTGTGTGTAAAGTGAATGTGTGTGAGATGAGAAACGAAATAGGGAGTGTGGTGGGTGTAATGTATATGTCTGTGCAAAAGTGTCTCATGGGATGTTGGTTTTGAACAGTGGAATCCTCCCACGCCGCTAGCATTTGCAGCTTTTAAGAGAGAGAGATTGCACAAACCAGGGAAAATTTTAACAAGAACTAATAGGGTCACCAAAAGTCTAAATGGGCTGGTATGAGGGTGCAGCAAACCACATAAAGCTTAGCCACAGCTTAAGGCAAATACAAAAAATGGGGGGTGTGGGTGCACACCTAAGGCAAAAATCAAAATACTTTAAAATACTTAAATATTTAAAACCCTGTCTAACCAATTCAAGTAAATAAGCAAATGCAGGTAAATTTTGAAAAACAGGGTTTTTTGTTACAAAGTTATGATCATAAAATTGATAAGCCACCATACCACGTCAAGGTAAACCCCACATGGTGGTCCCTAACTTGTTTAACTCTAATCACAATTTAACCAACGCCCCTTGAGACACTTTTGCACAGACATATACATTATACCCATCACACTCCCCATTTCGTTTCTTATCTCACACACATTCACTTTACACACACACACACACACTCAGGGGAGCGCAGGTAAAAACGCCCGTGGGTAAGGGCCCTACTGGTATGCTTAATATTTGTTGCTATGTTCACTAGGTACACACCTGCACATACATCCCCATATTTCAACACACAAACGCATTCACACCAATATGGAAGTGCACCTGTCATTCCACTTTGCTTTTAATTACACCTCACATCACAATTTTTCTATATGGGCGTTGGTTACAGCAGTCACTCCCTCTTAAAAGCTGCATAAGCAGTCGGCGGGGGAGGATTTAGCACACATGTTGAAACCAGGGCACAGGAGATGTTTACTGAAAGTAATGCTATGAAGCATACCGGTAAGATACCGTTTAAATTGTGATTAGAGGTAAACAAGTTAGGGACCACCATGTGGGGTTTACCTTGACGTAGAATGGTGGCTTATCAATTTTATGATCATAACTTTGTAACAAAAAAGCCCTGTTTTTCAAAATTTACCTGCATTTGCTTATTTACTTGAATTGGTTAGACAGGGTTTTAAATATTTAATTATTTTAAAGTATTTAGAAATTTGCCTTAGGTGTGCACCCACAACCCCCCCATTTTTGTAATACCTTTGATTCCTTTCAAAGTCCACAACCGGCAGTCCTTGAATCAAACATTCATACACTTGACTTTATGTCTACTTCATCAGATTTATTCTTAGTAGGTTGAACAAGGACATGAATGATCACTATAATTTTTTCCATTTCTTTTATAGGCTGATGTTTTGACCAGAGGGTTGAATATTAGGGCAATACAATAAAAGATATTCTTTGATCAGTCTACTGCAGTTTGCGAAATTCCGAATTCTGAAATTTCATTTTGCCATCTGCAAATATTTTTGCTAAGCTGTGGGAAAAATACACAGCATCAAAAAAGTTGCAGAAAAGAATGCCCATAGGAAAAAATGCCCACTGACTTCAATGCATTTGGACAAAAAAAGTTGCCACAAGAAGTAACGCCCATTGACATTAATGCATTTGGAGCAAGTACAATTATTGTGCACGTAAAAAATTGTCACACGTAAAAAGAATATTGACGTCCATTGACAAATTGGCAAATTTTTCACGGTTTCACAAATTTTTGTGAAGGGAAAACAGGACAGATTCACTCATCACTAATGAAAACAATTCTATGATTGACTGCTATAAGCTACTGCACTGGAGCAAATTTGCTTTCATGACCCCAAAGAATCTAATAACTGATAAGATACACCTTGTATTCATAGGCATCCACAGATAGGGGCAACTTGCCTCTCCCTGGGCTTGTATTTGAACATAATAAAGGATACATAGCAAGTTGAGTTGAAAGAAGACACACATCCATCAATTCCAACCTTTTAAGTTTATTTTAACCTGCCTAACTGCTAGTTGCCATGTAATAATTTTTTGTTTTGTTTTAAGACCTGAGAGTGCGGACCCTATTCTTTGGATATATATATATATATATATATATATATATATATCCAAAGAATAGGGTCCGCACTCTCAGGTCTTAAAACAAAACAAAAAATTATTAGATTGGAGACTAACGTTTCGGCCTCCTCCGAGGCCTTTCTCAAAGTACAAGAAAGCACAATGTGAATGCATTAAAGGGGTTGTTCACCTTTGAGTTAACTTTTAGTATAATATAGAGAGTGATATTCTGAGACAATTTGCAATTGGTTTTCATTTTTTATTATTTGTGGTTTTATAGTTATTTAGCTTTTTATTCTGCAGTTCTCTAGTTTGCAGTGTCAGCAATTTGTTTTCTAGGGTACAAATTACCCTAGCAACCCTGCATTGATTTGAATAAGAGACTGGAATATGAATAGGAGAGGGACTGAATAGAATGATAATAATAAAAAGTAACAATAACAAGAGCATTTGTTTTTAGATGGTGTCAGTGACCCCCATTTGAAAGCTGCAAAGAAACAGAAGAAAATTGCAAATCATTAAAAAAAACTATGAAAAATAAATAATAAAGACCAATTGAAAAGTTTCTTAGAATTGGCCATTTTACAATATACTAAAAGTTAACTTGAAGGTGAACCACCCCTTTAAATACTACAGATGGCGGGAAAAAGTTGATCAGCTGACATACCAACTACATCATCAAAGTGCATCAGAGGTTAAACTACCCAAAAATAAAAACACATATATACAAATATGAACAAATCAAAAAATCAATAAAGAGTGTTAATATTTTACTACATCTCTTTCAAAAAACACCCTTCAAGAAGTTCCTTAAAAACAAATACTATGTAACAAGACCAGAATTGATCGCTACTCTGTATGTTAAATCTAAATCGAAACATACTTTAACTAAACTTGTGATGTTACAAATAGTACTAGAAATTGAGTGAGGATAAAAGGTCTGTGTTGAGGCTTATGTGAGAGTCTGAACCTCTTCAGGATTGTACTATAACATGTCTATCCTTCAAAGCCTTGTTTCTTTTAGCCAAGAGAATTGGGAAGATACAGGCTCTTTCAATTCAAAAAACCCTATTTAGGAATTCAGGAAACAAGAAAACATCTTTATTTCCTTTGCAGGGAATAATAAAGGTCTTAAAGCTTCCAAACCTAAATTGACAAGATGAATTAAGGATACAATTCATATGGCATATATAAAAGGAGACCTTATTCGTCCCCTGGGGATTAAAGCTCATTCGACAAGGAAATTGTCTACTTCATGGGCTGAGGCAACTGATGTTACAATGAACCATATATGCAGAATGGCTACATGGAGTAATACAAACACATTTATTCACCACTACAGAGTGGACATTCTAGCCTCTCAGGAAGCTTCCTTTGGTAGTATGATGCTCCAGAAGGTGGTGTGACCAGATACCCGCCCTATATTACTCGTTAAGTCTGCTGAAGGGACTAAGGGAAAAGTAAATTTCGGTAAGTATAAATTTACTCATTGTTCATTGTCATTTTTTGTTACTTACAGCAAATGGACATGTGTGGTGTGACCTTCGGTACTGATAAAGCTTACATAGCAAGATCATAGTGGCCCTACTGATACTACAGCACCCTCAGTGCAAAAGCTTGTGTTCTTGAAGAGAATGAGATTTCAATGAGAACTCTCTTTCCTTCAAAGTATTTTTCATTATTTCCCTTGTCAGTGGCAGTAATTCAATTAACAATGCAGCCAGTTCTCCTCTATCACTGCTAGTTTGGATACACTCACCTTCCTTTGATTTCAGATGTGCTCAGCTTTGCAGATTTCACATAAAACAGATGCACAGTACCAGCCTATTCAGCAATAGACTGTCTCAATCAGCTCCTTTCAAAGCACAGATGCGATCATTTTCCAAGTAATTAATCACACGCAGCACACAAGCAATTAAAGGCAAAAATGAATAGCAGCTGCAGGCTGGACGTATCTTTTATTGTGCCTTTTCATCTCTATAGTGTTCTGCTGTGATCTTGGTGCATCCCAATCGCAGTAGCAAAAAGATTGTAGAGAGTGTGCATTACATAACTTTCACTAAGCAAGAAGAACAATCACTCCTTATATTAAGATCAAATTAGTTCTGCTGTGATACTACTCTCTGTTGTTGAGTTATTCAATGTACAGTGTAGAGGCTTTGCAAATGAGGCATGAAATAGAGGAGCAAATGGTAATGAATTTCCGAGTAATGGGGCCCCTTAAGACAAGTTTTTCAACCAAATGGGTCTAGTAGACTTTCCCTTGCCTATGAATATATTGTAAGAATTCATATTTTGTGGAGAACCATGATTTCTTATGCTTTCCATTTTTGTTGGGATGTGCAAGGTAAGGATCATATATAAAATAATGAATAAAGTACCCCTATTATAAAATATATGTGTCAGGCTCTGCTGGGATTCGAGCCAGGGACCTTTAGGTTTCTGGCTCGATACTCTATCCATTAGGCTAGGAGAGCAGCCGCTAAGGCTGCTCACTATAGATTTCCTGGTCTCTGCAGCCCCAGCCCAGCAGCAGCCTGATTGGTTGCAGTCAGCCAATCAGGGCTGGCTCAACCCTATTTAAGGCCAGCCCTCCATGCACACCTTGCCGGGGCATTATTTAGGCCTTTAGTACTGTGGCAGTGCCCCTGACTATGGCCTTTGCTCTTGCCTTGCCTTAGCTCTTGCCTTGCCTTAGCTCTTGCCTTGCCTTAGCTCTTGCCTTGCCTTAGCTCTTGCCTTGCCTTAGCTCTTGCCTTGCCTTAGCTCTTGCCTTGCCTTAGCTCTTGCCTTGCCTTAGCTCTTGCCTTGCCTTAGCTCTTGCCTTGCCTTAGCTCTTGCCTTGCCTTAGCTCTTGCCTTGCCTTAGCTCTTGCCTTGCCTTCCTTGTTCTGCCTTCCCTTCTACCTTCCTTGTTCTGCCTTCCCTTCTACCTTCCTTGTTCTGCCTTCCCTTGTCCCCCCTGCCTTGTCTTGCCTTTACCTTAACCTTGTACTGACCTTGCCTGTTCCTGATTCTTACTTCCTGTCTCTGCTCCTTGTTTCCCCTCACCTTGCTTTCCAGTCTTCTTGCTCTCGCCCTTGCTCTCCTCCTGCTCTTGCCCTTGCTATCCATCTCCTCCTGCTCTTGCCCTTGCTATCCATCTCCTCCTGCTCTTGCCCTTGCTATCCAGTCCTCCTGCTCTTGCCCTTGCTATCCACCCCTTCCCAGATCTACGCCCTCATCTCCCTGTTCCAGCCCACTCCTTCCCAGATCTACGCCCGCACCGTCCTGTCCCGATCCAGTACGTCTACGCCCTCTTCTCCCTGTTCCAATCTACTCCATACCAGTTTCCTGGGCACAAGACACCCTTGCCTTAAGGACTTGCACCTTCCCCCTTCTGACTCTACAGCGCCCCCTACCCAATCCTTGACAATATGGATATTACAAGTCACTGAGGAGTTCCATGACCAAGTCATGGCATTCCGATCTAATATCCTCATAACAGGGGGTACTTTATTATAATACACACGTTTAAGTAAGTCACATGATAGAAACTACATAATTAAAGGACAAGGAAAGTCTAAAATAAAATTGAAATTCTGTATTTTGTATACTAAACAAAAACATGAACTTACTGCACCACAAGCCTAATCAAACACATGATTTATGCTTTCAAAGTTGGCCACAGGGTGCTGTCATCTTGTAACTTTGTTATACATCTTACCAAGATTTTGCACATGCTCAGTGTGGTCTGGGCTGCTTAGGGATCGTCATAAATTATCAAAACAGCACAAGTCAAATAATCTCTGCCAGAAACAGATACAGCAAGACTGATTAATCATCAGAATATACAGACTGCAGTGGGCCCTGTGTTGTCATGTAATCTAATGTGGATTTTATAATGTTTGTATTGTTTAATACAAAGTTTCTCCATCTCTGTAGAATCCCAGTTTATCTGTTTAAATCTGGCTCCATGATCTTTGTGCCTGCAGCTGGAGTTGAAAACATTAAAGGGGATGTAAAGGCAAAAATAAAACCCAATACAAATCTCTACACACGTTTTGGGCCTCGCAGGGCCCTTTATCAAGTCTTCTTGATAAAAGGCCCTGCAAGGCCCAAAACGTTGCCTTGTCTATTTAAAACTTGGAGCCAATGAAATATGATTAAAGGGATCCTGTCATGGGAAAAAAAAAATTCAAACTGCATCAGTTAATAGTGCTGTTCCAGAAGAATTCTGCATTGAAATCCATTTCTCAAAAGAGCAAACAGATTTTTTTATATTTCATTTTGAAATCTGTCACGGGGCTAGACATATTGTCAATTTCCCAGCTGCCCCAAGTCATGTGACTTGTGCTCTGATAAACTTCAATCACTCTTTACTGCTGTATTGCAAGTTGGAGTGATATCACCCCTCCCTTTCCCCCACCCAGCAGCCTAACAACAGAACAATGAGAAGGTAACCAAATAACAGCTCCCTCACACAAGATAACAGCTGCCTGGTAGATCTAAGAACAGCACTCAATAGTAAAACCCATGTCCCACTGCGTACAACAGCCTGCCAGAAAGCAGAAAGCTGGAAAATTGACAAAATGGTTAGCCCCATGTCAGATTTCAAAACTGAATATAAAAAAATCTGTTTGCTCTTTTGAGAAATGGATTTCAGTGGAGAAGTCTACTGGAGCAGCACTATTAACTGATTTTTTTTTAAAAGTTTTCCCATGACAGTTTCCCTTTAAGTAGAAGAACCAATTCAGTGTGCTGCAGTGCTGTGGACTTTGTACTGGCTATTATTTTGGACATCCTATCACTCCAGCCTTTATACATCACGATATTGAAATTTTTTTTTTTTTCACAGTCTATCTATTTACTCAGTTTCATTTTTAACTGAACATTTCCTATAGTGATATTATGGTGCAGTAAAGTCCCTCTTATATAAATCCTTTTGCTTTTCATGTACATTAAGCTGATGCTACAGGGTTGGTTATTATGTTCTGATGCAGAATTCACAGTTTATTGAGCTGCTATGTATTTTTGTACGTGTTTTGTAGTGTGTTTCATGTTTTCTGCACATGCCCCTGTAAAATTCACTAGAAATCACTAGAAATCTCTTTCCACACCATAGCTTATGAGTGCTATTGTGTGTATTACCTGTATACTGTAAATTAAATCTGCTTGATCAGTATTTGTACAGGACACATGCAGAAAAAGTACTGCAACATTGTTTTGCTGCTCAAAGGAATCAAAATCAATTGTTCAATTACATGACTTCATAGCTATGATGCAAAACAAAAAACATATCTGAATGCTCCCCAGTCCCCATATGCTGTTTGCACATTTACTTGATCTGCTGTTTCAAATGAATGTTCCCTTTCAATCTCAATGCTCTTCGGTGTAACTTTAAAACATACTCTTACATACTATTTTAAGTAAATCTGTCAATTGATTCCTCTAACATTCAGTGCTTCTGATAATGGAGTGGATTGTCACTGACACTGTTAGTTATTATTTATGACATTCACCTTGAGTGATCTTTCTCACAGTTAATAGACTTTAATCAAATTATAACCAGGAGTAACCGCCAAGTCAGACTCATACTAATACTTTTAATCTCTCTTTCCTTTATGGCATGTGTAAAAGTGGGTTTATTGATGTTTGCATTGACATCTGTGGAATGTTTCCCATTGCAAATGGAATAGGAAATTATATTGTCCAAAAAAACAGCCTGTTAAAAAACAAACAAACTTGATTATTAGGATTTACCAATCTATTTTTACATAAACAAAAAGCACAAGACTAACTGAAAAAACTATTGTATTTATACAAAGTAGTGGGACATGCTATCATGGATTAAAAAATATGTTGCATTCTAAATCACAATCTGCTCAGTTTACTGATGTAAAAATACCTCTAGCCAGTGCCAATTACAGTAGAATTTACTGTAGCTCTATACTGGTATACAAATGAATAATTGTGCCAAATCTAAAAATTACATATATGTTTGCAAGTAAAAAATTGGGCACTTTACAGAAGGATTCAGTGTGTGTACTGTTTTACATTTACAGTTCATAAATAATTTAATAGCTGCATTATTATTATTATTATTCAGATACCAAATTATAGCTACAGATTGGAAGCAGAACACAATTCTTTTATCATCAGTTTGGGCTATCAGCCCTTGGAACATTTTGTTTCATAATTATTTACTTTGTAATTCACTGTTACACATCTGCAAGTTTGTAGGGGGCTAGGTCTTTGTAGGGGGCAATTGGAACCAATTTTTATTAACTTTGAAGCACACCAGAGGCACTTGTTATAATAGTCAGCCATATTACACAGTTTTTTCACAGTCAATTCCTCATTTTCCCTATTCTGTTTACATGGCAATTAGTTCCCACCTAACCTCTCCAGTATTCTGTACCAGTATCCTTCCAAGTCTTTTTTTGAATTTTTTTCTCCCATTGGAGTCCATGGACATCATTTCCGTGAGGAAACCTGGCGAAAAAATTCTCTCATCCCTACTCCCTAATTTTTCTTTCAGTGTATCAAACTGAATTTTTCATAACTGACATAAAACCCCGAACCTTCAGTAGCTGAAACTTCAAGAGGCTTGGCCTACACAGGCAATTTGTACCTGATATTTGTCTTTGGCTTTTTTTACTAGGGATGTACCGAATCCACTATTGTGGATTTGGCCTAACCCCCGAATCCTTCCCGATAGATTCGGCCAAATACCGAACCAAATCCGAACCCTAATTTGCATATGCAAATTATGGGTGAGAAGGGGAAAACATTTTTTACTTCCTTGTTTTGTGCCAAAACGTCACGTGATTTCCCTTCCTGGCCCTAATTTGCATATGCAAATTAGGATTGGATTTGGTTAGGCCAGACAGAAGGATTCGGCCGAATTAGAATGCTGCTGAAATCTGAACCTAATCTTTGGATTCAGTGCATCCCTAATTTTTAGTGTTTCGGTTATCTGTCATAACTTATATCAGAAATTCCACAATGGCAGCTTCTGATGAAGTGGCATGAAGCCAAGAAACATGTTAAGCTGGCAGCCCCTGTTGGAATTTATGCTGCTGTGATTTTAATGGATTTTGAATACATTTTTGGACATTTCAATTATATATCCGGACTCAATGGTGCTCCGTTCCTTTGCACAATCTATAACATGATCACCACGTGGGATAGCTGTTCAGCGTGTAGCACATAGGGGCTGGCTCGTGGTCCAGTAAGTGCTCCCACTATTATTTATTATATTGCACAATGGCAGCAATCTTTGCATATATCTGGATAAACTATAGGAAACCTTAATCAATTCAGTTAACAATTCAATGTGACTGTAGTACAGTTATGTGTTGTATTACGGTTACAAATTATGGGAAGTCCATTTCACATAGAGTCCATTTAAATTACATTTGAATTAAAATGTTTAAACATTATTTCCTTTTTCTCTATAATTACTGTATAAAACAGTACCTGGCACTGGATCTTAACCACAAAATAATTAATCCTTAGAGATCCTTGACGACAATAAAATCCTATTGGTTTATTTATTGTTAAAATGATCTTTCAGTAGGCTAAAGGTGTGGAGATCGGAATAACAGAAAGACTGCTTATTTGGAAAAACCTCAGGTCATGTGCATTATGGAGAACAGGTCCCATACCTATAGTTAGCAAGCCCCTCAAACCAATGACGGATGAAGCTAAAACATTTAAACCATATAAGTGCCCAAATATCTTATTTTTTTTCCATTTATTTTCTCATACTTTGTGTAAAATTCACCCTACTCTTGTACACTTTACATTTGTCACCCCTCTTATAATTTACCTTATTAGCACACATGTAATGCCCAGTTCATGCTAAATTGTTGGTGAGCTGTAACATATGGGTAAAATATGTAAAGAGTGGAATACACTAGCAACATTTTTCCTGACTAACTTTAGTGGATACAGATGCAGTCACTTGGATTTGTAAGTTAAATGCGTCGTGACTCAGGGCTAATTGAAGAAACTGTGTTATCTAAAGTTATCTTAACTCATTTAATGCATTTAACCTTTTCATTAGCATACCAAAGCACCATTGTTTTCAATGGTGAACTCTTTAATTGGATGGGATGCTGTGACACAATATTCTGTGCTAAGTGGGATAAATGGGATAGATGAGTTAAGTCACGACGCATTTAACACACAATCCAAAGTGACTGCATCTGTATGAACAGATGGTATAATCTATTTTGCTGTTTATGGAGAATTATGGGACAATACTGCAAATGCAAATATTCAATTTGCACTAATCTGATTAATAACTAATATTGTGGCAAATGGAATACTCTGTAAGGTTAGGTGCAGCCTTTTACTGGCATGAAAAAGTCCTGGAGTGCAAAGTCCTGCACCTGGGCTTGCAATACAGGGTAGGGTGTAAATCGGGGGAAAACCCTGCTTGTAAAAGAGACCATCAGAATGTAGAAGACACTTGGATATGTCTCTTAGTGCTGGCAAATTAGGTCTGTGCATGCCATTTGTAGTAGCTCATCTCTTATTGTCTGTTGCCCAACATCAGTGTAATTTTGCCATATGGTTCTGTGGTCAAATTGAAAGATCTGAATTGCTCATACTTGGCAAACTCAGACAGTTTATCCACACAGGTCTAATTATTTCGACAAACAACTGCATTTCATCTAAACTTAAATTCAGCAAACATCTGCCACTTTAACCAGAAGCCTAGGCCATGCTAAAACTAGTTTTATGAAATATGCACCAGAGATGTCCACTCTAGCCATCTGTTGGAATACAGCCAGCTGTATTTTCTAGGTGTCCCCTATTTTTTCATTTTTGCATTCTCCATAGGAGCGCTGTTACATTAATATAGTGAGTATATTTAATAAAAAAGATGACAGTTCCTATTCTACCCTATTCAGTAGAAGATATGAGCATAACATTACTGCTGTCTAACTTTCTAGGAGTTGCATGACACATTGGTAATCCTATCACAGTAACAACACAGATGTCACCTATTTGAAGAGTTACAATATGCCATTGTGATTGGATTAGTGGAAGAGTAGTGAAACGTCTTCAATGATTACTCAGCAAATCCAGTTGTTTTAGAATTACTTAGATAATCCATGACCTGGATGAATGAAAATCTTCATAGTCTTTATGGCTAGACTCTTTAAATCAGGGGTCCCCAACCTTTTTTGCTCGTTAGCCTTATTTAAATTTAAAAAAGAGTTGGAGAGCAACACAAGCATGAAAAAGTCCATGTGGATGTCAAATAAGAGCTCTGATTGGCTTTTTGGTAACCCCTATATGGACTGGCAGCCTACAGGAGAGAATATTAGGCAGGACATCTGTTTTTTATGCAACCAAAACTTGCTTCTAAGCCAGGAATTCAAAAATCAGCACCTGCTTTGAGGCTACTGGGAGCAACATCCAATGGGTTGGAGAGCATCATGTTGCTCGCGAGCTACTGGTTGGGGATCACTGCTTTAAATAATAAACAGTGCATGTTGACCTTTAATCTGTTTATTCTTTCTTGAAACCTTACAACAACAGATTTCACATATTTCTATAGACATGGAGCTAGTCCTTTTTATTACTGAAATATCTCCATCGGCTGGCTTGCATAAAATGACAAGCACTGCTGAACTGTGCTATTCTCAGACACTCACAAGAGAAATAGAATTCTTTATCAGTATGTAATAAAAACCCTTTTCCATGACATTTACATTTCAATCAAAGGTAGGATTCATGGCGCTGTAAAATGAAAGTAAACGCTAAGCCCCAGATGAATGGATTCCCAAGGGCTAGCTGAAGAATGTGATAAGCCGCGGCCATTTCATTACAGTGAGCTGCACAAATTCACTCCTCCACTTTAGCATGAATTTAGAGTCATAGATGCTAACACATTTGTGACTATAAACACATCATTCACTGGATACCTGTCCTGAGATATATGACTGAAGAAAACTCTTTTGTACAGACAACATGCATACTAAATGTTAGCATGCCAACAGCTCAGGAATGATATGATAAAAGGCAGTTATTAACTAACAATAGGTATCCTTCCCTTTGTACTTAGTTCTCTGTTGCTCCTGTATCACAACTAGGGTTACCACCTGGCCAGTATTTTACCAGCCTGGCCAATATTTTTGATGGTTGATTCCAATGTTATTAATAGGAAAAAAAGACAAATATATCGGAAGGCCGGTATTTTTTTCAAGAAAAGGTGGCAACCCTAATCACAACATTTCCTTCCTATAGTCGGTATTGTAAAAAGCTGGAGGTGATTTTGCGCACTTATATGGTTTAAATGTTTTAGCTTCATCTGTCATTGGTTTGAGGGGCTTGCTAACTATAGGTATGGGACCTGTTCTCCATAATGCACATGACCTGAGGTTTTTCCAAATAAGCAGTCTTTCTGTTATTCCGATCTCCACACCTTTAGCCTACTGAAAGATCATTTTAACAATAAATAAACCAATAGGATTTTATTGTCGTCAAGGATCTCTAAGGATTAATTATTTTGTGGTTAAGATCCAGTGCCAGGTACTGTTTTATACAGTAATTATATAGAAATAATGTTTAAACATTTGAATTTAAATTTAATTTAAGTGGACTCTATGGGAAATGGACTTCCCATAATTTGTAACTGTAATACAACACATAACTGTACTACAGTCACTTGATTGAATTGATTTAGGTTTTCCTATAGTTTAACCAGATATATGCAAAGATTGCTGCCATTGTGGAATTTCTGATATAAGTTATTTGACAGATACCTGAAAAACTAAAGATAGACAAAGACAAATAGATATCAGGTACAAATTGCCTGTGTAGGCCAATCCTTATGAAGTTTCAGCTGCAGAAGGTTCAGGCTTTATATCAGTTATGAAAAATGCAGTTTGCTAGACTGGAAAAAAATCTTTTCAGCCCTGCAGTCAGTATCAATGGATACATACATATAGCATCCAGTCAGTCACATAACAACTGTTTATAGGAAACAAAAAGAACAGAGATAGGAGTATGTTTTCCAAAAAAAACCTTGGCAATCCTAATGCCAAGTGATATGCAGCATTAATTGCATGAGACAGCCTAGTCTCGTCAAGTATGAGACACTTTGGCCCTGTGATACACAAGGGTAATTAAAGGGTACATGGTCTAGCTGGGGGCACACAATCGAAAATTTAGAATATAGAATTTATATAGTATAGGGCAGGGGTGTCCAAACTGCGGTCCCAGGGCCAAATGCGGCCCAGGATGGATATGAATGCGGCCCAGCTTGAAACATTCAGTTCTCGAGAAAACTTCATGTTGCAAAGGATATAGGAGGAGGAGGGACTCTACCTATTGCCCAGTTAGTAATAATATAATAATAAGTCTAGTTAATGTCCTGGTGTCCCATCGTCCAGTCTATAGCTCCATCTGGTTATGCAACTGGTATAGTTTTTTGTGTATTTTCTTTACTTTTACAAATCAAAAGTGTTTGTGTATTTCATATGTGGCCCCCAGACAAATTTTCTTCTTCCAATGTGGCCCTGGAAGCAAAAAGTTTGGACACCCCTGGTATAGGGCCACTAATCCATCAGATAGAATAGTTGTGATAGAAACTAGGGTGAGATATTTGTTGCAAGGCCCAATTTAAGCACATAGGGTGTATAATATTATTGGGGATTATATCCCCAATTATCCATTAATTAACACTAGTTCTAGTTAACCTTAGGGTTGGAAATATATATCATGCTTTTTCATGCAGGTGAATACATGGGCTGCTTTGGTACTTTTGCCAGGGCTTTTTCCTCCCAGTCCACACATATACATATATATGTATGAAATACCTGATTCCAAAGAATCATGATAGTCAGGCAACTCATAGATTCTAAGACTTGGAGGTGGGGAGTTGCATTAGACCGTGAGCACTAGGGATGCTAGCAAAGTATTTTGTTTCCTTTCAGTCTGTAAAATGAGGCATGTCTAAAAAAACAAAAAACATTTTCTTGAGGTTCACATAGTATTTATGTATTTTTTTCTTGGTAAACCGAGCTCAGAAAGGAGAATTCAACCCCTACCTGTAAACCCCCCCTCCCCTGTGTAAGCAGCCCTCCATCCTCCCAGTACCTCCCCCCCCAGGCAAATGCCCCTAACTTACCCCACTTTCCACTGGAGGGGGAGAGGGTTTCTTACAGGTAGGGATTGAATTCTCCTTTAAAGACATGAGGCAACTCTGACCTTAGAGTCAACTGGGCAAAATCTGTTATATTTCCAATTGACAATGGTGAAATTAGAAAACCACACCCTTAACTACAGTTGGTATACTCGTTTACAAATCTGGGCATAGTAATACACAGGTACTCACTAAGGCTTACAGAACTGAATCCAGCCCCAATAGTCAGGTCATTAATGGGAAAGTGCAACACTGGTGAAACCTCCCGCTGTCCATACCCAGGCGCATCAACATTCTGGAGATGGTTTTCCCCCCAAAATTTCTCTATGCATTTCATAATACACCAATTATACCTCCCATGCAATGGTTTAAGGAGCTGGATGCATGTATAAGAAGTTTTATATGGGCAGGAGAGAATCCACGTATAGCTATCCAGATGCTCCAAGCTCAGGCCAATAAAGGGGGATTACACTTCTGTGTGAGTCAGCCGGTGTATGCCTGGTGGTTGGTCAACCTAGACCCGAAAAATCAGGCCATAGTGGTAGAAGCAGCAGTAATGTCCTCATTTGAAGCCTTAGCCAACTAGCTGCACAGAGGGCTCCCATCAATATACCAGTTGACACCTCCCATGAAGACTGTAACCCAGGTATTCAAAAATACAGTAACTGCAGCATATGCGAAGGGACACAGTTGGTGCAAATGGATTGCACTATGGGGCAACAAAGCACTTGAAAATTTTAGGACCATCCCTACTGTAAATGAGTGGGCAGCTGTAGGGATCAAACACCTACATTATATAGTTAAGCCTGATGGTATGAAACAACGTCATCAGTTAAAGCAAAAATTTGGTCTGAATAATCGTATGCTTTTTAGATTTATACAACTGAGACATACTTTTTTCTGCCCAGTTTTCAGAAGGAACCCCCACTGTTACGGAATCCATTTTAGAAATCTCCATAGACCACTCGTCCCCAAACCCCTTAGCTGATTCTATACTATTTAAGTACAAGAAAACTTTGATTTTATTAAACACATTTGTCACAAATGGGCCCAGGACTTCCTCCATCTTGATGAGGGAACCTGGAAAGATGTACTTGAACAAATACCTGAAAATAACATATCAAACAGAGATAGGTTCATTAACATTACATTTATTAACAGAGTTTATTTAATGCCACACAGGCTGGCACAAATTTATCAAAGATATCAAGAAATGTATAAAGTGTAATAGTGAACAAGGTAATCACATGTGTTCTGGGAATGCCCTAAAATGCAAAGGTTCTGGTCAGCAATACTTACCCACCTTGGTAATACACTAGGACTGCCTAAAACCGGAGTCCAGAATTCTGCCTCCTGGGGCACACAGAAGCCACTTCGTAAAGAAAGCCATCCCTCTGACCTGGAAAGCCATTGAGGCTCCAGCCATTGGCTATTGGACAAAACCGATAAATTATATGCTCCCAAAGCAAAAACAAGCCTATATGATGAGGCAGAGCCGGGCCAGGCACCCTAGGCAACCTGTCTGTTCTCTGTACCGGCTATAAGTGCGCATGCACAAATCACCACTCACGTGCACGTGCGCAAATCACCGCTCAATGCGCGAATTACTGCTTGGCACACAAATAGACCTGGCAGGTAGAATATAGTTGTGTAGAGAGGGGACTGAACATAGAGTAGGCGACAGAGAGGAATGTGCCTGGCGACCCCTTAGCTTTGCGCCCTAGGCACTTGCCTACTCTGCCTACCCATAGTTTCAGCCCTGCGGCGAGGGGCTGTCCAGCCAAGTTTGAAAAAGTGTGGAGTTGCTGGCTGGCTGACAAGCAAACAGCTGAGACCCTCCAGAACTCTCCAGAAAGGGTACCATCTTAGTTGCATTGACTTTATTTGCTATGGACCTGCAATGTAATATAATGTATATGGATAACACATCCCACTGTCTCTTATCTTCTCTTTTTCTTTCCTCAGTCTTTCTCTATTCCAATATAGTTAAAACCAATAAATAAAATCTTAAAAAAAAAAAAAAATACATGAGGCAATAGTGGTGTTTTCTTTGCCAGTGCATCTTTACCTGTGGATACATATATCCAAACATACGTTTAGTAGCCATATAAGAACTAAAAAACATTCATGTTATATATATATGAATAGGATGTATATGTTGTGCATTGTGCAAACAATATTAAATCACTGCAGAGTTCTCTTGACTGTATACAAGTCAAATACCTTGTTGTAAATATACTGTAGTCTTATATTAGAACTGGGGCCTACAGCCTAGACACTGTATCTGCAATAAAATAGATTTGCTGGTCTGTTTGTCAGTTAATCTGTCTGTTCCAGTCTGTGCTTGATAAGTAACCAACATATTATCTTTAGTGGTGCATGCAGGAGAAGGACAAGAGATGCCAGTCAAAGCTGCTCCTGAATCAGATAAGATGAACACATTTGAGCTCTGAATGAATGCGTTGCTAGTGGGGGATGGGAAAACATCCTCTTTCTGCTGGGACCCAAGAAAACAGTGCCTACACTCACCCCTGCTGAATCGGAACAATTATATGATATATTGCTATATCCTCTTGGCACCTTGCCTATCAGAGTTACAGGTTTTTACCTTATGCTAACAACTTGTGCTCAGATTAATCCCAATTTCCCTTTAAATTACATCTTGATGTAAGGGTTTATAAGTTAAATTCATTGATAATTCACTTTTATAATGAGAAAAATAATTTAACAGTTAGGATGAAATGTTCTAAGCTTGCAACATAAATCTTGGGGAGAGAACAGCGGCACCACAGCAGTTATTATACAACAAATAAATCCCAGTGATGAATTGGAGCTGATATACTAACATAGGTGCTAAATTGCACCAGTGCAGTCAAGAGTAAGAACAAATCAGCAATTTATCTACAAATCAGGAAAAGTAAAGCATAGGCACAACCAATTAATCTTGTAATCTGGGGGATTCAGTGCTGCCTAGTAATATGTGGACTCTTGAGCAACATCTTCCGTATCAATCCATTGAAAGTTGCTCCAACTGCCTCAAAGCAGATGCTTATTTTTGAATTCCAGGCTTGGAGGCAAGCTTTATTTGCATAACTTATTTGGAAAGGAGGGTAGAGTGACAGAGAGGAGGGAGGGGGGAGTGGCAAAAGGGAGTGAACACGGACTAGGGGGAAGACGGCCCAGCGCCCCTTATTATTGCGCCTTAGGCAGGAACTTCTGCCTACCCCTAGTTCTGGCCCTGCCTCCTATACACGGGAGCACATCTGAAAGAGAGAGTGTTAAGAAGACAGGATTTAACAGAATTAAGGCAAGCCTCAGAAGAGATGTTGGTGTTACTCACTGTTAACATTCTTATCCATCCTGATGCGCCTCCAAAGTGAAATTTTTCAACAGCTTCACAAAAAATGCAAAAGTCCTCAGCAGTGCCGTCTAATCAGGGACATAATGCCCAGCAGCACATTTTCACACATTAATCACTTGTCCAGAATGGCTTTCAATTGATGTCAATAGCTTTCAGTGACTAACAGGAATTTGGATCATGGAATAATTACACAAGTAATTTCTTTAGGTATAGTCAAGGCTAAAGAAGCTGTAGGCACAGCACAGGGAATGCAGGCATTATTCATGTAATGGGAATGAAATAGAGTCACAGTGGCCTTGCAGCTGATGCACTTGACTTCTGATCAGATTTAAGAGTTTCCCCCTTGTGTTACTTGACCATAAACTAAACTCTATTTTTATACAGTATTTACAGTTGTGGGCATAAGTTTATATATATATATACAGATGCAGTCACTTGGATTTGTAAGTTAAATGAGTCGTGACTCAGGGC
>CM044442.1:38143362-38154652 GCA_024363595.1 Xenopus borealis | reverse complement strand
GATCTGGCCTGGTGGGACCCACTACAGCCGGGGACCCACCGGGTTTTTTCCCTGTGTCCCACCGGCCCAGTCCGGCCCTGACTGAAGCTCAGTTATTCTGTACAGTAAGGCTGCGGCTCTTGTTCTCTGTTTGCCCATTATGGTATCCCAATATCACTAAAAAGATACATAGATGACCCTTTACCCAGCAATGCGAGGCAGCTGAACTGCATAATTAAAGTGGACCTGTCACCCAGACTCAAAAATCTGTATAATAAAAGTCCTTTTCAAATTAAACATGAAATCCAATTTCTAATTTTTCCAATTTTTATTAAAGCATTCATAGCTGTTAAGCTCATTTTAAAATATCAGCTGTCAATCAAATATTTTCTGCCCCTCCTCTATGCCAATGGCATAGAGGCAGTGCAGACAATTACTTTCACTTTCCATTTAGCACTAGATGTCACTGCTCTTCACACATTCCCCCATTCTCTTCACTGTTTAATTGTGTAGCCAGGACATGGGGATAGACATTGGGTCCCCCATTTAAGATTCTAAGATGATATAATGCTTGCCTTAATAATAGTGTCCACAAAATGGCTCATGTCTACTTGCTATAATTTCGAATTCCCAGACTGAAGGAAACAAGAATCAAATAATTTATATAGTGTAAATAAAGTTCATTTTGCTTGACTAATGGGATAAAATAGGATTTTGAATATTTATTTTGGGTGATGGGTACCCTTTAAACTCAGCACCCTAAACTCCTACGTATATGTTTTATTCTTTGCTACAGCAGCTGAGTAGTTTTCCAATAGTATTAAAATCAGCAATGCCATTATATGTACATGCCTGTAACGTATGGCTTCAATGGATGGTGGACTGTAAAACCCTAGATACCACGGATACTATGAAATAGCATAATCACATTGGTCCCTGGGCCCTCCACGAGTTTTCCTGGTATTACGGTGGACCAGTCCGTCATTGGGTTGTATTTGGACCAGCCCATGACTAGTATTGTATATGGGACATTGTTTTCAACCAAATTTAGTGGTTGACTTTCTCTCAATCTCAAATAATAATATGGTACCATAGCATACAGTATTTCCTTAATATTTTGTCTTTGCTGGAAAAAGTCTAAGAAACAGGGGAAAAAGGGTTTCTGCAGTGGTGGACTGGACAACATTAAAATTGTCCCATTAAAGGTAATATATTTAGCTTTCTCTTCAATGTTATTTTTTCTTGGCATCTTTGGAATGTCAGATACAGTAAATATCCCTTTTTTAAATAGGCAGAATATACCAGTTTATATGATTATGTTACATGAAATCATAACATCACACATTTTCTGGCATACAGCTGCCTTGCTCGCTTAACACTCTTCTGTTTTCCTGCAGGAAAAAGTGATATCATATACTTGTTCCCACTTTTGCCCTGAGAAAGAATTACTTGTGCTGTGACTGCATTGTCAAACTAAATCAAAATATATTTTGGGAGAAATTCACAAAAAACTGCTGAGAGATGGGACAGAGACACCAGAGAATACAGTTGTCAAGATTTGTACAAGTATTTAAGAAAATCAATGATGTCAGTAAATAAAAGCTATAATGTAGTTCCAGAGTTCACTAAGAAATTAAGCTTTGGTTTCTGTTAGGGACACACCAAATTAACAATTTGGGATTTGGCCGAATCCTTCTTGAAAGCTTTGGCTGAACCCGATCTGAATCTGACACCTTATTTTCATATGAATAGGATGTAAGGTGTAATATTTGAAATCTTCAGAAATGCTGCAGCAGAAGCCTTATCTAATTATTTAATCACAGAAGGAAGTTTATTTTTTTTTAGAATACAGAATGCATACACCAGTCAGGAGATACTCCCTAGCCTTATTTTTTATAATGCAGAGTAAAGATTATTATCATATATAATTTCTGTCATTGATTTGGATTAAAAAGTGCTTTTTGTTCATTATTGCAAATAGATATGTAATCACAGACTTTATGAAATCCCAAATAAGCAATTTTATGTTATAATACAGGTATGGGATCCATTATCCTGAAACCCGTTATCCAGAAAGATCACATAGACTCCATTTTATCCAAATAATCCAAATTTAAAAAAAAAAATCCTTTTACTCTGTAATAGTAAAACAGTACCTTGTACATGGTACAAACTAATATATAATGAATCCTTATTGGAAGCCAAACCAGTCTATTGGGTTTATTTAATGTTTACATGATTTTCTGGTAGACGTAAGGTATGAAGATCAAAAATACAGAAATATCTAATCAATTATCAATAGTTTTTAATGCAAATAAGGGCCAGGAAGGACTAAGGGGTAGATTCATCAAAGTGTGAAGTTAAGAGTGACGTTCCGCCACTAGAGGGAAATTCCGCAGCTTTCAATTCATTTCTATGGGATTTTGAAAGGCGTATTTATCAATGGGTGAAAGTGAAATTTCATCCTTTGATAAATATGCCTTCAAAAATCCCATAGAAATTAATTGAGAGCTGCGGAATTTCCCTCTAGTGGCGGAACGTCACTCTTAACTTCACTCGTTGATGAATCTACCTCTAAGAGTGAACTTCCTTGTATATATAATGGAAAGTGAAGATGTAATTCCTCAGTTTGGCCAGGCACTTGGATTCTGAATCCTGCTGAAAAAGGCCAAATACCGAACAGAGACTTGGATTTGTTGCATTCCTAGTCTCTGTATAGAAATGTCTGACCTATTCAGTTGCCGGAAATCTTTGGTGACTTGCCTGTTCACTTCTGGTTCTTCCAATAGATTGGGCTGAAAGAAGAAAAGAAAGGTGGCCAAACCTTGTAAAAGCCTTTGTATGGTATGACTGATTGATCAGATCACTTACATGACTGGCCTGTGTATGGCTGCCTTTAGCTAAATTGATTTCATGCAGTTACATGTGTCACTTGAGGTATGCTAATTTTAGATCTCTCATTGTCATTAATCTGATGAAAAAGAACTGCAATACATACAGGTCACCACTTTCTCTTATTAACAAGTAATCCATAAATCTGCCAAACAGAGAAAGATTTGCCTCAAGGATTTCCACTTCTCTGGTTTATTGCTTGTCAATGTAAACAAGAGGTTTAACATAGCATATATAATGTTACAGTAGATGAAGACTTTCTTTCTTATGTGTCACAATGTTATTTTTCAGTGAAATCGAGCACCTGAACTGAGGCTAAAGTTAAATTAACCATTAACCAATCTTGAGTATGGGCGCAGCTTTATCATAATTTGACCTGGGACCTAGGCAATCCTGATGAATTCCTTGCAGTTTCAATGTAATGACTTTTGTTAACACTTTCCTGGTTGTCAGAAAAATGTTCCAGTTAAGGTGGCCATACACGTAGAGATCCGCTCGTTTGGCGATGTTGCTCCCCGATATGCCCACCTTGAGCAATATCGGGCTGATCCGATCGTGGGCCCTAGGGCCCAACGTTCGGATCAGTACGGGCGGTCGGATCACGGGACCGCATCAACGAACAGATGCGGCAGCAATCCGATGGGATTTTTAATCCTGCCCAATCGACATCTGGCCGACTTTCGGCCAGATATCGATCGGGAAAGCCCGTCGGAGGGCCCCCCACACTGGCCGATAAGCTGCCGACACAGTCTGTCGGCAGCTTTTATCTGCCCGTGTATGGCCACCTTTAGTCAATGGAATCTTTTACTGAATTTGCACATTTATCAGATCATTTACTGCTTTCATCAATGTGACATTTCTGCAGAAGGTTCAACAGTGAACTGTTTAGAAAACTATTTTAGGACAATATATTTGCCATGCTGTAACAGTTATTACTTTCTAAATATTACAGTATCATGGTTTAGGTGAAGGCTACAAAAAGCTTTCTCAGAGGTTCAACTGTAAGGAATGTAATCAGATAATGGAAGCCCACAGGCACAGTTGCTGTAAATCCCAGGTCTGAAAGGCCAAGAAAAATACAGGATCAGCATATGCGGAGGATTGTGAGAATGGTAACACAGTGCCGGTCGTACCAAGTGCGGGGCCCAATCAGAACCATTTTGGCAGGGCCACCTTAAAGGAATTTTTCTGTCTGTCGAAGGGGCACAGAGCTGGATGGGCAAATAGTGCCTGCTTTCCCTCTGTCCAAGTGACAGCTGCCAGTTGGGGATGGGGCAGGCTGTGCAACTGGTAGAAAATGTCCCCTCACTTTTATTAATCTATGTGAACTAAAAAAAGTGCAAATTTTGGTTACCATTGTAAACTGTGTTTGTGCAGCACCATGGATTATATATACACAACATTAATGCATTTCACTTGTTATTTGGGCCAGTTGGGTTTGGGGCAGGCTGGTTGAAGTAGGTTTGGGGGTAGGCTGGGCCAATCACGTTCAGCTGTGGCCTGGGAAAATCAGGTCTGAGCGGGCTGGGCCAATCTGGATTAGGGCCAGTCTGGGCTACTGGGGGATTAAGGGAATAGGAATCAGAGCTCGTACTGGAGCGAGGCCCCATTGGGTCAAATTGGTCCAATGTGCTTAAGACCGACACTGTGGTTACAAACAGCCCAAAGATCACCTCCAAAGACCTGCAAGAACATCTTGCTGCAGATGGTGTATTTGTACCACATTCTACAATTCAGAGCAGTGTGCACAAAGAACATCTGTATGGCAGGGTGATAATAAAAAATCCCTTTCTGCACTCATGCCACAAACAGAGTCACTTGTTGTATGCAAAAGCTCATTTACAGTAATGTAACTAGCGGGTGGGCCCTGGCACAGGACGTGCAACTGGGCACCCCCTCTGTACGAGATTTTCCGTACGGAATCCAATATAATCCAGCCGGAATCGGCGGTGCATGAGCTGCCGGGGGCTCTCAGGGGGTGAGGGCCCTGGCCTAATTTCACCCCCTGCTCCCCTGGTAGTTACGCCACTGCTCATTTAGACAAGCCACAGTCATTTTGGAACAAAGTGCTTTGGACTAATGAGACAAAAATTTAGTTATTTGGTCATAACAAAAAGCTCTGTGCATGGTGGAAGAAGAACACCACATTCCAAGAAAAACACCTGCTACCTACTGTCAAATTTGGTGGAGGTTCCATCATGCTGTGGGGCTGTGTGGCTAGTTCAGGGACTGGGGCCTTTGTTAAATCTGAGGGTCAGATGAATTCAACCCAATATCAACAAATTCTTCAGGATAACGTTCAAGCATCACTCACACAGTTGAAGTTACACAGGGGTTGGATATTCCAACAAGACAATGACCCTAAACACACTTTGAAATCTACAAAGACATTTATGCAGAGGGAGAAGTACAATATTCTGGAATGGCCGTCACTGTCCCCTGACATGGAAAATATATGGGATGATTTGAAGCAGGCTGTCCATGCTCAGCAGCCATCACATTTAACTGAACTGGAGAGATTTTGTATGGACAAATGGTCAAAAATACCACCATCCAGAATACAGAAACTGATAAACGGCTATAGGAGGTGTCTAGAGGCTGTAACATTTGTAAAAGGAGGCTCAACCAAGTATTGATGTAATATCTCTGTTGGGGTGCCCTAATTTATGCACATACAGGTATCTAATATTGTTATGATGCATATTGCATATTTTTTGTTAATCCAATAAACTTTATGTCACTGCTGAAATACAACGGTTTCTATAAGGCATGATGTATATTAAAAGGAAAGTTCAGCCAAGAATAAACAAAACTCCAAAGAATTAAGAGTGGTTCCCATACTTTTTCATATGACTGTATGTATATGGGGTAAATAAATCACAAACGTTTGTTTACCAACCACAGTGGGCTACTTGATTTATTCTTCCAAAAATGGAAAGAGTGATGCAAAATAAGCAGGAACCTGTTGCTTGATTAATGTATTGTCCTACTGCATTCAAAAGGAAGCTACACTGTGTAAAGAGCTTGTTGGTGCTGTTATAAGTAGAGATGCACCAATTCCTGAATTTGGTTTGGGACTGGTGGAATCTGAGCCTTTTTCAGTATAATTTAGATTTGGGTGAATCCAAACCTTTAAAACCTCGGGACACCATATGAGCACATAGACTTCACATAAGAGATTGCATAGAAGAGCTAAAATGACAGAAGTAGCATAACATCATAGTAACATAGGGCGTTAGGTTGAAAAAGACACACATCCATCAAGTTCAACCTTTTATGTCTATGACTAGATGCCAATTAATCAAAGGTTGAATTGGCTTCACTGGATATGCTTTTCTAATTACAAGCTCCTGCTAAAGTTCAATTTATACAGCGTAGAAAAGAGGCACCAGTATAATAATGCTCTGTGTAAATCTACAAATTCAAACAGATGTTTCTAGCTTGCAACCTTTACATTACCATAAATCTATATCCCCTGGTATAATAAATTCAACTAATAAATCCATTTCACAGTGGGTGTGCGGCACAAACAACCTTATTTGAAAGCAAAACATGTTGAACAATAGAGTAGTTTGCATTTCTTGTGGTTGGTGGAAGTCTGATGTTTTTCTCTTCTTTATCTCTGCAGTTTACTCCAGTGTGGCATTTAAACTGTTACCTGGTTATCTAGAGTTACTGACCCCAGTGCCATGGGTTGAATGATACACTAGAAGATAAATAGAAAGAATGAAAAAAAAAAGGTTAATACAATCAAATCTTTCAGTAAATCCTTTTCAAAATATGGTTACGAAAGAGTAAACTAGAAAGAGAATTTTAAAGTAGAACTAACATCTAAAAAGAATAAATATAGAAATGATGTATTATTAATCAATATATATATATATATCAATCATTTCCAGACCAGCACTCCCTTGCATAAAACGTTATTGTTTATTGTTGCATGGTACATTAGTCATCAAACAACTAAATCTCCCAGAATCTGCCCGTCTGCCCCAACCCTTATATAAACTTTTGCAAAAAAGACCAAATAAAGAAGAAGTCATTAAATGTGACACACAAAGCATTTAGTTTTCTTTTTCTGTCCCTGGGGGTCATTATTAGAAACATCCCTATTACTGCACCCTTAAAACTCACATTGCACATGTTGTTTTATTATAGCATGTGACTCACAAATTATCCAGCTCTGTAAGAACTTTGCCTCTTTTCCAGATAAGTGCAGACAGAGCCAAATGAGTAGTCTGAGTGACTTTGTCAGACTGACAGAAAATAAGATAGCAGCTTAAAGAAAACAAATACACTGAAGTCATGGATTTCCTGAATTAGGGCTAGGACTGCTAACTGGCTTGCTGACTTGCGACTAAATCTCCCCGAATCTGCCTGTCTGCCCCAACCTTTAAGCTGACCATAGATGCAAAGATCCGCTTGTTTGGTGACATCGCCAGACGAGCAGATCTTTCCCCGATATGCCACTAACTGGCAGGGCTATATCGGGGAAATCCGGACGATTGGATTATGGCTAGCGCAAAGGACTTCCGATGGGTCGGTCGGAAGATAATCCAACCTTCCCGACTGATATCGTGTCCAGATATCGATCGGGAAAACCCATTGGAAGCCTCAATACACGGGCAGATAAACTGTCATATTGGTCTAAACGACCGCTATCGGCAGCTTTATCTGCCCGTGTATGGCCAGCATTATGCTCACATGGGGAATCGGTAAGATTGAAGTGACATAAGGTAACACTGTCCTGGCTGTAGGAAAGAACAAAGTAATTACATACTGTTTGACTTTATGAAATTCACGTGAAATGATCGAAGTTCGATCGAATTCGGATATGCAAATTTGGCCTCTTCGATCATGATCGGATATTCGATAATTCGATGATCGAAGGATTCAAAATTTTAAGTTTATTCGATTGCCTACTTCACCAGATTGAACCTACCGAATTGTAATAGAAGCCTATAGGAAGCTCCCCATAGGCTTCTGAGACTAAGTCCTGCTCGAATACCATTCATACGATCGTAGTGTTCGATCGTTCGAATCGCACTAATTTTTCGGATGCTTGAAGGAAATTTTTCATGAAATCGGAACGATCGGTATCCGATTGTACGAATTCATCGAGAAATCATATTTCGAGCAAAATGATAGCCTAAAACAATTGAATGGTCGAATGCTTATCGAATTGCGAATTTGGTCAAGCTAATTTCCGGGAATAATAGTAAATTTGCCCCTTAGTGTTTTGACTTCAGATAAAAAGAAGAGCTGTTCCTTATGTTGTATCTGTGTAAGTGCTGATGTGCCACTTTCAAACTCACAACGTAATTTCACACCAAACCCACAAGGTCATTTCCTCCCAGTTCTGTACTACATGACTTGTTTCCTGAATAACAGGAGAGGGCACCCAGACTGGGGTTTGGAAGAGGAGGAGGGTGAACGTAAATATGATCATTTTTAATTACTGTGATATATAGTTCTGCTGTCTCTTTTTGGAGATTTTGTGAGTGGGAAAGCAATACAAAATCCAGTGTTACAGCATTTACAAAATAGTAAACAATTTGCTCTAATTATGTGTGTGCCAAAAGACACACAATAGACAAGGTATGGGTTCCGTTATCCAGAAACCTGTTATCCAGAAAGCTCAACATTTTGGAAAGGCCATAGACACCATTTTAATCTAATTATTTAAATGTTTAAAATAATATCCTTTTTTCTCTGCAATAATATAACAGTACCTTGTACTTGAGCCCAACTAAAATAAGGAATGAATCCTTATTGGACGGAAATTAATACGTTAAAATTATTTTTAAGTAGAGTTAAGGTATGGATATCCAAATTGCAGAAAGCCTCCTTATCCGGAAAACTGCAGGTCTCAAGCATTCTGAATAATAGGTCCCATATCTATATATGTAAACCACTTGCCAATTCTTATTGCAATAACTCCAGAATTGTGCATTGTCCCCATAAGTGCAATGTTTTCATAAGACTCTGCCACCACTGGACAGGATTGGAAATCCAACAAAGCTTTTCCCTGGGGGAACACACACTCAACCAATAGAACTACTGTAAGCAAGGAGTGTTTCAGTATGAACTGGTTAGGTAGACAGTTCATTGCTTAGTAGGGGAAAATAAGGTCATAAGGAAGAACAAAAAAAGAGAAAAGGGCTATAGAGTCAACAATGCAAAGAAAACAGGGTAAAAAGACAAAACACCAGAGGAGAAAGATGAAAGGAAAAGAATAGAAGAACCAATGGCAATAGAAAGGAATGAAGCAGAAGGCAGCGAGTGAGGTTGGGAGCTGTTGGAATATTGTGGTGGAAGTGCTGATCATCTTAAAAAACTAGTGAAAAATGTCTTCTTTCTTATATTTGATGGTCAACTTGAAAAAATAAAAGTAAGCACAGTGCTGTCACTTGGGAAATATCCACAGTTGGTGTGTATTACTAACTCTTTCTCTCTTAGATTGTGTCTCATAAGTGTCTCATTCTTGTGTAGAATGGAGAGATTTACTGTTGGACATAGACATGAAGAGTTTAGCCATGTATCTGACAATCGATCGGATATCCCAATCTTCTGACATGCCATTCACCATTCAGATGATGCTCTGGCCATGACAGCAATCATACGAAAGTTATGTCCAACAAATAGTAGTGACAGTCGCCCATTGATATAGTCAGATATTTAAATTATCGTTAGCTGCAAGAAATCTTCTAACCTGTCTGATCGACTAAACGACCATTCGCCAAGTTACAAAAAATGTCGGGACAGTTCACATCTGGTTTTACCTGGAAGCCATTGTTTCATTTTTGCTTTATACCTACCAACTGTTTCATTCATTCTTTCATTTGCTGTTTTTTTTTTTTTTTCTTTGTGTTACATTTGTATAGTTTAACCATAATACTTTACTTTTATTGACTTTTTATTGATCCCCAGGGCAGGGATTACATTTTAGACAGCATGTTACTGTATTTTCTTTAGACTATTTGAATTATCCTATTCTGTCCTACAAAGCACCTTCAACCCTTGTGGTGCTAAAAATAAAATACATACACAAAAATGTATTGTCTACACATGACAATAAATATTCTATTTAACTCCTTCAGAACAATATACTGTTAATTTACTTATGGTTTGCATTCATGCTTGTGTGTCTATTCCATTCTGACTTTCTTTTAGACAACAAAGGATACCATTTACAGTACATATCCATAGGGATTAGAAGATTAGCAACAATGTGAGTGCTAGAAGTCCCTTAACTGGGATGTGCATTTGGTATTGTTATTAGTATTTACAGTAAATAATATATCCCCATAAGTATATATATAAAATGTAATTTTTTTTATATTTAATACACCCGTAGCAGCAGAATATCCACCAGTAAACTGGGGAGATGAGATCTATGGTTAATAAATACGCAAGACACTTATAGACTTAATGGGATTAAATAGGACTAATTTTTGGTGGTGATGGACCTGGGGTACTTGTGGGTACTATAGTTAGCTGTAGCAAGCAATGCTAGTCAGCAGCTGCAAGGGCCAGAAAAATCAGGTTCTATCTTGAATATGCTGTGAAGTTTTGGTAAGATGATTAAGGATATGAAAGGTTTCAGTTATAAGAAAAAGCTAACTAAGCTAATTTACTATTATTTTTGTTGAAGAAGAGACACAAGAGAGTAGGGAGGCACTTTAAAGGGGGATATGATAATTATATATATATACGTAGCGCTATAGTAAAATTAGTGCACCGTCCTCTTCTATGAGCTCCACCCCCAATGTATGTGTTCCGGATGAGACCTAAAATCTGAGGGAGTAAGCCCTCGCAAACGGTGTGGAGGCAGGGTGCAGTGCAACTGTAACTTGGTTCAGGGTGCAATGGTTGGGCACCAGTGGTTCTTATAACAGCCAGGGTACACCCAGCTTTCAGCCTTTTCCCTAAGTGGAACCTGAGAGGAAACTCACATCCTTAGGTCTGTACACTTACTCCCTACTTCTGGGCAATGAATACCCGGGGTTTTAACCACACTCACAATCCTCGGAGGAGCCTCAAGCTTCTCAGATAAATAACCTAACTAGCTGTCATTCCTATAGTGACCTATTAAGGTGGATAACCTATCCTGACTAAACTTGTTCAGCTAAGGTTCCACTAGAGTCCTGTCTGCCTACTCAGACCAGGACTAACACAAAAATGGCTCCTGAGCGCATGGCTGCCCAGGATTTTATACTTTAGCACTGTGCCATCTACTGCTCACTGTATGAAACCAAAAGGGCACAGCTTTTAAGCAGGAATAGGAAACAGGTCCCCCTTCTAACTGTATTTTAGGACCCAGTTAGGTGTCTATAACACTAGGGATCTGCCTGCTAAATACTACTGGGGAACTAATTTACCAGTCCCCTACATTTATCTCTCTGTCTCTCTCTCTCTC
>CM044442.1:38095138-38123203 GCA_024363595.1 Xenopus borealis | reverse complement strand
AAAAAAAAAAAAAAGTGGAATTGTCTTTAAAAGTTGTAACTTTTTTTTTTTACAATTTGAGGGCCATGCCACATTTGCTTTAGGGTGGGCTTTTGTCTAGGACAATAGATTATCTCTATTGTCTTTATTTTGCTTCCTTGGGCATTTTTAATAATAAGTGGCCACTTCAAGATTTTGCACTAGTATCTCTAATAAAGACATAATATGACATATATGTACCTGCCATATGAATTGACCTAAGCATTAGTGTACTAATGAAGTTTCACTAGGCAGAAACGAATGTTAGCGAAAGTGAAAAGAGAAATGATTTTACTGGGCTTTACTCTAGCTAGCGAAACTTCTCTACTGTAGGGAAACACTGTTTTAGGATAAAGTCTGAACAAAAATCATATCTCTGTGTTTTTATAGTTGTATCTTTACTTCTTACCCTGAGCATGATGTATAGATCCCCATCTGTTCTTTTTATTCTCTGAGTAGTATATTATTGACTTCATAAACATCTGCTACTGCAATGTTATCACAGGCTCGGCTATCCCTTCGGGAACATCTGTCAGAGGCAAAGTGATTTCTTTCTTGTAACGAAACAGTTGATTTAGAAAAAATAAAATGATGGGTAAAGTAAATATACAGTTCCCAGTGAATGGATAAAATAATGTCAGGAGCCTTGTTAAGTGAGGTGATGTAAAAGGCAGAGGTAACATAAAAATGAATCCTTCCCTATCTGTACATCTCTGTTTCATGTCACACACAGTGCTTCACATTCAGAAGCAGAATTCACATCTTCTTTTATAGCCAGGGAACTACAGATAATTGTTACACAGAAGCAGGGTTGCCACCTTTTCTGGAAAAAATAACGTCTTCCTATATATTTATGTTTTTTTCCTATTGATAACATTGGGATCAACCATAATTTTTACAGGCTCTTACCCTACTAAGAAGGCAAACACAAAACAAATGGAAAGAAATCTTTTTAACATTACTTTTACTAAGTAACATTAGTTACACATGGCAATTAGAATCTGTTTGCGTTTCTAACACAATGTAAGATCTCTGAGGGCAATGTCTACTACTAGTCAGTTGTCCAGGTCAAATTCTGAGGCATGTAGTGCAATGTAAATAAATTATGTAACTTCAAAATTGATATAACCTCAGCTTTTTTCTTCAGAGCTTACTTGACCTTACATATAAAGCAATGACAAGGCAAACTCCACTTGTGCCAAATGAATTTAAGGTAAAATCCGCGGATCCCACCCAATGAATGAATTAACTGCATTAGCATTAATTAAACTATTTAAATGAACTACTTATTATAGATTAAAGGTGGCCATACATATACAGATATTCTCACAGGAAATAAAGTTTTGTACGATATGCGGGGAGCATATACTGTATGTGGCGTGGAACGAGGCGACTGATATCAGCAAAAGACTTGTTTGTCTTGTTGATTGGCCAAGACAGAAAATTTTGTTTGGGCGCCTTTGAAGGTGCCAGATCATCGGCCAGCATTTACTGCTGAATCGATAGAGGAAGAATTCTATTATTTCTACCTGTATATCTGATGATTAGGCACTTAACGTTTGTAATGAAAACAACTATCTTTCCTGCGACCAATGGTTGAAGGAAATATCATAATGGTTATGCATATGGCCACCTTAGAAATCTTTCTGTTATCTACTATGTAACCTGTGCCTTTTCTCCTTTTTCAGCTTTGAATGGCTGCCCCCATAGCTACACAGCAGCTTGTTTATATAAACTATAGTAGTCTTTCTGAAGCAAACACTTTTAGGGACAGATTCATCATGGGTCGAATTTCGAAGTGAAAATATTTCCAAGTTCTAAGTGATTTTTCAAAATAAAACGGACCATTTTTGATTGAACATGTCCGTTTTCATTAGAATTTGAATTGTTTGAATTGTACCATTAAATCATTCTAATCAAACTATTCTAATGATTTCCCCGAAAAAGCTTTGAATTCTCAAACTTAGCCAAAAGACTCCATATAGGTTATAGGAGGTCTCCCTAGGCTAAAACAGCAATTTGTCAGGTCTAAGGAGGCGAATAGTTGAAGATGATGTTTTTAAAGAGACAGTACTTTGATATTAAAATAGTCTAATTTGTTCAATTCAAATCAAATTTTGGCCTATTCGATAGTCGAAGTACCCCAAAACTGTCAAAATTAAAATTTTTTCATTTTCACCTCGACCCTTGATAAATCTGCCCCTTAGTGTAAAATGCAAGAGTACATTTTTAATTACTTTAAACCACAATTTGGTGTCACTGTTCTGTTAAATTTGGGAACAAGATTGTTTATATATATATATATATATATATATATATATATATATATATATATATATATATATATATATATGGTATCTGCTTATTGAACTGTTAAAGTTCTACTGGGCCTCACATCAATTGAGTAATTGTAGGGTTCCCAATGTGGGAGGTGCCATAGAATCAAGCACAGAGGTTATTTCAATGCATTGTGCTGGAAACTGTGCAATCTCCACTCCAATTCATCATGCAAGTGCAAATGTGTGAATTTTTAGGCAAATCCACAAATTTCCACAAAATGTTTTATTGAGGTAAAAGACATGGAGGATTGAACCCAAAATTGCACTTTATACACTGCACTTGCCAACATAAAGATAAAGTCTGGGAGTCATAAATGATACTGGTCATAAGGGTCCTCCAAGCTGGTACAGCAAGTCTGTGCATGAAGTACATAATGTGTAGGCTAATTGTGAAGCTTTACTTTTTATATAACTATCAACAAGTTGTGTTTTTAGGGTTCCTTAATAATCATAACAACTCAATGATGTACCATATGGGGAGGGGGCTGTTTTTCTGCTGTTAAACAGAATCAGATAAATGTAATCCTGTATGAACATTGTTCCCCTTTATCATAACAACTAAGCTATTGTAATATTATAGTAACCAGGAAAATAATGTTAGTACAATTCTCAGCAACTCCATGGGAAATAGTTTGTGGGCTGCTCACATCACAAATAAAATAATGATTTAGAATTGCAAGAATTCTCTTAAGGAGAATATACCAGCCATAAAAGTCCATTTTAGGGCCAATATTTTTTTTTCACATTCTTCCTGCTAGAGGTTTATACATGGCCCTGGCAAATATCAGAGTTTATTTGAACACATGGAGTTTGCTTTATCACCGAGGCTCCATTTAGTGTAACGCTAGTGTGAGGTGAGGAAAACTTTATGTTTATTTGCGTTTTTGGTGTATTTAAACCACTTCCTGCTGTGCTGGCTTAGGCTTCATTTTACTGTTAATGTTGCTGAAAAATGATTGAGAGTATTAAACAAAATATGATGGTCTTTTAAGCACTTCCAAAAACAGGTTCACAGCTGCCATGAGCCATGTTGATAAACTCACCACAGACATACGTGCCCAGCAAGTTACTAGACCAAGAAAAAAGCGTCTCCTGGTAACTTCAAGAGCTGAAATTCCAATTTTTAAATCAGAATTTCAGTACAGAGATCACTAAATAAATGTGTGGCCCCGCTCCAGAGCCGGGCATCTGAATTATGGAAACGGGTTTCCCATAGATTCCATTTTATCCAAGTAAGCCAAAATTTTGAAATGATTTATTTTTTATTTTTCTTTCAGTCGCTTGTACGTACTTGATCCTATGATAACTCATCCTTTTTGGAAGCAAAACCAGTCTATTGGGTTTATATAAAGTTTACACAATTTTCTAGTAGACTAAAGGTTTGAAGATCCAAATTGTGGAAAGATCTGTTATCCAGAAAACTCCAGGTCCATAGCATTTTAGATAATAGGTCCCATATTTGTATAAAATCTTACAAAAAAATGAAGCGGAATTATAATTACTTTTATAAGGGCAGACACAAAGCCAAGGCAATGGCCATAGGTTTAAAGAGCCTCAGTGTAGCTGCCATTAAGTTGTTTGAAACCCCTTTTTTTCTTAGCTTTTTTTCCTAAACACAGGGTTCTCCAACTAGAATCTCTTGGTTTGGTCCTCAAAGATATTTTGCTTATGCTAAAATTGCCATGATCTCCATAGACCTCTATGTCTGGAAAGGGGATTGCTGGCCCACATTCTTTTCTGTTTTAATAGAATGGAAGCAGTGGTGAAATCATTGTCTACAATTAGAATTAAAAACATGATAAATGACATAGATCTCCGATGTCAATGCCAATTAAGCTAACTGTTAAAATAAAGGTTTGTATACAGTATATACAGTCCCCTTATTTTACACAGCATTTTTCTACCAATATCCAACAGAAATGGAGACGCGAAGTTGAAAGCCAGACACAGCTAGGAAACAAATAATAGCCTGTGGGTTATGATAGTATTACAAACATGCAAACATTACACTGGTGTTTTCTTTAGCTTTGCATTAATATTAAAGTAATGGTTTGTGATGCCTGGGATAATTGTCTCATGGGTGTGTTTCAATGTGTGCTTTGCCTGAACCGACACTAATAAATATTGTTAGTTTATCCTAAATTAATTATCTTATCTAATTTCATTTACAGCAATGAATGGAAAATGTGATAAAAGAGACATTTAAGGCATTTTTCCTATGTTTATATCTCTCTCCATAAATAATGTTCAATAAAATCTAGTTTCTTCTGCGTTTTAGTGTTATTTTACCTCTTAGGAACATTCAGCGGTTAAATGATTCTAATGTTAGAGGGTTGCTGATTATATCAAATTATCATAACATTTTCTATTTTTAAGCCTTTGTTTACTTCGGATGGTTGCAGCTTACAGGAAAATAAAATAATGCAAAGGAATGTTTATGTTTTAGCAACACTAACATGCCAATGGAATTCAGTGTATCCATACAGTTGGCAATGGAAGCTTAACAAAATAGGGACTGTGTACCTTGTGTATCTCTTTGTTGGCTATATCAGGCTGTGTATTAAGTTTTGGTCTGAAAATTTGCACCAAACACCAAACAAAGTAGATTTTTGATTAATCCTCTGCTCTGTATTCAGTCAAATAACAAACCAAATCATCCTTGCACCCGGAAACTGATGGCTAATAGCCAGAAATTATTGCTGTGAGTGAAGCAAACCATTTGTTTTAGGCAACATCTTGTATTAAGCAAAATCTGAATTCTGCTGAAAAAAGGCAGAAGCTTGTGTTTGGTGCACTCTAAAAATTCCCAACCTAGGTTTTCAAAAATCCATTCAAGCCTCATATTTCTGTGATGAATCAAAACTTAGTCTAGTTTATCCTCTATGTGTTTTGGTTCTTCTTAAATCTTTTTAAAGGACAAGGAAAGGCAAAAAATAAAATCCCATTTTTACTTTCTTTAATGAAAAATAAACCTATTTGCAATATACTTTAATTAAAAAATGTGCATTGTTATTATAAGAAACCTGACTGTATGCAGTGAAATTCTCCCTTCATTTACTGCTGTGAATAGGAATTGTTAGACAGTCCCTTAATGCTGGACAGGGAAACAATCATACCTATGAACAGAAGGGGGGAGCCCCTGCCTTACTTACCAGCCATGCAGAACTCCAGCAGTTTTGTTTGTGTCCCTGTTTTGATCATTTATGACGTTCCCTAAGCAGCCCAGATCACACTGAGCATGTGCAGGTTCAGGCAAAGATGTATAACAAAGTTACAAGATGACAGCCCCCTGTGGCCAACTTTGAAAGCATAAATCATTTGTTTGATTAGGCTTGTGGTGCAGTAAGTTTATGTTTAGTATACAAAATACAGCATTTCTAGCCTTACTCTTATTTAAACTTTCCGTGTCCTTTGATGAAGCCACCTACTGATGGCTTGTTAATGGTTCTCAAAAGACTGTTCACTTTCACAGAGTATTATGTTTATGATTCAAAGGGCTATTACTTTACCAGTATTTTGCATGCAAAAGATGAAGCACTAGAAACCACTTATTTTCAAACTGATTAAAAATGTTAGGAGGTCAGTTATACCAGAGAGAGAGAGAGACACACACACACACACAAACACGACAGTTCATTTTTATTCTAAATATAATTTTACACTTTTCAAAGTCAAAATAAAAATATAAAAGCTCATTGTTGCTATAAAGCCCACTAGTCACCTACACATTAAAAAGCTGCATAATGAAAGTCCTTTGCACAGGGCCGGAAATAGGGGTAGGCAGAAGAGGCACCTGTCTAGGGTGCAAAGCTGTGGGGTGCTGGGCAGGTACCTGTTCAAAGGTTTTCTGCCTACCCCTAGTCCTGGCCATTTGCCCCCTGCTCCTCTCCTCCCTCCCTTCTTCACTCCACTCCCTTCCCTCCCCTTGTCACTCCCTTCATCACAACCCTGCCCTTCCCCTTTCATTAATCTCTATGGCTGATGCACACTAGTGCCTGTGCGCCTATGCATGCACTCTTACAAGAGGGGGCAGGGGTAGCTGACCGGGTGCCTAGGGAGCCTCGTCAGCTTGGCCCGGCCCTGCCTTTGTAAATTAATTTGTTTTCATACCATACCTGTTACAAAGGTGTTTAAATATATCATATATTGCTTGCCCCGCCTCTATGCCTCAATTACTTTCATTTTCCATTCAGCAATTCCTTCATGTCACTGCTCTCCTCACATTCCCCCTTCCCTCATCATGCTCTATAATTATGTAGGGTACTGGGCATGGGCATAAGGTCCCCCTTTCTGGTGCATACACAAGATTTCGGGGTGTCTTAATAACAGTGTCCACAAAATGGCTCTTGTCTGCCCGCTGTGATTGTGTAATTCCAAGACTGAAGGAAACAGAATCTAAATAATAAATGTAGTGTAAGTATAGTTTATTTTGCTCAACTAACATGATAGAAAAGAATTTGGAAATATTTCTTAGCGAGACAGGTCCCCTTTAAGAGACAGCCTGTATAGGAAAATGACTGTAATGATTATGGAACAATTTCAAGTTCCCATAGAAGTACGGTATGCAGTAGAGCCCTGGATAAGCTAAAATATTTTACTAACCACCATTATAAAGTAGCTTAAATGTAGCCATTTCCTTTTCTATTGAGAATGCAAATTCTTTTCTTGCTTTGTTCTGTTAAGTTTAAGAAAGCACTTTATACATTTGTAAAAGAGCGTCCTAAGCTTAGTGAGTGCCCTCAAGCTTAGCACCAAGGCTAATTATACTGTAAATGCTGAATAATCAGAGAGAGATGGAGGGGATTTTGTTAAAGCTACTTATAAATAGGCTACATCTCAGCAGGCACACTAAACTTGCCTTAAACTTAGAAATATAATTGACTTCTAACATGGCTTTTAGAGGCACCCAATGAATGATGAAAGTGGAATTAAATATATTCAGTCATTTAAAATATTCTACTTTTCCGACTTCCTAAAATGGCCATTGATAGAAATATGACAGCAATTTAAAGATTAAATGCTTCCATGAAAGGAAATGATGGGTGATACTACAACATAAGATATAAGGCAAATTTCTTCAAATTGATTGTAATGAAACTGTCGTTTGGTTAATTTTTGAGTAAAACATTTTGGCAGGCCTGAATTTCTACAAATTTAGGCCGTTCACTGTTATTGAGATCATTCACAAATACAGGACTCCAAATGTTTTTTTTTTTTTCAGTTTCCTACATAATGGAACATTTATTAAGCAACACATAGGCATTTTACTACATACTGTATGTAAGGTAATACCAAAAGGCTACATTTTGAAAGAAGAGCATGAGAATTCTTAAAGCAGAAAGTCTGCTGTGATTATGTTGTATTGCAGACTAATCTACACTATTTTGGTGCCAGTACTAGAGGAGACAAAGTATTCTGTTTGCCTGTGTCCTAATAGATGTGATAAGTTTATCATTTTGACTTAGACGATATATTCTATCTAATAAAATACCACAAACTTTAATTGTTCAGGTCTAATAAATATCTTTTGCCAAGGCTTAAATATGATTCCACATGCCAATCATCAAGTAGGGTATTTTACTGAGGCTCTTGACTTTTGCTGAAAATGCTGTTCTATGTACTGGCAAGATGAGGGTTAAATTTGGTGGGTCTTCCAGTTGTTCCACTGACGCATAAAAGTGTGGAGGATTTTAACCACCAACTCTCATAATTACTCTCCAAGGTTTCAGAGATCAGTTTCACAAGGAAGACACTTGGTAGAGGATGTCTGTGTTGATATTCATGTTTCTTTAAGGCCTACGTGCTATGTTAGGGCTGCCTTCTACCTGAACTAGAGGGACATTTTACAGGAGACAAAGGATGGTATCAAAACCATGTGCAGAAAGTCAAGATTCAAATGAAGCAAATTGTTCCGCAGCACGAATGGACTTTATACAGTGTAGAATGTGTGGGAATAGAGCAGGGTCAGACTGGAGCCTTGGGGGCCCACCGGGGCTGCATACGGAGGGCCCTCCTGGCAGTCTCCAGGGGACCCCCTCCCAACCACCAATCGTCTGGCCCGCTGCAGACTCGCTGAAACCGCACTCACGAACATGGTGCACTGAACGCGCACGCACCAACAAAGTGCAAAGTTTTTCTTTATGGGGGAGCAGGCCCAGTCCTATACTGGAATAAAGAATCTGTCAGGGCCCGAAAGCTCCAAAGAGGTTTGCTAACCAAGGAGGAAGCAAGTCCAGCACAGTTCGAGATATCCAAGGGGTAAAACGAGAGAGAGAGAGAGGTCAAAGTCCAGGCAAAAGGTCAATCCAGGCAGAATAGGTGCAGAAGTCAAGAAGGCAGGCTGAAGTCAATAACAGGAATCAAACAGATATAATCACACCCAGGAACTCACTAAGTAAGACCTATACTAGGGCAAGGTCTGCAACAAAATGGTGACTATATATAGTAGAGGATGCCCAGACAAATTTAACAATATGTGGGGTCAGTGGTTGGACCTACCTGAAACGTTGGGCAGAATAGAGCAAATAAAAAGTACAGACCCCTTAAGAGGTTTAGTTAAATCCCCATTTAGGGGGAATGTAAAAGAAATCCCTTTATAAGTGGGGAAATGGGATAATGGCTCTGAAATGTAATGTAATGAGATACAATGTGAGATTACTTTACCTTGAAATGCATATGTTTGCTTGTGGATGCAACACCAATAGCGTATTCGTGAAACTAATAATAAGACATTAGAAATAAGACAATACTCTGTTTCTATATTATTTTTGTTTGTGGTTAACAAACGTTTAACAAAATTAAAAAATAAATAAATGAGGTCTTATCTACTCCATTGAACTTCTTATCCCCCAGTTGAACTGAAGAAGCCTCTCTTTTCAATAAAACACAATGACTGGGGGGCAAAAGGCATAGGTTACACAGCAGATAACACAGTGTTAACAACACCACTTTGGGGTCCTGGGACACTACAGCTCCTACTTGGCCCTCCCTACAGCCGCCTACCCCCTTCATTGTGTCCACCACTCCCCTGGTCACTAATGTAGGAGTAGGTAAGACAGCAGCTGGGGAAGGGGATTTACTTACCTATAGAGGAAGCAGACCCCCTGCTACCATAGGGTCTGCTCTATAGTTACATCCAGGGGGTTCTGGCAAATGCCAGAGGGGCTGCTATAAGGTCACATAGAAAGTCAGTATTTAGTGGGCTGGTGGGGGCTGTTTTGGCCTCTATGTGGGCTGATTGGGCCTCTGTGTACCTGAAATACCAGGGCCTATTTTGATTCTCAGTGCAGACCTGGTTACATTGCTGAGATTATAGATAAGCACAATGGGTCCAGTTCTTACACAGAGAAATATACAGGGGTCAACTCATTGTTTGCTGCAGGAATATAGAATTTAAACATCTAACAAAATAACACTTTAAATGTTTTTCACTTTCCTTTTTTCACTGTGTTTTCTTTGCCAGCTTTGCCCTTTTCTGAATATTTTTATACTCCAACAATTACTGTATATGTTTTATTTTTTCTTTGAACTGTTTGCTCATGGAACACTGAATGGTTTGGGGGTTAATTACTTATCCTTTATTTAACTTTAGACGGTATCCCTGGCTGGAACTTGCCAATAAAAAAGTACGATTTACAGACGGGTAATATGTGCAAGCATACCTTAATGACCTACAACCTTTATTTTATTTATTGATTCTGAAAGTATTATAACAGTTATGGCACTGTGAAAATAAGCAAGGGATGATATTCATCTAATTTATGTATCCACACTTAGGGGCAAATTTACAAAATTCACGTCAATAGATCGTAGTTCGATCGAATTACGATCATACGATTTAATCGGATATTCGAATATTCAAATTTGGCCTCTTCGATCATCGAATACCGAATTATCGAATAGATGATCGAAGGAATCAAAATTTTAAAAACCTTTGAATTGAACCTACCGAATTGCAATAGAAGCCTAAGGGAAACCGCCCCCCGATAGGCTTCTGAAGCTAAGTCCTGCTCGAATACTATTGGTACGATTGAAGCATTCAATCGTTCGAATCGTACAAATTTTTTGTATGCTCGAAGGAAAAAGTACGATTGTGAAATCGAATATCAAGCAAAACTATAGCCTAAAACTATTCGATAAGCATTCGATAGTTGAATGGTTACCGAATTTCGAATAAAGGATTTTTGGGGAATAATAGTAAATTTGCCCCATTGTAAAAAGATTTCATAGATCATATAAAATCGTATTTAGCCTCAGTTACATATGCAGTATGTATTCAAACCTGGGATGCCACCCAGCCTGTATTTTACCAGCCTAGACAGAAAAAGACCCACAAAAGGTCAGAACTGGTTTTTAAAATTCAAGTAATGGCCCAACCCCCTTTGGCCACCACCCTCGACCAGAGACTTTAAAAAGGTGGCAATACTAAATCAAACTCTATTTCATGACACAAACACAGTATTCCTGCAGAGTTTGGGAGGCTGATATTGTTTTATATAATTCAGAGTCACATGAGACCAGTAAGAGTTTCCATTTTACATACATCCTCCCAAAAGCCACAGAAACCATCTGTATCTACTTCTTTTAGATCTGGCTGTACACTTGTTAGAAAAACACATTCATCCACACTTACATTATGACTCTGTAGCCTTGTGCACATGAGCACTTTCACTTGTTTTACTTTATATATGAAGTATTTTGTTTTCTACTGTATTGTTTTGCATTGTATTTTGTTTTATTTACTGTATATAATACAGTATTTAACATATTACTAGATATCTGTAATATTTGGAGGCTTTTCTTACTATGATGGGGTTTTCTGATACTGGTACAGATCACTTCTCCGTAAAACCCTTTATCCAGAAACCTCCACATTATGGGAAGATCTTCTTCCATTGGGTCCATTTCAAGCAAATAATTATAACGTTTAAAAATAATGTCCTTTTTCTCTGTTATAATAAAACAATACCTTGCACTTGTTCACTGCATGAATTCTTACTGGTGGAAAATCCTACTGGGGTTTAATAAAACCTCAGATCCTTAGCATACTGAAACTAGGGGGTCCAATATCTGTATTGCCTTTAGTTGCTTTTTTGTTTATTCTATCACTTTATTTGTAATCTGAAGTAGATCATTTAAAGAAAATAACAATTATTTCATTTTGTGTTGTCCATCTTAATATCCTTTGGCACATCTGTTTTGTGCGGCTGCCTCTGTGTGTGTGTGGGGGAGACTTCAGTTAATTTTACTTTGGTTTGCAAAGAGGACCTAGAGCAGGGATTGACAACTTTTTTTTTTTACCTGTGAGCCACATTCATATGCAAAGAAAGTTGGAGAGAAATATAAAAATGCAAAAAGTTCGTAGGAATGCCAAATGTGGGCTACTGGTAGACAGTCTACACAAGCTCTGTTTTTATGCAACTAAAGCTCCATTCAAAAATGCACAAATAAGCACCGACTTTGAGACCACTGGGAGCAACTTCCAAGGGGTTGGTGAGCAACACATTGCTCCTGAGCCACTGGCAGGGGACTACTGACCTACAGGATGATAGGTGAACATTTTTAAGTTTTTCAGTGATCAGTCAGTTTGGGAATTTATTTGCTTCTGTGTTAGATTCAGTAGACTCCTTGCACCTGTGAGAGAGACAGTGGCCACAGTTGACAGAGGTTTATTAAAGAAGACATATAGCTGGTTTTCACATGCCTCTCATTTTGTAAGCAATGGCAACTTATATATGGCTTTAGAGTTACATCTGGGCTAAAAAGCACTGGTACTTTTTAACATGGCACAGTTATTGGAGCTCTCTACCATATTTATGGTACAAATAAGTTGTGGGAGTATCTTAACAGTCCTTTCACACAAGAAGTATGTTGGTAACTAGCCATAGTTCTGCCCTCACACACAAAAATATACATTACAGTTCCCTGCCAGGTATACCTACAGTTCCATCCAAAGGTTGGAGGTTGAATACTGTTGTATAATGCAATGTACCAAGTGCCATGTATGTATGGAAAAGCAGAGGAAATGAAATGGCTGGCTGGGCCACGAATATAACCAACATGCCATGACGCTAGTTGGAAAGACATTCCCATTCACTCATTGGAGCAGTTTCTAAAATGCTGTTGATCGTTTCAACTACTAACAACACCGCACCCGGCTTCCCTTGCATAGAACCTTCAGAGGAGACTGGCTTATTGCAGATACTACTTGGTCCACCCTCCACCCAAACTAATAGCAAAAGATACGAGTATTTTCAAAATAATAAACCAAAAAGTGGTTAAAAGTTCAAACACATTTATTATTACAATACAGGTGAGGCATAACGTGTTTCATGCTTGTTGGGCCACTTTTTTTCAGCTTTGTCCCCTGAGTACTTCTTTTTTTAGCAAGATAGGCCTTTTCGAATATTATTCGTTTATTTATTCTTTTTTTTTCTTTTCATTATTTTACACTTTTCAATCAATTGTTTCGATTTTGTAATATTTTCTCAGTAACAACTTTTGTATTGTCTTTTGTTCGCTCTGTGTTGGTTTATATCACCTTTCACCATGGATTATTTCATACTTAAATTGATAATGCGTTTTCACAATTGTGATTGGTCATAGCCCCTATATAAGAAATTTACATGGGGGAGTTCAATAGCCTATGAGCAAGTGCTCCAACAGGCATGAAATGTGTTAGGCCTCACATGTATTGTCCTAATAAATGTATTTCAACTTTTAACCACTTTTTGGTTTAGTGTTTTGAAAATACTCAAATTTTTGGCTATAATTTTGTACATATGCGCCTATAGACTGGGATGAACTGTAAGTATTTCTTATTTCTTTACTATACTTATTTATGTTTTATTACTGCCTTTATAATTATTATATTGCAGTAGTTAAAACAAACTGGCTTTTTTCTTTATTTGTGAGAGAAGGGGGGCATTTTCTAAACTAGAGGAAGCGCTGGTTTTCAACTTCTGGAAGCTCTGGGCAAATTGCAAGAGCTTTACTTGAGGTTTGTACACAAGTGTAACTAGCGTATATTCCAGTGAGTATTGGCATATAGGTGTAGTGACTGAATGCAAATGCTAATAAACCATTTACTAAAAGCATTGACATTAATGAGGTATTTCAGAGAAGCAGGAAATGCTATCAAATGTGTGAAACCACAAGCAGCTAAAATAACCAAACTCCTCTGTCGGAAATGAGATCTGCACTGTCAGAGCAGATGTAGGTGCAACAAATAAAGGATGCTCTGGGTTACACATAACTGTAATATAAGTGTCAATGTATTTAATTTTTTTCTTCAATAAACTTATAGAAGAGATGTTCAATATCGAGTATAGTAGTGAATGGAGTTAACTTACCCAGAAAAAGGAGGAGTCCAGGTGCTCAAGCCCCAGACCTTCAGCTCGGGGAGGCAATTTATGCGAATAGATAATAAAGGTCTGTCACATACCAGACCACACTCTGTAAACTGATGTAGTAAAAAAGTTTTTATTAAAGCAAAAACATCACAGCAAAGCCTAATGCGTTTCGTGCCTGAGGGGCACTTAGTTATAGACTTCAAGTCATTTCTCTTGTTACTAGCGTAATAGTTATTGTTCGCCTCTGAAATGGACTTTTAGTATGATGTAGAGAGTGATATTCTGAGACCATTTGCAATTGGTTTTATCATTTACTTATTTATCTTTTTATTCAGCAGCTCTCCAGTTTGCAGATTTGAACAAGAGACTGAAATATAACTCGGACAGGCCTGAATAGAAAGATGAATGATAAAAAGCAGCAATAAGAATACATGTTTAGCCTTATAGTGTATCTGTCTTTTAGATGGGGTCAGTTGGGGTAACTGACCCCATCTAAAAGACAGATACACTATAAGGCTGAAAATTCAGAAGAAAAGGCTAAATAATTAAAGAACTATAAAAAAATAGAAATGATTGGCCTGTGGTTGGCGCTGGCAGGCAGGTATCACTTGGAAACACTTTTACTTTCCAGATCAATGCCCAGCTGTACCGTCACACCATTTTATCAATATATACAGTTTAGGAACATAATCTGCAAATAACAGCAACCTGTGTATTAAACCATGAATGCAGTGCTTTTCTCTAGACTTCCAGGGCAAATAACTGGTGCCCTCAATGAAGCGAATGATGCAATATCCCTGCGAGAATGACAATACGGGTATAGGACCTGTTATCCAGAATGCTCAAGACCTGGGGTTTTCTGAATAAGGGGTCTTTCTTTAATTTGGATCTGCACACATTGTCTACTAAACAATCGTTTAAAAATGAAATAACTCCAATAGGGTCGATTTTGCCTCCAATATGGATTTATTTTATATTTTAGTTGGGATCAAGTACAAGTAGTAATGCAGTAAAAAGGTTTTATTAAAACTGAGTTTATGGGAGATGACCTTCCCTTAATTCAGAGCTTTGTGGATAACGGATCACATACCGTAGCTATGCTGGTGAGCAAAACTTGCACATTAATCTCAATGTATTAATTTAAAACCAGCTGACTGACATGAGTGCTAATGTGAATTATTATCACAGCAGAATCTCTTGCTTCTGTAATTAAGTTTGAGATGGGTTTTATAGAAGTGGAACACACAGCTGGAGGAAAGACAACATGCAGTGGATCCATGGGATAAATAGCATCCTGTCTATGCAAAGTGAAATCTCAGACTTTAGAAGAACAAATGACACATTTCAGAGCCATGTCATTTAAATATAAGACGTACGTATAACTCATGGCATGGGAATAAGACTTCCATGATTCATGTTGTGAGCAATCAGAACACAGTTATAATAATGCATGGGCTGCTGTACTGGATCTAAGGCAGGGAAGTGACTGACGGTCAACTGCACAGCAAATACTGACATAATAAAAAGTAATTAAAGAACAAGTGACATAATATTCTGTTATAGCCATCCAGCAGTTATATGGAATGGAAACACAGTTTCTAAAGTATAGCTTAGCCAAATGCTGCTCCCAGCAAACCCAAACATGAAGGGTTGTTTGCTGGGAGCACCTGCGATGAGCGGAAAATGAAACATGTACTGCATGTGTTTTTCTTTTGTGGTGAAAGATCAAATTCATTGGGCCTTATCAGATTATCTTGCATTATCTGCAATAACATGTCATTTGTGTGTTTGTGTGTTCTTCTAGGTAAAAGGGAAGAGTAATACATTGATGTAAATGTTTTATTAAAGGGAAAATATATTAGCTTTAGCATACTGAACAAAGAAAAAAATCTGTATCGTTTCTGAATTAATCAAGTTTATCTTCACTATTCTTCTCTCATTATCTGTTTCTCTTCATTCTGATTTCGTGCAGCAGTTGGGTGTCAGATGAATGATCCAATATATCTTATAGGGGCTCATTTTAACTAGAAGATATATTAGAGCTCATTCTATTAATATCACCAGAAATCCTGTTTCTCTACATGCAGAATTTGTTAAAAAGGCAGTTATTTTGTTAGATTTTGTTGGTACTGTAAAACTCCCCATAAGGTATATTGAATCATTCATCTAACAGTATGCTGAAGCTAATATGACATTTTCACAATAGTTCCCTTATAAATTTTATGTTTCCTTTTTGTGTGCAACTGGCACCCCCAATGCCACTAGGAAACAAGTTTGCCCCATAGACAACAATAAAGAATAGAAATGTGGATGCTGCTGTGTGTGGCACTTGGCTCCTACACAGTCAACGCCGTTGATTCTATATTGTGGCAGGTAAGTGGGTAAATGATATTCTTTTCATCATGTGCTGAACTAAATTTAATTGTTAGTTACGTGACATTTACCTTGTATAAGAAGGTGCTGTCTGTACTGACTTATAATTAAATACAACACAGATAGATTGAGGAGAAGCTGCCCTCTGATGGAAAATTGTGTTCAATCCAATAACTATATTTTATTGTAATGTGGGACACTTTCCTCTTCATTCTAGTACTGCAAAAGGTTGGGTCTCAGGACACAAGGAGCAAAGTGAAAGGTTCAAAGTGCTGGATTCATAATGCTTTTTCCCCATAATGCAGAGATAGATAGAAATATTGATGATAGATAGAAAGAATGAAAGAGAGATGACCGATAGATAAAGCTTGTGCACTCAATATCTAAAACATATACTGTATATACATATACACAGGTGTGGTAATCAATTGTGATGTAGCAATAAAGAGAAAAAAAAATCCCATTATGCCACTAATCAAGAATTTGCCAAAAAACATTGCAACGAATGTCAATGAATACATATTCTTGGCATGGGTGTACACAGAAGGGGCCCCACTCGGACTTCTCCAGCTAGTTCCAAGAAATTGTTTATAAATTTAATTCCCAACAACACAAAATATTTTTTATATTCCCACCAGGGAAGCCTTAATTGGGTTACCTTCTGCATTGTCAGGAATAGGTTCATCTTCAGTGGGATGCTACCCTATGCGATACAAGCTTACTCCCTCCCCCCGCCCTCAGTAAAGTTTCTGCAGACAACCATGACTCTTGGTAAAAAACTTGTCTTGATAAGTCAGCGGCATGAAAGTACCAAGGCCTAAAATCAGTATTCCAAGTCTTCTTCTCCAAAGCCTGGTCAGATTAAAACCCAGAGCAGTAATCAGATACATAATTCTCACATTAGAGGTGCTCATGTGAAGAAAAGATTAGATCCAAGCTTGCGCAGAAAAACACAAATTATACAGATTACAGAAATCACTCGGAGGGAAGTGTGAAGATCTCCTTAAGCAGCTGGAGTGTTCTATTCCACTTCCATCAGAGGAGAGAGAAGCTCTAAAAAGAAAAGCATATCAGGTAAATGTAAAGTATTCCCAGTTAGTACAATATTCAACTGAAAATATTACTGCTATTCCACAGAAATGTCATTTTAGGACTCACCAAAGCTTCATGAATTTATTAAAATTGCTGCTTACCTTGGGCCAGAATTGGTCCAGAGTCTGTTCTCTCTAACTGTACACCCCTATTGACTCACCATGTGCCAGACTATTCAGTGATTGCTTTTTCTAGCCAACAGATCTGTCCATGTGTATATAGTTTTGATTTCTAGATAAGGAAGTCAGTTTAGACAAAACTAGTCCATCCCTAATACTCACAGCTCTACCTGGTTTTAACTTGCTAATAAGTGAGAGGACAAAGGGGAAGCCAGGTATCGATGTAAAGTGTAAAATAGGAAACAAAACATTAATAAAACGTAATACAAAACATTGAGGACAGGACTTGTAGTAATTGTAAAACCAGGGGAAAGGCTGCGTCTCACAAACTCCAGCCTCCTCTTGACCTCCCTGACAAATCAAGCATTTTCAAATGGACAAATAGAATTAGGGGCTGGTTTATCAATGTTCGACATAGAAAACTCAAGAATATGAGTTGTGTAGTATTTGTTAGCATTTATTAAGTAAAAAAAATTGAATGTAAGACCTTGGCAACCAAAGGCTTGTGAGTTCATGTCAATGTGAGGTGTGCTAGGCAAAAAGTTACCTTTTTTTTTTTTTAGAATTCTTATAGCAGTTTGTAGAGCCATTGCAAATTATATTTAACAAAAGAAACTCAAAGCAACTGGACTTGCTGAGAAATTTTAATGAAGACGTTTCACTGCTCATCCGGTTGCTCAGATGAGCAGTGAAACATCTTCATTAAAATTTCTCAGCAAGTCCAGTTGCTTTGAGTTACTTTTGTTAAATATACCATGACCTGGATGAATGAGAATCTTCATAGTCATTGAAAATGATGTGGTTTAATTCAAGTAAGTTTTTTTTACACTCAAATGTTTGACTAAATAAGCTGACATTCAATTTTGATAAAATTTCAAGTATATTCAAAATGTAAACATTATATCTAGAAAGTCAAAGGCAACTTGACTTCTAGAGTATTTCACTGCTCATCCAAGTGGCTTCTTTAGTTCAACTGAAGTGGTAGGGAATTATCTGCATTTAACCCCTTGAGGGTACAGAAGTCACAGACATCCAATCACAATGGTTCCATTGAACTTGAGTAAAGTGTTGGCTGAAACTCAGAGATGTGTGGAAGTGTGATCCAGTCACAATCATCGTTTTCATGGAGGCAGTTGTTTATCTTTCAATGTAGATGACTGGAAGTGTTAATTGTGAAGGGTTAAGGATATCAAAGCAGCAATGTTTGTTGATTACAAGTGGAGTTACAGGCCCCCTCCTCTTTTCAGGGATAGTTTTTCCACCCCTAAGCTTAGCTTCTCAGTGTCGTAAATAGTTTCCAAGATGGTGACCCCCTGTGACAAGTTTTAAGTGCTGGATCATTTCTGTTATTGAGATGCTGAAACTTCAGGCGAATGCAATATGTGCAGGGTCAGACTGGCCCTCATGGGCCCCCACCAGGCCAGACCTCCTCTGCCGATATTCTCATTGTATAAATAAAAATTTTGCCAAAGGGCACTGTTTGTGCATGATCTTGGTGACGCTTGCGAAAGCGCTCAGAGCGGCATCTTAACTCATGCATGCGCAATGTCGCCTTCAAAAATGAGTGTGCAGCAGTAGGGAGGCGGGGGCCCTGGGTGGCAGTCCCGGGCCCCCCAGTCCGACCCTGAATATGTGCAGTATATAAAATATATTCTTAGCCACATTAATTTTAGGGTTTAGCTCTTCTTTAACACAATTATCTAATTACAGTAGTAAACGCATAACTATTCTACATAACAGCTTCATCATTTAAAAGTTGTATTTTTATTAACACAATAGACAGAATATAGTCATTTACAAAGAGCAAAAGCAACCACAATTTTTTTTGCACTCTGCATCCTGTCTTCCAGCCTGAATGAATCGCTGTTTTTATGCACAGAGACCTATAGCCGTCCCCATAAATACAGCACTAAAGCCTGGGGCCCTTATTAAATGCCCCCTATGAACTGAAAATTTGAATGTTTACCATGAGTCACTGCAAATTTTCCAACCTTAAGTAAATGATCATGAACATCTAACAACAACAATCCAATTGCCTTAAGTTAGAGCCTAAAGACATTGCTGCTGAAATAGGTGCTGTGCATTTCAGAGTTAGAACCATATACAGAAACTGATTTTACAGCTTCATCTCTGTATTGGAGGACATGAGAAGATGGCTCAGGCAGAACCCAGAGTATTTTAGGCTTGCAATAAACACGTGAGGATCTTTGTGTCATTTTCATCTTAACTGAACACATAGTAATTACCCAACACTGATAAATGAAAAGTTAATACGTAGGTTTAAACGATGGTTCAACTTTATGTCTTATTATAGAATGTTAAAGAATGTCTAATTCTAAGTAACTTTTTGATGGGCCTTCATTGTTAATTTTTTTTGTTTGTTTTTTAAAATTATCTGCAGCATTCTAACCTTTTACAGCTTTCACATTGGGGTCACTGACTCCATCTAAAAAAAATGCTCTGTACAGATGTATTGTTACTTTTAACTAATATTTCTATTCAGACCCTTTCCTATTCATATTCCAGTCTCTTATACAAATCAATGCATGGTTGCTTGGGTAATGTAGACCCTAGCTATCAGATTGCTGAAATTGCAAGCTGGACACCTGCTGAATAAAAATCTTGATAACTCAAAACCAGGGATGCATCAAATCCAGCATTATCGGATTTGGCAGAATCCCTAATCTTTAAAAAAATTCAGCTGAATACGGAACCAAAGCCTCAGGGTTGGTCCGGGGCCCACTGGGACTGCTGTCCAGGCCCCCCTACGGCCCCTGCCTCCTCACCTATTGCAGTGCCGCCGGGGGCACACACACCGAAGACGCTTCCCAGCGCGCCACTCATCAATGTGCATGCGCTACAGAATATCTTTGTTTTCAAATTGATTGGGAGAAGGGGGTCTGGCCCAGCAGGGGCCCATTGGGTTTTTTCCCGGTGTCAGTCTGACCCTGCAAAAGCCTAATTTACATATGCAAATTAGAGATACAAGGGCAAAAATTAGGGATTTTTTTTTTACTTCCTTGTTTGTATGGCACATGATTCAGCTAAACCCTGCTAAAAAAAAAGGCAGAATACCAAACGGAATCCTGGCTTTAATGCATCCCTACTCAAAAACCACAAATAATAAAAAAAAATTAAAACCAATTGCAAATTGTCTCACAATTTAGCTCTCTACATCATATTACTGGTTATCAACCCATTAAAGCAAGCAACACACAGTATGGGACCAATAAAGCACTAACTCTTTGATGCTCACCTTGGGGCTTGGGCAATCAACATGTAACAGGATTTGGTCAGCTGGGGGTCACGGTTTCCCACTCTCACTGCTTTCTCTTCTTCTGCTGTCCACGTTGATATACCTTGCCCTTTTCTCTTCATGAGAAAACAAACAGTAGGATTTCTTCTTGGTTTCATTGCAGGGAACACAAGCACATTTATTATCTCTATAGTTATGTGCCAGCCCGATAGTTTTCTGGGGACTCTTTTTTTTCTATACTTATGTGAAAAAAATGATATGATCATATTGGAATGTCAGGAAATATTTGTAAAGAACTGCATTATCTGTCTTAGCTGTTATTTTTATGCCTAGAAATGTGTTGAAGGGTTCTTCTTTCTTCAGCATGAATATACGGTAATAATATTTTAACAGAGCAAAGGGAGTAATTGTACCCAAACACATTTTTTAATAAAGGAGCTAAGAGCCTGCGATATTGATTTTCCTGAAGCGAGAGGTACAACAAGGCACAGGAGATGGGCGTCAGTGATGAAACAATCTGTAACCCAAAGCAAAATTGCTGTTCCTCAGCGTAATGCTTACAGCCATGTACAAAGAGCATCATCTGTCAGCCATCATTCCGCACTTACCTGGAGGAGAAGGTCAACCAGAAGAAAACGTAATCAAGGGTAAAACAAACAAAAATAACATTAAAAGAGTCAGTAAATGTGTTCTGGCTGAATCTGTGTTCTTTAACAATGACGAAATCATGAACCTAAAAGTGACCAAGACCAACCTTATAAAATGCTCTTCTGATCATAGAGACATTTCTATTCTGGGTCCATTTTGGAGCTTAGGTTGGCTGGATGGAGCATGTCATATAAGTAATATTCTGCTCATATGAGGTCACAGAAGGCCCTTGGAATGACATTTGCTTCCTATGCACACTCAAATGTCTAAAAAGAAAATAACTGGCACTATGTGTTAACATAAATTAAATTTCTTTTTAAATGCATGCTCAAAAACTGGCACACCAATTCTCCAAATTCAAATTAAATTGTTTTTTACCGCAATTCGGTCGAATGATCGAATATAAAAATTTGAACAATAAAATAATTTGAATCGATTTGAACGATTTTAACCATTCGATTGAATTTTTTTACTCAATCAAAATTTTTTAAATCCAATTGGGTAGGTTGAAACTGGCAAACTAGGCAGTCGAATAGTCGAACAGATTTTTATTCGAATCATCCAAATCATTTTCAAAATTCACTGGTTGAAGCGGTCCTCAAATACATTTGAAAATTCGAATTCGAAACTTTTTGAAAATTCAATCAAACTTCAAATCCTTCATGTGAATTTAGTAAATCTGCCCCTTAGTGTCAGATGGACACAAAACGCATAAGGCTGAACATGGTTGTTTAAAATAAAGATTTTCTACTTTTTTAACTGAGTTTCCTGGTCTGATCTACGAGTTCACAAAGTGCCCTACACCTTTATTGCTATTACTGGAATTTGTTTTCTTCCCAAGCTGAGGGCCTGGGGCAGGAGCACCTGGGCCACTGACTTACTTTGGTGAGTTTTCAACTCTATTTGGGCATTCCTTTGCTTATATTTTGCCTTCCCATTTCCCAATATAGCCAAGCAATAACATAACTGACGAGGCAAAGAAGTGCTTGGGGTGCTTTTTTAAGCACTTTTGCAATTTATATTTTTTTACTATTCCATAGGTATTTAACTTTTTAAGGCTCAGACACCCTTTCCCATCTCCTTCCCTTCCTTCTTGCTGACTGTGCAATCACAGAAACTGACCAGCAGATGGTGTTGTTGCAAAATCCTTTATAATGGCACTTGATAAAGACCTAAATACCTCTGAAATGGAAAAAAAATAATTCATACAAACTGCAAAAATCTCCCTGAACAATTTTATACTTGCTTATAAATGTTTACTTATCCTAAAGAGAAAGTAGCTTTGTGTCAGGGCCATACTGTACATGTCATGCTAAAGTGAAAAACAAGCAGTTATGTTGCCAAAAAAAATGTCTGCAAAGTACGCACTGTCATTTATTCATTTGCTCGTGATTATCCAAATATACGCCAAACCACACCGGTCTCAACTGTTGTACTGTGGTTTCAGAATACAAAGGATTTGCAGTCACACAAACTGGCAGACAACACAATCCTTCCTGCATGTGAATGAAGATTTTCACTTTATGTTCCGTGCTTGAATTGAAAGGTATTCTTAGACTGTCAAGAACAGTTGTTTCTATGTGGGTTATTATGTCTGACAGCTGTGCTCAGGCTTTGCAAGAAGTGAATGCAGCAGAGATGGGATTTGCAGTGTTCAGTGAGGTTTGAAGCTGGACATGGAGGGCATTCCTGTGCTTCTTTATGCTGAAGCAGAACTTTCAAATAATTCTAATTTAAGATGCCATAAAACAAATAAAATATTCTGGGCAATGGTTATAGTTATATATATACAGTTAGTTCTAACTTGCATTTACAAGAGAAAACATTACCTTATTGTGGTATTGGAATGTTTTTCTAATGTACAGTATCTACTTTAAATTTGTATAGGAAGCAAGAACTTCATGCTCCCCATACATACAGGACCAGTCTCTATTTCTGTTGGACCCCAACTATGGGATGGGCAGGTCTGCCCAAAACGTACTGGACTTGTGGGTTCAGTTTAAGATGAATTAATTCCAGGTACAGATTCTGTCAGATAAGATGGCAATTTTCCAGGTGTTGATGAACTTGCAGCAAACCCAATCTGATACATCACCCCACCCATTTATGATTAACAGAGGGGTTTGGGACAGTAGGACATCCAAAAATGGAGGAGGATTTCAGAGGGAAATGATCTTGCCTGCCCATGAGTAAACACAACACTTTGCTTAGTATTTAGAAGATAAAATATTATGTACCGGACAGCAGCATGCTGAGAAAATGAAAAAAGAATTCTATTCTTGCAAATACCATTTATAATTATTGAACATAACCATGATAACCTGCTTTATGCAGCCATTAAAGTTCTAGTTATGACATTTTGAGAAGAAAATGTACATTTATATAACAGCAGTGTTTGCAGACACATAACTCCAATTATAACTTTAAGGGCTCTTAAAAATAAATTTTTTTAAACACATGCTGAGCATGGAAAAATGGATATATTGCGTTTGATTGCATTTTTACTCAGCTAAATGTGTTATTTTCATTCCAAATGTAACCCCTCTGCTCTACTGATAGCTAAACATACGTCAAACAAAGACACAAACTCAAATTAAGTAAGACGCAGCTCTCCTTACAGAATGTAACGGAATTTGCACTCAAACCTGCATTTAAGTGCATGTTAAATGCAATCAAAAATGTCAGAGCCCTAATAGTGGCAAATCAAAGAGGACCTTGGTTAGCCCCCGACTTCTACAAATATCTTGGTCAGCAAATAGATTTTTAACTACAAAATGACTAACTGCTGGCTGGGGCATTAAAACTATGACGTGTTGTGATATGCAGCTTTGGGGCAGATGGGGAGATTTAGTCGCTTGGCGATTTATCGCCTATTCTGCGAGGCGACAATCTCCCCGAACTGCCTGCTCCCTGCACGCCGCCTGTTTAAATGAAGAAATGCCAGCGCCAATGCACTTGTGGCGTTTCAATTTTTCGGAATCGCCTGAAGTTTCCTCGCAAGGCAACTTCATGCGATTCCGGAAATCGAAGCACTGTGAGTGCATTGGCGCTGGCATTTCGTCATTCATGCAGGCAGCGGGCAGGCAGTTCGGGGAGATTGTCGCCTCGCAGAAGAGGCGATTAATTTCCAAGCGACTAAATCGTCCCGAATCTGCCGGTCTGTCACAACCCTGAAAAGTCATACCATTAAGCAATCTAGCAATCAGATTTTCAATTGTTTTCCACAGATCTCTAAAAATTTGTTTTTTTCTAGATTTCTAAAAAACAATTTAGTGCATAAAAAACAAGAAAATCTCTAAGGCAAAAGTTGGCAAGTAAAAGCTGTTGAGGTGCTATAAAAGTCAAAGGGAGCGGCGTTGAAACTCTTGGACCACTTTAAATCAATGCAGATTATACATTTTCTGATTGTTTTCCTACTACAAATTGTAAGAAAACTGGAATTTTTCAAGGTTTTCATCATTTTTAGCGTATTGTTCAGCGCTTGTTTTTGTTTGTACTTTTTGTATTCCAATTTTTTAAATACAATAATTATCACCACATTTATAGTTTGTGAGTTTAGTCGTGGTTTAAAAAAACAAAAAAAAAACAAAACAAAAAACACTATAATCCATCCTTAATAAAAATAAAAGATTAAGCGGCAGATTTATCATTGGTCAGATTTTGAATTTAAAAAATTTTTAAATTCGACCATGTGAATGGAAGTAAAATCCTTTGAATTCGAAGGATTTTACCGCAATTCGATTGGTCGAATGATCGAATAGTAAAAATTCGATCGATTAAATCATTCGAATCAATCGATTCTAACCCTTCGACCGAATTTTTACTATTCGATCTAAATTCACCAAAACCACTTTGCCAATCAAATTAAAATTTAAAGGGGAAGTAACTAAAAATTCGACTAGTCGAATAGATTTTTATTTGACCTATTCGATTCGATCGAATTTACAAATTCGATGGTCGGATTTGCCTAATTTGCATATTCTAAAATTCGACCAATCAAATTTTGTAAATTCGATCGAATTTCAAATTCTTCCAATTTGCAGGCACATTAGATCATTTCTATTAAGTGACTTGAGCATTAACAAAATTTTAATGATGGCAATTACATTCTGTCGCGGTGAATTCCATTACTACCCACCTGTAAATATTCAGATTTAGGAACAGGATAAACCAGAAAGTGGATAGAGAGTGGATGAGCTAAAGAGGGCAATTTTTTGTTTCTAAATATTGGGAGGTATCTGCTGTACAGTTTGGGACCAAGTCAGCCAGGGCCCTTTGTGAAGCCCTTTAATTTGCCTGTTTCCAGAGACAGACCAGTGACTTATGCCTAACGCAATGCCTTACAAAAGGACTAGTTTTTATGGACTTTGATATATTCCTGTATCATAATTTATAATTATAAACCAGTGGGTTAGGATGAATGTGGGTCATGGTGAAGACTTGGGCCATTGAAGTTACCTTTGGGTAAAATCATTTTGTTAAACTTATCTACATTTTCTAATTGAATCTCTGCTTTCAGATGCACTAACAGGAGAAATAATTGGACCATAAAATGCTGCCCTTCATTGCTTTAGACACAACTTTTATTGTAATTCATTAACATTCACATTGTGATTAAAATTCCCATTTTCTCTTCCTTAGAATGGAACATTTCAGCCTCTCTGCTCAAAGCTCCATAAAGTAAGACTAAACCTTTGATCTTGCTGTGTCGCCTGTTGCCAGACCATAGAATCAGCACTGGCACTGTTCATGCTACAGCGAGTGGCACCTAATGTTGTAAGGAACACATTCATTCAAGTTTGGGGGGGGGGGGAATTAAATGTTTTATTTTTACTATTTTTCACTAGTGAGAAATAACATATTCCCAGCTATTTAACATGCTTTACTTGTTAAATTCAAATATGTGATAACATTTTTGAAAAATTTCCGATAGACTTGCATAATGCTAACTTCTCCTGCAGTTGGAAAAAACAGTCAGTTGAGAAAGCTTGAAAGATTGTGGGGGTTGCCTCCTCAAAGCTATTTTTTGGTGAAAACCCCAATGGGCTGAAGGATGCATGAAATAAGCAGGGTGACTTGAGCCCCCTCCCCCACACAAAGGTGGACCCGGCTTGCAAGCTCAACTAGTGACGTTCTCTCTCTTGAAGCCCCTTCCCTTCTGCTTCCTCATCTCTGGTGATCCATAAAGCAGACTCCAACAGTGTAGCGCCTCCGTAATTATGGAGTTGCTATGTATAGTTGTTATGCCTTAGATACAGGAAAAAACATTTTTATGAGAAAAACAATAAGATGAATCTGCCCCTGAACAATGATGCTCAAATCATTTTTTTTTACATCTCTGCAGTTAAAAGGGCTTATACATACCATCGAGTATCAATAAAACATTGATCAGTGTGCTCTTCTGAGGACCTTTGCATCTTACATTAATTTTGTTTCTTTCGGGTTTCATGTGATGAGCAACACATATGTCTCTTGACCCTTCTCATGCTCCGGTCACATTCACTGGGAGAACAGATTGGAGAAGTGTTGGTAGCAAGGAGCAATCCTGTTATTCATGATATTAGAAGTGTAAGCGATTCCCTTTGAATATACATTATCGTTACAATAGTGTCTCACTTTTGGAACGGGACGCTTTTGTTCTTCATAGATCAAAAGCTTTGTATTAATAGCATTTTCATTTTAATTCCATATTCACTATAAGGTTACAGAAAAAAATATATTTGTGAATAATACAGAATTATAAAAACAGTGCAGTTTTTTTGTTATTTTCAAAATACAGGAATGGGACCTGTTATCCAGAATGCTTGCGACCGTAGGTAATGGATATTTCCGTTGGGTCTTCATTCCTTAAGTCTACTAGAAAATCATCTAAACATTAAATAAACCCAATAGGCTGGTTTTGCTTCCAATAAGGATCAATTATATCTTAGTTTGGATCAAGTACAAGCTACTGTTTTATTATTAAAGAGAAAAAGGAAATCACTCTTAAAAACTTGGATTATTTGGATAAAATGGCATTCCGTGATTCAGAGCTTTCTGGATATCGGGTTAACGGATAAGGGATCCAATACCTGTATTGTTATATGCTCAAGTGCAATATATATATTAGGAATTCACCAAATTTTGGATTAGGACGGACCCCATAACCCTTATTGTAAGATTTGGCCAAGTAACGAACGGAACAAACTAATTTGCATATTCAAATGAGGGTGGGGAGAGGAAAAAAAAAAGAGCAGCTCAGTGTGCGGCTAAACCTTTTTTTACTTCCTTGTTTTGTGATTCATGGCCAGGCATGAAAAAGGCCAAATCCTGTACTGAACCGAATTCTGGATTTGATATATATATTTACGTATATATATATATATATACACCCACATATGTGTGCTGTAGCTACACCATAGAAATAAGTTTCCTGAATATTTTAACTTCTCTCCATAACCGTAAGATCAGGCCTGGACTGACCATATGAAGTTTCCGGCATTTTCCCGACGGGCCGCTCCAGATTTAGTTCAAGGTGGCTGCTCCAGCTCTCTCTCCTACTGTGGCTCCACCCCACCCACTCCACTATGTTCCGGTCAGTGCTGAAGGGCTGTGTGCAGGCCTGCAAGCCTTCGGGGGGTACAGCAGGATTTAGCCTTAAAGGGGGGCCTGGCTATGCTGCTGTTTCAGGTTTAGCTGGCCCCCCTTAAGACCATAGACATCGCTGAAGTCTGGATCTGCAGTTTCTGTGAGTCATTTCTCTCCCTCTCTCTCTCTGCACTTTCTGTCTCTCTCTGCCCTTCTCCCTGTCTTTCTCTGCACTCTGTCACTCTCTCTGTCTGTCTCTGTCACTCTCTCTGAACTCTCTCTGTGCACTCTCTGTCTCTCTA
>CM044442.1:38074707-38092017 GCA_024363595.1 Xenopus borealis | reverse complement strand
TTTATTATATTCCTATGTAGCGTATCTCTTGGTCCACTGTCTGGCCATTCTGTCATGTTCTGCTCTGTTGGTCATGTACTGAGTGGCGATACTTCCAACAAGAGGGTCCGCTATAAAGGAAATAAGAAAGAGAAGGTTATGGATTTTTAACTTTTGCAAGAAACAAGTTTAGGAAGGAACTGTTCAGTGTAAAAATAAAAACTGGACTGTGCAAAATAAAAAATGTTTCTAATATAGTTAGTTAGCCAAAAATGTAAAGTATAAAGGATGGAGTGACTGGATGTGTAACATAATAGCCAGAACACTACTTCCTGCTTTGCAGCTCTCTTGGTTTCCACTGATTGGTTACCAGGCAGTAACCAATCAGTGACTTGAGGGAGGGCCACATGGATCATAACCGTTTGATCTGAATCTGAGCTGAATGCTGAGGATCAATTGCAAACTCATTGAACAGTTATGTCCCATGTGGGCCCCCTTAACGTGGCTGACTAACTCAGAGTTAAAGAGCTGAAAAGCAGGAAGTTCTGTTACACATCAGTCAGTCCAGCCTTTTTTGGCTAAATAACTATAGTATAAATCATTTTTATTTTACCCAGTTTTTATTTTTACAGTGAACTGTTCATTTAAAACGTCAACTATGTCTGTAATCTCTTGGAACCTTTCAGTGACACAAAGCAAACCCTGCAATGGCAGTTCAACCAAGAAGAGGGGTTTTCTGCAAAAACACATCCCTTATTGTCCATTCAGAAGTGGCCATTAGTGCTCCCTATCTTGCATTTCTCAATAACCTGCAAGTTAAAGGTTGGGTAGACATGGGGGAAACGTATGTGCCTCCCCCAGCCTCTGACTCATGAATACAGTGTTGCAAGATGCTGTATTCATGGAGAGGAGAGTGAGCTTTTGCACCCTGTTCAAAGCAGGGAGCAACTGTGGAAAACTCTTGGTAGGAACATGCAAAATCTCCTAACCTACACCCAAAAAGCACCTGTATAATACAAGACTCTATCTGTTTCTTATAGCAGCAGTTCACTTATTGTTTTCACTGTGTTTTTAGAAATGCCACGATGAAGTGTTTCTGGGTTATTTTTGTATGTTATTATTGTGCTGAGGTTACCCAGAAATCCAAATTCGTCATGTTTATAACAGAGAGGTTTTGGCTTTTGGGATTATGAATTGGCAGCTGATTACAAAGAAGCACTAGATACCTTAAAGGATGAACTCACCCCATTAGGGTTGGTTACACACAATGTGCCTCCTACATAAAAGCGAAAGATATGTTTTAGCAGTCTTCGATATATATTTAAATATAAGACTGTTGTTGCCACTTTCATAGGACCATGCACTGCCAGACTTGCAATCCAGAACACATGAAGAGAACACACAGGGAGAGAACCTACAAACTCTTTGCAGATTGTGCTCTAGCTGGATTTAAATGTAGTGCTGAATTGCACTTGAAAGTTTCTGTACCATATTTTCCAGGGGTTATTTCTCAAAGGTTGAAATTTCAAAGTTATATTAACTCAAATGGGAGGTTATTTATGAAAAAAACTTCTTATATTCCATTGACCCACCCGAAAATTTGAATCGAGTTTTCCTCGAAAAAAAAAAACAAAAAACCCTCAAATGCCAGAAAGTAGAGTCCTGTGTGGGTCCATTTTTTGCAACCCATACCCGACCAGTACCCGCATTCTTACTCGCCTGGACCCACAAGTACCTTATCCACAACCCGGACCTGCTGACCATCAAGAATCAGGAAGTGCTGTCACTTTAACTAGAAGTGACGTCATTAGAAGTAAGCGTGATAAAAAAATTTGTAAAATCGCTATTGAGAAGACCAGAACCGTGTCATTACCACCACCCGGAACTTCTATCCACAACCTACAGAGTACCTCAGGTTTTAGCAGGTAACACGCGGGTACACGACCCGCTGCAGGATTCTACAAGGAAGGCTGTTAAAATCTTCAAATGGTTCAATGGATTTCTGCCATTAGAAATGTTTCCAGGGTCGAGGTGTGGCGATAAATCTCACATTCAAATTCGAGTGGGAGGTTTTACATTCAAGATTGTGAGCTTTGACCAAAAAAAATCAATTCAAATTTGAATTTACCATTCGAACATTAGTAAATCTACCCCTACATTTAATAACGAATCACGAGAATGGAGGAAGTAGAGGCGCAGGACTTTGTGGCAATCTTCCTTTTCTAGGAGTGATTCAAAAATACAAGTTTCGGGCAAACACATTTCCTTTGTCAAGTGCTGCCTGAACTGACCTTTTGCCTGGACTTGACTACTCTTCCTCTTTAACCCCTGCTGATACCGTGAACTGTATTGGAACTTGTCGCTTCCTCCTACGTCCGCAAACCCTATCGGAGTCATACTACCAAGCAGAGCTCTGACTGATGCTTGATCAAACATAAAAAGCCTGTTCGGATCCAGTAGTCACACTAGTACATGGTTGCAGGTGCTGCAATGGATTGGGCTTAACACAGTGGAAAAACTGTGTTTCTGGAACTCATGGATTTTTAACTGTAGGTTTCTTCAGGATCTCGGTATTTTAGATGTATATTTAGGGCAAATATGATAGAGAGGCATGGGCAAGAAACTGAAATGTATATTTAATCACATTACTTGGTTAAAGGGATTCATTATTTTTATGGCCTTCTTTTTGATTTTTAATTACACAGTTCACATGGCAAATCATTAACTCTTGCGTGTAAAATGTAATTCCAACAAGTGTAGTTTTTCTTAGTTGTAAAAATGGTGTGTAGACAGCCATCTCATGTCATTTTGACTGGTCATGTGCTTTCAGAAAGAGCAAGTGCTGCATTATGGAACTGCTTTCTGGCAGGCTATTGAATCTATTACACAATGTGACTGAAGGAGTCGCAGCGGGACATACAATCATATGCTATCTGATTACCTTTAAATTGTTCTGCTGATTGACTTCTCGGGGGGAAGGGAGAGGGTGATATCACTCCAATTTGCAGTGCAACAGTAAAGAGTGACTGAAGTTTTTCAGAGCACATACTGTACCTGGGAAAATGATAATATGTCTAGACCCATGTCAGATTTCAAAATTATAATATAAACTCTTTTGAAAAATTGATTTCATTGCAGAAGTTTGCTGAAGAAGCACTGACTGAAGCATTTTGGGAAAAAAAACATGTTTTATCCCAAGACCATAACCACTGTTTGTCACTGGTAATTTGGTAAGCTCATATAACACATTGGATACTCTCTGAGCAGCTTGGTTAAAGAGAGGTATCACAGCAACAGCTTTTTATTTCAATAATTAAATATTTCCCTAATTGCATTATACTAGATAAAATATTATTTTTTAATTAGCTTATTAGGATTCATTCTGACATGTTGCCCTAACTAGAGTGGGTATTAAATGATTACTCAGGCTCTGCTCTATAATAAGTAATAAGATTAAGTAAATGAAGGAGAATGGACTGAATACAGGGATTAGCATGAGCAGAATTCTTATTAACCATTCTCAGAAAGTGAATAAAAAGCAGTATTGTGGATGAGTTAGTAGCTTTTAATATTCTTCCCTTTAGTATATTATATTTCTGTTGTATTTTTTGCCTTTGTCTAAACTACTATAGCTAATCCAGTAAGGCTAAAATAAGTGAATTTTATATAAAAAAAATCTATATCTGAGGCTCCCTTATCTCCTATTTGTTAGTTGCCTTAGCCATATTTGTTTTTTCTGCATTCCCTCTGCATAAATGTGAATATTTCCAAGGAACTATGTGATTACATCAATCAATGACTTCCTAAAGGCATTTCTCTTTATTATCTTTCTGACTGTAATTTGGGTAGTTTGTGTAGTGATTATGATTTAGAAAGAGTAAACACAGTTGTTTGACTTCAGCCAACCATGAGTGAAGGAAAGGTTTTTGTGTTCTTATTAATATTCTCTGAAAAATGGTTAAGAAATCATAAATTCTGCTAGGGTATGTAAACTTATGAGCACGACTTTATATTTTCTGCAGCCCTGGTTACAAAAAAGTAGTACAGGGGTCCCCAACTGCCGGGCTGCAAACATACCTGAACTGGGCCACTGAGCGGAGCCTGCAGTTGATGTGAACACACCGAATTTAACAAGAACGCACAGAATTCGACGCTGGTGCTCCCGAATTTGCCACGGCATACACAAACTTGCGTATGCTGCTCCCCCAGGACGTTAAAAAAATTCTGGCTTTACACCGGTTTCTGGGGCAAAAAAACTTGGGGACCACTGAGTAAGCCATATAATTTAGGAGACCTGGAGGATTTCTGTTATATTGTTTCAGGAGTCATAACCAGAGGAAAAAAAGGGGTAAAACTGCTTTTATTTGCAATTACATTTAATAACTTTAAAATCTTTGGAAATGTGTAATTAATCTTTATTGCAAATATGTTTAAAATAAGAAATTCCCTTAAAGAATAAAATAAGCACAGGTGGCAATTCTATATTATGCAGAAAAAATCTGCTCCTGGTTTTTTTTTGCCACAGTGATAAAAGCCTGACAAATTGCCCAGAAGAATGCAAATATTTGTGTATAACCGCACCAGATCTAGCAGATCTAGACTAAATGCAAACGCTGCTACTTTTATTCCAATTGCTCATAAATGCTGAAAATTATTATAACTGAAAACCCAAATTGTAAAAAGGTTACATTGAGTATAATAATACTTTTATACAATATATTGTAATAATTGGCCTGTACAAGGTGATATTTAAAGCATTACTCTTACAGTAACCTCTCCACCTGGAAAGGCAATAATATTCTGACAGCACTCGATTTGTAGGTGCTTACGGGCTGCCCAAGGTAATTGCTGTTAATTGCATCTTGCTCTACACACAGGCAATGGCAGAATAAATATCCCAGATAATAATGAGATACTATATAATTCTATGGTTCCCAAGGAATATTAATGTCATTTCTCATAAGAAAGGTCCTTACCAGGGTTGCAGTCTGTGAGCAAAGAGCAGATAGACAGGAGGACTTTGGAAATTGTGAGTGCTGGGCTCCAGTTATCTTTCAGGATGTCAAGACAGATCACTCCTTGGCTGTTTATGTTACAGTGGTAAATTCTTGTTCGAAATGTCACCTAAGGAAAATAAAATGTTTTAATGATGCCAGATTACTACAGTAATAAAACCGCAATACATCGCCCGTGTCAACACAATTGAAGTCGTTTGCACATGGATAGGAAACGGACTACAGGATCCAGTACTGATGGTGGTTGTTAATGGTACATTCTCTGCTTGGAGTAAGGTAGTGGGGTCCCTCAGGGCTCGGTATTGGGTCCACTTTTATTTAACTTGTTCATTAATGACTTAGGGGAGGGTGTTGTAAGTAATGTATCTGTGTTTGCAGATGAGACAAAACTATCCAGCCCAATTAATTCCATCCAGGATGTGGCATCCTTGCAACAGGATCTTGACAAACTGGCAATCTGGGCAGCTAAGTGGCAAATAAGATTCGGTGTTGATAAATTTAAATTTGCACCTGGGATGTAAAAATATCCAAGACATTTACACCCTTAGGGCTAGTCCACATGGGAAGATTCAGGGAGATTTGTTGCCAATTCACACGCAGCGCTGCATTTTCATAAGTCACTGAAAATTGCCTTGTGAGGCAATTTCAATAGAAACACTCTTTAAAATGAGCACTTATTCCTAGCTGCGCTAGGATATTCACATTTTTGCATCGATGTGGCTGAAATGCGAATTTTAAATATGTGTGCAGGACCAGACAGTTAAACAGGGTTGTGGCAAATACCAGAGGGCCTGATGTAGGTGGGGATGTTTGGTTTTCAGTTGTGTGTGTTTGGCCTATTTTGAATTCCAGTACTGACCTTTAAGCATGTGAAAAGAAATTAGTGCAATATCTAATATTAGTGTACAGACAAATGTACACTTGTGTTAAAGGAGAAGTCTACCCTCCCGGCACTACCCCCTCCCCCTGTAGGCCCCCCTCCCTCCGAGCCTACCTCCCCCCCTGTCCATGGAGTCTGCAGGCACCATCTTCTCCCTGGATCCGCATAGGAGCATTTACCGGCTCAGCTCTGGTGCGCATGCGCCGAAAGTCATCGCCAAGTGGGGATGGAACCAGGAAGAATATGGTTGGGGAGAAGATGCCACCTGCAAACTCCATGGACAGGACCTGGTAAGTAGCAACTATGGGGCATTTGCCTGGGGGTGGGATAAGGCCAGGGGGGGGAGGAGTAGACTTCTCCTTTAAACATTAAAATAATATTATTGAGATCTGTTATAAACTTTGTTTAGAGCAAGATATTATCTGTTTATATATAACTACAGTCATAATTATAGAGGAAGCAGACCCTGCAGCTACAGGGGGCCCAGGAGATATAGGGGCTCTTCAAGGGCCTAATTTATATATATAGTTGCGATAAATATCATAACGAACGCATGGGCGGCACAGTTAACGCACAATGCACCGCAAGTGATGCAACTATTTAAAACAGCACATTCATACACGCACAACAAAATTAATTATAACTTTTGCACATAAATTTATGCACATCATTTATTACAACCATTGTGACAGAAAATGCGCAAATTTACTCATCACTGTTGTCTGCATAGAAAATAGCACACAAATCTCACTTTTCAAGCTTCGTGCAGTACATTAATAAATACACGAATGTGCAGGGCAAATGTTTGGCCTCTGCGTGCTTTTTAGCGCTGTGATGAGTTAATAAATGAGCCCCAGTGCTTCTAACAATGGCGTGAATAACCAAAAAAAAAAAATATACACCAATTTCACATTGCAGAAAGTTACTCTGACTGTCATTTGAAAAAGGTATACCAAATTACATATGACATGACAGTTTAATGTCAGTGTCTTAAATCACAACAGGATTGAGACTTTCTGAATATAACATCCTTTCTATGACATTTTTGTTATCATTATTCATTACTGCAGATCTATTTTGCCTTTGCAGCAATCTTCCTTCATGCCAGGCACCAAATTCCCACAGCATATAAGGCACATTGAATTTCCCAGCTGCATTCTTCCTGCAGAAAATCTGTCGGCATTACAGCTAAAATCAGCTCCTGAACTACTACTGCTAAAGCATATTAAAGGGATCCTGTCATGGGAAAATATGTTTTTTTCAAAATGCATCAGTTAATAGTGCTGCTCCAGCAGAATTCTGCATTGAAATCCATTTCTCAAAAGAGCAAACAGATTTTTTTATATTTCATTTTGAAATCTGACATGGGGCTAGATATTGTCAATTTCCCAGCTGCCCCAAGTCATGTGACTTGTGCTCTGATAAACTTCAATCACTCTTTACTCCTGTACTGCAAGTTGGACTAATATCACCCCCCTCCCTTTCCCCCACCCAGCAGCCTAACAAAAGAACAATGAGAAGGTAACCAGATAACAGCTCCCTAAGGCTAAGGCCAGACGGGGAGATTCGGGGGCATTTTGTCGCCTGGCGACTTCTCGCCGCGACTTGTAGCCCCCGAATCTCCCCGAATAGCCACTTACCTAAGCGCACCGGCGTTACTTGAAAACGCCGGCGCGTATCCACACGGAGCGGCGCGCTTTTTGAAATTGCTCCAAATTGCCTCGCGAGGCAATTTAAAAAAGCGCGCCGTTCCGTGTGGATACGCGCCGGCGTTTTCAAGCAACGCCGGTGCGCTTAGGTAAGTGGCTATTCGGGGAGGTTCGGGGGCTACAAGTCGCGGCGAGAAGTCGCCAGGCGACAAAATGCCCCCGAATCTCCCCGTCTGGCCTAGCCCTAACACAAGATAACAGCTGCTTGGTAGATATAAGAACACCACTCAATAGTAAAAACCCATGTCCCACTGCATCCCTCCTAAACTGCTGGCACAAGTTACATGACTGGGGCAGCTGGTAAATTGACAATATGTCTAGCCCCATGTCCGATTTCAAAACTGAATATTAAAAAATCTCTCTTTTGAGAAATGGATTTCAGTGCAGAAGTCTACTGGAGCAGCACTATTAACTGATGTGTTTTGAAAAAAACATGTTTTCCCATGACAGGATCCCTTTAAGTGAAAGCACCAGCAGAAAGAGTATCTGTGTTAATTTCAAACACAAAGCCACACACGCAGACATCTTGGGTGATTTATTGCACGAGTTTGAAGAGATGAAGATGGTATATAGCAGGGTTACCTAAACTTAATGTAGGATAATTCTGTTCAGTATATAGGTAAGTTCTGTAAGGGACTAGCCCTTTATACTTTTCCCTTCTATCATGAATTGTAGCCTCTAACTGCTTTCGATTGACTACTGAATAACAACAGGCTTTGAGCTTACTGTTTGTGTGTATAAAAGCCATTAGCACGCTGTTCCAAAGCACAGTTAATAGCAGATATATTTTTCATATTACATTTACCACTGGGTTATTTTTATGTTTGATTGTTAATTAAGGGGTTAGTATACTCTATGTAAATCTGTCACTTTCCTTGGAAAACACTGGGGAACAAACAGTAATATAATATTCATATTAATTGAGTAAAGGGAGCAAATGAAAGTGCTCATTTGGAGGTGGGGGTGCTTAATTGAGCAACAGAATGCCTTTAGCTGTAGGTTTTGTTATTACCATAGCCATTTAGCTTTTTGACCAGGCAGTAGAGCGGAAGAAGTAAGAATGCCTGGTATAGATTATATGTGTCTGTAATCTGCATGAACCTTCCACGCCAGTGTTAATATAATTTGGTACATTATATCTGTCTTTGACTATAGATGAGGATTGGGGTAATAAAAATAGTAGTATGGTATTAATAGTAGACCCACACAAAAAAAACAACCAATTCAATGTTTTCTTTTAAACATGCTGCTTGTTTTTGACTTGTTTGACATCAGATTATGATTTTAGGTCACATTCATATATAAGAAAATGTTAAAGTGTTCACAACATTTCAAGCACTATTGTATACCATTCTTAAAGGCAACACAATCCCCTCTTTTAGCTAGATACTTGTAACACTCCTTAACAACTCTGTATGATCTGGCTACAATAGAAATTTCATAATTTCAAAAGCCCTGATGTTCAGTTATAACCATAAACTACATTAACAACCCTGTTGTTTTTAAACTTTTTTCCTCTAACATCCTCCCTAGGCTTATCTCTGTACTCGGACTCCCCCTCTCACTCCAATGGTAACTCTCTGGATCTTAACTCACCATTTCCCCTCTTTGACAACATTCTGCTCACATTTAAACTCTGACTAACTCCTGCCACACCCCCTGCTATTCCCCAAACACGTACATACTGTGACTTGCAAAGGATAGACATGTCGCATCTCTCTTCTTCCTTTAACTCTCTTCACTCTAATATCTCAGCCAACTCATGTCCTAAAGTGGTTATTTCTGTTTACTATAGCACACTCACCACTCCAGCTCCTGCTAAAACTAAATGCAGTAGACCCAGTAGCTTATGTCTACTTTAACCCAAGATTGAAGCTTGGGTTGAAGTAGACCCAATCTTCAACCTTGGCATACTACTCATACAAAAGTTTTTCAAAGACATTCCAAAGACGTGAACTTGAGTGTCAGTGGTGCAAATCCCTTTTTCGAATCAGACTTCTGCTACAAATCTGCCCTGCTCTCCTTTCATTAGCCAAGCAAACATACATTACTGCACTCATTAACTCCCTTTTTATGGGCACAACCCAATCATAAAAAAACCCTCTCTGGATTCCTCCAATCTTGATAAACTCCGAACTGTCTGCTACCTTTCATCTGTAAACTGCTTCACTGCCTAGTCTATAATAAACTAACGCTATTCCTTTCTGACAATAACTTGCTGGACCCCCAATAATCTGGTTTTAGGCAACAACACTCCACTGAACACTGAAACCGCCCTAACCAACTAACTAAGGATCTTTTCACAGCTAAAGCCAACAACCACTTCTCACTAATAATACTGCTTGACTACTGAATAACAACAGCTCTCTGCTGCATTTCACAATGTGGATCACCCTCTCCTCCTCCAACCCCTCCATTTGCTTGGCCTTTGCAACACAGCACTGTCCTGGTTCTCTTTTTACCTCACTCCTTCAATGTCTCTTACAATGGAGTATTATCTTCTCCCCTACCTCTTTCTGTTACGGTTCTTCAAGGCTCTGTCCTGAGCCCCTTATTCTCTCTCTTTATACTTACTTCCCCAGCAAACAAATCAACTCACATGGTTTCCAATACCACCTCTATGCTGACGATACTCAGATCTATATATCTCCTCTCCTGATCTCAACCAAGAGCTCTTAACTCGGGTTTCTTGCTCCCTGTCTGCTATCTCTTGGATGTCACAACACTACCTTAAATTAAACCTCTCTAAAACGGAAATGGTTCTCTTCCTCCAATTAACACCAGTTACATCCCAGAAGTATCGATCATGATTAACAATTCCACTATCACCTCATTTTCCCAGGCCCGGTGCCTTGGCGTTATCTTAGATTTGGCCCTGTCCTACACTCCTCATATCCAGTCACTTAAATCATGTCATGTTCACCTAAGGAGCATATAGTACAATAATGTATCACCCAAGATGTGACCAACATTCTTATTCAATTTCTCATCATATCATGTCTAGACTACTGCAACTCTCTATTAATTGGCCTTCCCTGCCAGAGACTGTCACCTCTCCAGTTCATTATGAATACTGCATACAGGCTTATACACATCAGCAACTGCTTCTCCTCTACCATGCCACTCTGCCAATCCCTGCACTGGCTTCCACTAACTTTCAGATTAAATTCAAACTAATGACCCTGACATTCAAAGCAGTTCATAATTCTATTCCACTCTACTCTCTGAATCTATCTCTAGATACTCACCTGCTTACTATGTTCCTCTTCTGACCTGCTCCTCAACTCTTCTCTCATTACCTCCTCACACGCTTACATTCAAGTCTTTGCAAGGGCCGCTCCCCTCCTCTGGAATTCTCTCCCAAGGTCTGTCCGACTTTCTCCCAACCTTTCTGCTTTCAAAAGATCTCTTAAAACACACTTACTTAGAGGAGCCTACCCCCTTATTCTGTTTAGCTTCCAAATGCAATACCACATGCTACACCAGTCTCTCCTTGTATAAACACATTTTTTACAGCACTGCGAGATAAGTTGGCACATGTACATGTTAATAATATCTTGTCTGTCACCTCTGTCCACAGCATAATGTTCTTTTTCATGCACTGTAACAAAGCTGCAATGTCTATTTTTAATATTTTCTGGGGATCAAGTATCAAAGTATATAAATAATAGTTACAAATATTATACAATATAGTGCAATCTTACACATGATTCAACACCTATATTTACATTTGTCTCATACCTAATGCTGCCCCACAATAAGGCTGGTATTATGTGATCCATTTGTTTGGCACGAGGGTCCTAAGCCATAAACAAAACCCAATCACTGACTAAAACAAAACACATTTTTGAGTGAAAAGTGGTGTAAATAGTAGCGACATGAAACTATGATTTTTCAGAGCTGTTTTTAAGATACCACTTCTGACATCTGCATATTACTAATGGCTACACATATGACAAAGCAATACACTGCTTTATAACTGTGCTTGATATTATGCTATGTACCCTGGCAATTAACAACATAAATTCTCATGGCAGTTAGATGCCTTGTTAAATTACCCAATAAACATTCTTCAAAATCCTGTTCTAGCATTTCACATGACTGGAACAGGATTGAATAGGAATTTATAAAGTATATTTTATGCATACACAAATCGCTTTCTGCTTCAGTTGAATTTCCAATTCTTCTAACATGTATCCATCATAAAGCAAAGTTACACAAAATCAACAGTTTTCCCGATCCCAAATATGCCAAGTAATTTATGAGATGTGTCCAATGTGTCCTACATGGAATGCTGAATTTATGCATTCCATAGTGTCACACTTTGTGTCAGGGTCAGACTGGCCAGGAGAAAACCAGTTGGGCCCCTAGGCCCTAGTTAATTTGCCATAATGTAATAATAATTAATTTTGTACTAAATTCAGAAGCAATCCAGTAAATGGCATTGGGCCCACTCTATCACTCTGCTTCCGCCCATAGCCGGCAGCTTGAGCTCCAGCGTCAAATTACATACTTGGTTATTTTAATATCCCGTCCACACAGTTTGGGTCCTGTTGATGAGGTAGGGGAAAGATTACTTTACACTGGGCTTTATCTACACTTGAGAAACATGGCTGCCTGCTTTCCAGATTATACCCCCCATCAGTGCAGCAAGAAGAACACTAGTAAGAACTCCAGCTTTATTAACTGTTATTCTGCCCGACTGTATTTTTCTAGGGTTTAACTCTTTCCTTGTTGTCATTACCTCTGCTAACATTATTGCACAAAACATAACTATGTTCAGATATATAATTTGTAAATCTGCCACTATCATCCTGTTTTGAGCTCTGGGGGTATATATATGAATTTTGGGAGTATTTCTACATGAAATTGACACTGTGCCATCCTTCTTTGAATTTTGCATGAATTATATATGAAATTGCCACTGTGACATCCTGCTATGAATTCTAGATGATATTACAGATGGGGTTGCCACTGCATTTATTCTGTGTGTTCATTCAGTGTTATATGGGCATTATGAATTAAACTGCATCAGCGGTTTTATGAGAATTATAAGAATTGTGCCTTAAAAGAGTTAAAATAGATACTTAGCTATATATATATTAAATGTGTAGAGTTTTACAGGAGAGTTTCTTCCAAAGTGGGTGTGGTCTAATATTTTGCATTCTCGCCTCTGCCCCTAGTTTTCCCTCTAAAAATCACAGATACTAGGGTGGAAATAAGCAGACAAAAAGTACATATCTCAACATTATTGTCTATGAATATTCTCATTTATCCAGGTCATTATATACAGTATCTAGAAAGGTCAAATGCAACTGGACTTCACCACTCATCTGAACAGATTCTTCAGTTCAACAGAGTAGTAGAGAATTCCCTGACATTTAAACCCTTGAAGGTTGAAAAGTCACATATATTCAACCACAATGGTTCCACTGAACTTCAGTAAAGTGTTGGCAAACTCTAAAAGTCCAGTTGCCATTGACTTCATTCTACTACATACTATATCTGAACATTGTTGTTTTTTTTAACCTCTTAGGAAGTAGTTTACCATTAAGTTAACTTTTATTATGTTACAGAATGGCCAATTTTTAGCAACTTTTCAATTGGTCTTCATTTAAAAAAAAATTTTTTCAGATTATTTCCCCTACTTCTGACTCAAACCACTGCCTGGTTGCTAGGGCAATTTAGACCCTAGCAACCCAATAGGCACTGAAATTTAAGAGAGTTGAACACAATATTTAAATTTCATATTGTTATGGTCAGTGCAGTGTTTTTAAATAAAAATGTTAACATTGATATTTAATTGTTGGCACTATTATTTACTGTGGGGCTGTGGGCCCTTGAAATTAGGTTTCCTGGTGGGCCCCAGGCACAGGCACCTCAGTCCGACACAGCTTTGTGTGACTTGATTTTATACAAACAAGCAGCTTGTTTTCTCCTGGGAGGATGAAGGGGTAGCTAAAGTATATACAGTATATATCTCATGGTAGTGATAGTTTATTTATTTGTTATGATATCTAAGAGCTTACTAACAAGTCTATGTGGAAGGCTTCTGTAATGCACCAGCCGCCCACGGATTCCCTTTTAGCTGATACAATCAACAGTCTCAAAATATCAGCCTTGGAGTTGCATAGTTGAGTAATTACATGCTGAGAATAACTTATCAAGAAATGAAATTTACTTTGTGCTACTGCATGTTAAAGCAGAAAAATGAATAATGTATGAAATTTATGTTTCTTTAGAAGTTTGTAACCATAAAAGCTTAATTAATGGCATATTCATGATTAAAGTTTCATTTATGGGAAATATACTACAGTATCTGCCTATTTGTATTTTTATTTAGATATCTGAATGTATTCTGCCCCTTCAAAGTCCCAATATGTATGAGTACTATTCATGTATGCAGGGCCGCTACCAGAGAGGGAGAGAGTAGACTGTTGTCCCAGGCCCAATGAAATCTTGACTGGAAAAAGGGCCTAGTAGCATAGTGAACATTACATAAATAATTACATAAGCTGTGTATAAGGTACATTGGAATTTATGCAAGTTCTGCAAAAACTGCCATGAATTATGGTTGTTTTTCAATAAAATTATTTGTTTATATCAGAGTAGCTGTGGTTGAAAATATATATATCCAAAAAGTTCAACCTTTGGTCCCAGCAAAACCTACCCGCTAGTTGGTCAAAAACTTTTGGTACTACCCACTTGTGTTCATGGGGGTTGGGGGGGTGGGCTGCTTACATACATGTTTCTGATGGTGGCCCTGTATGCATGTGCATTTTATTTGACTATCCAACTTATTTTACTATCCACTTTGTCCACTTTTTATCCACTTTTTCCTAAAGCTTTATGCTTATAAATAGCAGAGCTTACATATAGGTTTCTGATGGTGGCCCTGTATGTATGTGCATTTTATTTCACTATCCAACTTATTTTACTATCCACTTTGTTTTTGTACATTATTTGTATCCAACATATTTTACAGCTTTCTTTTCCCATTGCCTCTCTGATGTAAAGTCTTTTTAGGTTGATAGGACAGTGGTAACTCTAGATTTCCCTTGTAAACATTAAAACCTCTTTTGACCTTTGGGATAGCAAAGTAGTGCAGTGAATTTGTGCAATGCTGCAAGGTACTGAGGAGAATATGCAATTTAACATTATAAAGTATGGAGCAAACCCTGATATGATAGTGTGTAAAAGTAGTGCAGGAGCACATAAAAGTTGTAATTGTTATATTCAATGCCGCAGGCTCAAGAATCTTATAAAGAGTACTTTGTCAGTACAGTCCACAAAGAAATGTAATTTTCCAGTTTTGGCAAAAAAAATTAAAAAATAGATAGCTGGTATTTTTTCCTAAAGCTTTATGCTTATAAATAGCAGAGTAAAGTACAACACCACTTTACAGTGCTATAAGGCATAATGCTAAGTCATTCTGCAAAAAAGCATTATATACTATTTAAAGGAGAAGTAAAAGCTAAAACTAAGTAAGCTTTATCAGAAAGGTCTGTATAAACACACCAGTAAACCCTTAAGGTAATGTTGCTCTCAGTCCTCTGTCAAAAGAAACACCACATCTTTTCTTCTATTGTGTATATATGGGCTTCTGTGTCAGACTTCCTGTTTTCAGCTTAAACCTCCACGGCACAGCATGAACATGCTCAGTTTGCTCCCTTAATATGAGCCCAGAGCTATGAGTAAGCAGGCACAGACTCAGGCAGGAAGTGATGTCACACCAAGCTAACAAGGCAGCTGCTATCCTAAACAAACTAGAGTTTCTAGAGCTGTTTACTCAGATATGGTAAAGCATTCTGCAGAATAAATATGGTGTTATATCTTACACTATTGTAGCTAATCTTTTGGCAATAATCTGCCTCTGTGGCTTTCTTTCTTCTTTAAAGGGCACCTATTGCAAAAAAAAGTTACCCCCAACCAAAAGTGCGGGCTGATAGAGCCCGCATTCCAGTTGGGGACAACAGTACTTTTCTTTCAAAAAAGCCCCCCACCGGCGCTAGCAAACTCGCCCCGGGAGGATGCATAGTGAAAAGCGGCCACAATTTCGGGGCCGCTTTTCTTAATGCGCATGCCACCTGGAGCTCCCACCCGGTGCGAGTTTGCTAGCGCAGGCATTTATTTTTTTAAAAAGTACTGTTATCCCCAACCAGAATGCGGGCTCTATCAGACCACACCTTTAGTTGGGGGAAACTTTTTTTTGCAATAAGTGTCCTTTAAGCATGACATTTTTTAGGCGTATTAATGATCTGTATTTCAAAAAGTTCAATTTTTGCACATATGTAGGGGTTGAATCAGTAGACAGAAATGTAGCAGGTGCATACACATTCCATATTTTCTTTACATATCATTACAAACCTTTGGTGGCTTGAAGGGGTAATCTGGCGAAAATGCTATATCAAGGAAGAACACCCCTCCCTCATAAACCGATCCTGGAGGCCCTAGTATGGTTGATCTCCATTCATAAATGTTATCTCCTTTGGGGCCGGCACTGCAAGAGAAAAACATGTTACCAGATTAGATGAATATACTCAGAAAATGATAATCATTTTGTAAATACAGTAACTGCATACTGCAAGACAATATATTTCAGATGTCTAAAGGCATTCAATGCCTGGTTTGATGGTCGTGAGGGATGATGTTTATCCCAATTACTTTTTTTTATAATTATAAATTTATCTCCTATGGTTCCACAAGTAACAGACATGTGGTACCTCTATGTCTAGACTACTAGAGAATGATTTATTACTACCTCATTAAAATAGACTGTAATTATTACTCAACTGTATTAGTTTCATCCCCTCTGTACTAATCAATTTTCAAGAGTAAATTACATATACTGTATCTCTAACATGAGCAATTTTACAATAATAAACAAAACGTTTTATAGTGTACCAACACCTGTATTAATAAACTGTATGTACAGTATGTGGCATCCCTGTATATCTGGCAAACTGGACAATAAAAAAATCTATATTTAACACATACATTTTGTATCCACGTAGGTACAGTAGATGTCCCCACAGTGCAATACCGAGTTGTCCATGCATACAGTATGTAGATCCGTAGCAACTGAGGTTTATTATCTATTATTATTTATCTATTATTATCTGATGTTTCTGTTCCACATAAGACTCTGTTAACTATTTTTTTTGTAAAATTGTTCATATGGGAGGACAAGGCACCTGCTGCATCACAACATACTAACATGCATTTCTTGATGACCTTTCAACTCCCTTAGCCAAGTTTTAATCGAATTCCAGATTTATCCAACTTTGGCCCTCAAATTCAACTATTTGTCACAGGCTTGATAAAGGACTCATGGAGTCCGAAATGTTGCGCTATACAAATAGTACGCACATCGGCTAAATAAACCACTCAACTGATTTTTCAAGTATATCCGTGTGCCACTGGTTTTACTTTACATAGCACTTCCTGGTTCTTGATTAGTGGCATGACAGAACTTCCTGATTCTTGATTAGCAGCACGGCGACACTTCCTGATTCTTGATTAGCAGCATGACGGCACTTCCTGATTTGCAGCATGACGGCACTTCCTGATTCTAGATGGTCAGTGGGGTGCGGGTCTGGGTTGTGGATAAGGTACTTGCAGGTCGGGTAGGGGGTCCAGGCGGGTAAGAATGCGGGTTGCAGGTCCTGGTCGGGTTGCAAAAAATGGACCCACGTAGGACTCTATTGCCAAGTTCATGTATAAGTCA
>CM044442.1:38004270-38025505 GCA_024363595.1 Xenopus borealis | reverse complement strand
GGGGGGGTGAAAAAGACCCTGTAGGCAGAGACAGATTAACATGGTTTTCTTTAGTAAAAAATGCATTTATTTTTATTTTTGGAATTTCAGTACCTTTTCCATATAAACCCAACAAAGCCATGTCACAAAGTGGTAAATTTGTCCTTAACATAAACCATGACTCTGATGACGCTTACATCTTTTATCTAGCCACTTTAGCTGGCTTACATTTTTTAACAGTTGATGTAGATCTATATAACAATAAAGTTTTTTTTCCAAGAAAACTGCATAAAAAGAGTGTTTTTGTTTTGTAGATATACATGGGTAATGGGCAGCTTTAGGCAGGCTGGTTATCTAATAGATTTATCCAGCAAAGTGACACAGTAAAGAGTGCTTATAAATGGAAACACCTTTAGGTATTTTTTCTTGCAGTGTTTCTACATTATTATAACAGATCTTGAATCAAATCCCAGCTCTGACGATGTTGTTGACCATGTCGCGGAAAGCATGACACCAAATCAATTCTGTATCTATTTGATAATTTACTTAGTCCAGGCCTTATGAAATACCTTTTAAGTATAAGATGTTATTCCCCTTTCTTCTGGAGTGCAGCTGCTAGAATTCACTGAATGTGATTAGGGACCCATGCGGAGTTAATCAATCTGATAATGTCAGACATTATTAAGGAAGCATGCCTGATACGGCTGCAGCTATAACAGGCTTGTCAGCCAAAGTCTTTGTTTGCAGTCAAGTTCTGAAATGAATTTAAATACACTTTCAGAAAGGAATCACCCTACTAATAAAGCACATTAAAAGAAGAAATCTTTTTCCTCTTTGTTTAAAATGTTGGGTAGATGCATTGCTTCCAGTTAATTACTGGTATGTGTCTGGCAGAAATATCCGTGTTGGTGTAAATGAGAACAGAAGTTCAAATGTCCACAGAGCTCAATATACACATCTTACATCTCAACAAAGGGCATAGAGAAAATTGCTTTCTTTATAGGCTGTTAGCCTAGCATTGTACAAACAATGGTAATAAAGAAATATAATGGTTCACACACACCCAAAGGCAATACAGTTTATATCAGATTGTTTTGCAGCTAGGAGCTCTTTCAATGCCGGCTGAACAAGTTTATGCAGCATTTTTTAAAGTTATACTTCTGTTAGATAGTCCCTGGTATGGGATCCGTTATCCGGAAACCAGTTATTCAGAAAGCTCCAATTATGGGGCAAATTCAATCTTTAGTGAATTTGCCCCATAGACTCCATTATAGTCAAATAATCCAATTTTTTAAAAATAGATTTCCTTTTTTTCTGTAATAATAAAAGAGTACCTGGAACTTGATCCAAGCTAAGATATAATTAATCGTTATTGGACGCAAAACCAGCCTATTTATTTAATGTTTACATGATTTTCAGGTAGATTTAACATACAGAATGACCCCATTATCCTGAAAACCCCAGGTCCAAGCATTCTGGATGTCAGGTCCCATACCTGTATTCTGAACTTGACATAGATCTTTTATAGCTTTCCGTCATTGCCCCAGAAGAGCTAACAATTCGAGGTTCCCTGTCCCAATCAAAGAACGCACACATTCTAAGGTCAATTTAATCAGGAGTCAATTAACTAGCCTGTATTTTTATCAACATGTATTTATAAAGTGCCAAATATTCTAGTGCTGCAAATTACTTCTATCCGCACACATAGGTCTTGATGAGTGAAAAAAAGATTTATTTCAACCTTTCGGCTTACAAACTCAAGCCGTCATCAGGAAGGGCAGAGCCTAAAGTGAACATGAAGTTATATACACAGAAGATTCAAAAATGGCGCCAAAACCCTGCTTCATGTAAATAAACCATTTTCATAATAATATAATTTTTTAGTAGCATGTGCCATTGGGTAATCATAAATAGAAAATTGCCATTTTAAAAAATAAGGACGGCCTCCTGGGATCGTATGATTCAACTGTGCACACAAACATACCAAACAAACTATAAAGTTAGGTCACATGAGCCAATTAACAGACAGAGTTGTGTCTTTTGCTCCCACACTTCTTCCTGTTACAGTTAAGAGTTAAATTCTGTTGCTCAAGTATTCATTTTGGGGGTATAGTTTTCCTTTACATTGTAAACAACACTAGTGCTATTCTTTTATTGTAAAGGAATTGTTCAGTTTAAAAATAAAAACTGGGTAAATAGATAAACTAACTATATTAGAAATATTTTTTATTTTACACAGCCTATTTACCCAGTTTTTATTTTTACACTAAACTGTTCATTTAAGCATACCTCCCAACATTTTGGTAGTAGAAAGAGGGACAAAATGTTTTTTCACAAGTAGCGTGGCTAAATTTTTGACCATGCCCATTTTTGCGACTACACCCCCTAATTACCATGTTCATTTTCCAAAATTTGGCGGATTATGAAAGTTTGAAAATATTTCTCCTGTTACAATTACTTATTTTCTTAGCTCAAAAGTATCTTATTTGCACCTGTTAGCTATTCTGGGCTCTCTGCCAAAAGCCAAGTTAGAAACTGTGTTTCTTTTTCTGGCTGTTCAGTGGAAAGAAAAGAGGGACTTTCCAGTACAAATGAGGGACTGGGGGTTGAGCTGTCAAAAGAGGGACTGTCCCTCCAAAAAAAAGGTATGCTTTAAGCTATACCCTTACTTTCATGTGAAAATAAAATGCTGGGTTTGTTTTCTCCACTGGTGTATATATACTTCTGCACCTTGTATGTGTGGACAGAATCTGTCAGCACACAAGCAAAATGGATTTTGGAGCATAAACAATAATGTATGCATTATTGGCTTGGCTTTTCACTAACAGGCTGATTCCATGCCTCCAGTAGATGCAGATACAAGGTGTGGAATGCAGCAGGCCCATGTGCCATTAGTCTAAAAGGGGTAACTATTAAAACTCACATTTTACTTGTTATTTTATAAATAAAAATTCGACCAAACAATCACGAGTTGGCTTCATTTACTAAAAAATTGTGTGGGAAAGTTGTGACAAAATTGTGTGACCATTCGAATTATGTGACTTTTTCCAAATTGTGGCTCGAGACCAGAATTATGTTTTGGATTTTCGAAGGAAAACCAGCTTCAAACAGTCTAAACCCTCGAAAATCACGAAAGCAAAAACTTGTAAAAGCGACATCTGCCACTGATTTCTACATGACTTCGACAGGTGTTTTCTGAATAATTTCAGATTCTGATTTTTAGCTGCTTTGTAGCATAATAAATTTTTTTTTTTTAAACTTAAACAGAAAAATTCAAGACCTAATAAATAAGCCCCCAAGTGTTAAGCTAATTTTACAGTTTCCCCAATACTGACAAGGAACAGAATGTGTGTTGTAGGCCACAAGCTGATCCCATCTGAGCATCTGAAAGCATGTCATCGGTCTCTTACATTTTCTGGCCCATGGGATGGGGATATTTAGGGGCAAATTTACTAAGCTCGGATGAAGGATTCGAATGCAAAAAATGTGATTTGGGCTACTTTGACCATCGAATTTGCTAAATTTGACCGAATAAATAATTCGATCAGATTGCCTGATTCGAATAAATCATTAGATCGAATGATTCGGATAAATCTGATGATTTTTTCGTGGAATCGGATGTTTAGTATGATTTTTTCGAGAAATCGGATGATCACTATTCAATCGTTCGAAATTTGACCCTTGATAAATCTGCCCCTTAATATATCACAAGTGAAATGCTAGATAATAACAATTTGCTTGTGCCAGACTCAGAAGTAGGCTATGCTGTAACATCATTTAATCATATAGCACCAGCAAATTACTTCACAATAATTTATAAAAAGCAAACAGATCTTCCAATAATTTAACGTACAAGGATTACTAAATAAAAAAAAAACTATTGCAGAACCCTTAGGAGCCTTGCACAAATATTTTACCATTGCCATCAGAAATACTTTATTTGATCAAATCAAATCACACAATCAGCAATTTTGAAAGGGGAACTAAAGTTAACTAAATAAGTAGCTAGGAATGTTGTAAGTTATGTTTTGTGCTTCTGTACCAGCCCAAGGCAACCACAGCCCTTTAGCAGTAAATATCTGTGTTTCCAAATATGCCCCAGTAGCTCCCCATCTTCTTTTCTGCTGATTCACTGATTCACATGCTCTGTGCTGCTTTCACTTACTGAGCTTAGGGACCCACTCACAATATACAGTACACATAGAATAGAAATGTCACAGTATAGGGCTGATTAGTAATTGATTACTACATGGCAGCACAGAAACCAGTGCAATTAGCATCAGAATTTAATAATCAGCCTTGTAGCATCAGCTTATATTATAGACAAATCTCATTTTCTGCTTGATAAGATGGTGACTCCCTGTAACAGGGATCATTGCTGCTATTGAGAAGCTGGTGCAATTAGGTCATTATATAAAATATGTAATTTTTTATAGCTATATTCATATTTAAGGTTTAGTTCTCCTTTAAAGAATATCCAGTCTGATTGCAGGGTAAAATGTGGATTCTGGTAGGTTACCACCCCCCTCCCCTGTTAGTTCCCTTCTTCCACTACATGGCACTAGCAATGGGGGGCTTTTAACTGAGGGCAGCTGGGGGTTTTTGTGCATATTGGTAGGATCCTTGGACGATCAAAGGGGGCCCTCGAGATTGGGCTCCAGCAAAGTACTTCAGGCTCGATTTATTATTCTTAATGACCATAACCCTTGACCATAGGGATGGTGTCTAGAAAAGTTAACCTAATATTTTCTATTATATTTCTTGCAAACAAGTGTAAGGGATCAAGCAACCTTGCAAACAAGCATTATGGATCATAGTACAGATATGGGACTTGTTGTCCAGAATGCTCAAAATCTGGGGTTTTCTGGATAATGGATCTTTACATAATTTGGATCTTCTTTTAAACATTAAATAAGCCCAGTAACTTGGTTTCTGCTTCCAATAAGGATAAATTATATCTTAGTTTGGAAAAAGGAAATAATTTCTTAAAAATTTGATTATTTGATTACTACGGTTTCTATGGGAGACGGCCCTTCTGTCATTCTTTTTCTGGATAACGGGTTTCTGGATAATGGATCCCATATAGGGTTGCCACCTTTTCTTGAAAAAAATACCGGCCTTCCTATATATTTGGCTTTTTTCCTATTAATAACATTGGGATCAACCATCAAAAATACCGGCCAGGCCGGTAAAATACCGGCCAGGTGGCAACCCTAATCCCATACCTGTATAAGGTATATATAAGCTAAAAAGGAAGAAATGTTTGAGGTGACTTTAGCGCTAGCGGGTGCGAGATACTAGCAAGCTATTCAGGGAGATTAGTCGCCTCAAAGACGTGGCAATAAAACGCCAGGCGACTAATCTCCCTGAAATCTTCCTGTGTGGCCTAGCCCTTAAGAATGTATATTCAATCCAAAACATAAAAAAAGTAATTATTTTTGTACAGGTACTAGAACATCTATACAACAACAAAAGCATTAAAGCACATTAAATCAAACCTTGGCTATATTTTGCCCACTTACAGTAAAAACTACAAGTTATATAGCTGTTAGCACAGCACCATTATCTACTCACTACACTCAGCCATTGCAATTATCATGCAATGAATGTTCTGAGATAAGGTAATTCCTGCTGTAATGTTCTCAGAGAAAACATCTGAAGCAAAGAAATGTGGTGAAGCAAAAAGTCAGCTGCTAATTAAGTGGCATTGTAAACAAGCCAAAAGATTTGGAGTAAAACAGACAAGACAGAATTGCATCAGTGTGATTTAGATATACAAATATGTATATATTTATTATAGTGAATAAAGTACCCCCTCTTGTAAATTATAAGGATATTAAAAGTTACCAAGGAGTTTCATGAACATATAAAAACCAGAGGCTGAAGTCTGAGTGTTTTTATACAGGCCATGGAACTCCAAGGTAACTTCAAATATCCTTCTATTTTGCAACATGGGGTACTTTTTTTTTTTTTATTTTTTTTACTGGCTGGCAGTAATGATTTATTTTAATGTATACAAAAGTCAAGTAAAGAATTGCTCTTTCTGCAATAACAATTAAGTCAGGAAGAAGGTTTCTGAAATGGAAGAATCAACAATTTAGCAGAACCTAACCAGATAAGAAAACAAGTTATTATTCAATGCAAACCAATCATAATGATAATTTTACATTTGGATTTCCCTTTATCCAGGCTCTTTATAGTGTATGAAACAGGAATGGTGCTAATTAGCCGTCAAGTTACTCTAAAAGCAGCTTCCCATAAACATTCCATATTTCCTGCAAAATGCATTTTGAAATTGCTTGTGTTGTTTGTTCTTGACTGGTGGAAAAATAAATAAATGAAATACACATTTAACCCCTGCCTTACTGAGGTGTGAGCAAAGATGTATGATCACTGCAAGGGCAAACTGTCCTGTAGAGTTATGCAAAAAGTAAAGAAAAAACACTATTTTTCCCTTAACCAGTTGATCATGTGAGCTTATTTAACTTAAACAAAAACTGGCGAATAAAGTCATATACAGATGCGTAATAATCAACCTCGGGGAACATGGGGTACTTTTTTATTATAATACACAAGTTTTAGTGAGTCAAGTGACAGAAATGATGTCACTACTCACAGTTTATAACTGATGACAACTCACTGTTTATAAGGATATAATCCAAGATATTCATGGATTTTGTGCATTATAGATTTATAATACACAAAAGCCGTAAATATCTTGTAAATTATATCCTTATAAACGGTGAGTTCTGATGTCATTTCTGTCACATGACTCACTGAAACTTGTGTATTATAATAAATAAAGTACCCCCAGTTGCAAAATATGAGGATATTAGAAGTTACCTCGGAGTTCCATGACCTGTATAAAAACACTCGGCCTTCAGCCTCGTGTTTTTATATGGTCATGAAGCTCCTCGGTAACTTATAATATCCTTATATTTTACAATAGGGGGTACTTTATTCACTATATAAAGTTAAATGTGGATAATCAGGTTTTATTTTAACTATAAACACATTACTAGGATATAGTCAGTGAAGATTTTTTATAAATGTTATAAATTAGAAAAACTATTGCTCATGTACAACAGTGCCTTCCCATGGTTCCCCATTATTACTACATGGTAATCGATAGTTCTACATCAGCTTAAAGGTGGCCCACAAATAGTAATAGAAATCACATTAATTTAAATAAAAAAGAACACCTATGAACAATGCATTGAAGAGTTGAGATGGAGTCCTCTCAAAGCTAGATGAATGGATGTAAAAGGATTATTACAGTAATCAAATCCAATATCTAAGATTTGGCAATTTTGAAATCCAAATCATGTTTTTATGGATGCATTGGTGTTATTAGAAGCAGAAAATAGGCAGTAGATCTATAGATTCTAAACAATTATATCACAAGTAAATTTCAATCATATACATGAAAATTTAAACAGGTCTGCTTCATTTTCATATATCTTTGGCCAAGTTTAAATCTGGGACAGAAACAATAAACTGTTAAATAATAAATTAAAAAAAAACCTGAACACAAAGAAAAAAAAAACACAACCCATGATTGGAAGGCTAGCCGATAAGAAATTATAGTCAGAGATATCTCCTAAAGTCTGAATAGGTGTCTGGAATACATAATTTAGCGTGCACAGTTTGCTACAGTTTCATTTGACGTAAGCAACCAATGAGAATGTAGCATTTATCAGTCATCTGTCAAACATCTTATTGGTTGCAATAGGTTACTGAACCTGGGCAAACTTAGTGCTTTTATTACATATGGTGGGTGACTATTAAATGGAGGTTATAGGCAGGTTTATGAGTTGCTTTATATTAAAGTGTTATAAATTGCGCTGGCTCCTTTACAGGGTTTCTGTTTGCACCTTATATTGATCACTGTACAAATCAGCACCCAAAACATGATAAAACCTGCATGCAAATGACAACACCAATGGCCATTGGACCTTTGCTCAGATGCACAAGAATACCCCCTGCACCAACACAATTTATAACATCTATAACATCAGAATTACATTTATAATGACTGAATGGAGCCCAACAATTCTTTAGTTAAATTTTCCTCAGTCATTTTAATCAGCAGCTTTAGGCTAAAGGCACAAAGTCATTTTGCTCTGCCAGCATATTTGATTAAACCTGTACTACAGGGCTCATTTACAAGTGCACTGAAATGTGCCCAATTCAGACACCTTTCCTACTTTTTTCTTACCTACAATGCAATTTTCCACAGAATTTCAGATTTGCACTGTAGTGAGAGGTTTTCTTAAAGGGATAGTGACACATCTCAGGTTTTAGCATAATCGAATCCTTCATCAAAATATGGATACATGTTCTTTAGATCATTTTCCTCAATGTGACCTCTTTCTATGTAAATTTGGCATAGGTCACTTCTCATTTAAGAGAGTGTCGGACTCCGACACATTATTATGGTCGCTTGGGGCTTGTCAATCAGAACTTGCAAGGCGGAAGTTAAATGCTTCACTGACAGGAAAAATCTGGCATAATTAAATGTTGTTGCCACTTTTTACAGGTGCTTCTTGTTTCATGCTCAGGTATGTGACTATACAATAACAATCCTCAACCACACTGCAAAACTCCTCTTCTGAACCGCTCTGTGCTGCTCATTTTTTTTTTTTCAACTTATTCTGCCTTAGGCTGGGGACAGACAGGGAGATTCGGGGAGATTCTGTCGCCTGCCGTTTTTAGCAGGCGACAATCTCCCCGAATTTCCTTCTCCCTGTCTGCCGCTAGTATAACTGACAAAGCGCTAGCACCTGTGCACACATAGCGCGCCGATTTCCGGAATCGCCCGAAGATACTTTGTGAGGAAACTTCGAGCGATTCCGGAAATCACCGCGCTATGTGTGCACAGGCGCTGGCGCTTTGTCAGTTATACTAGCGGCAGACAGGGAGAAGGAAATTCGGGGAGATTGTCGCCTGCTATTAAACGCCAGGCGACAGAATCTCCCTGAATCTCCATGTCTGTCCCCAGCCTTACTTGACTATGTGTGGCCCTTGCCTGCCTGCCTTCCCTGCACAAACAGAATGATCTGTGCCAGGACTTCTTGCAAGATTAACCTTTTAACACCCAGAGCTGGAGTATATTGTTACTGCAGGAACAGTCAAGCAGACGGGAAAGAGACACACAAGCCTAATATGAGGCAATGAGCCAAAAACAATATCTGAAAAAAAAACAAACAAAAAAAACAAACTTGAGCAGTGCGGGAGAGGAGATTTTAACAGGAGTGGGTGTGAGATAAGAGAAGCTGAAAGCAGTAGTACTCACCCCCTACAGGAAGCAGTAGAAGTAATAAAACAATATATTTTACTAATTTGTGGCTTTACATCTGTCATTTTGTGATTGGCATCAAAGTAGAGATCTAAGAACAAAATGGAGAATAGCATCACTTTTGGACAGTGACTTCAATTACAGCACGAGTCCCATTTACTTGTTGCTACTAACTTGCGACTATACATGCAGCCCGCTGAAGGAACCCTGCAATAACCATTAACCATTCTTACATTAGTTAATACATCCATCTCCATGAAATGCATGAGAGAAAGCTGGGAAACACTTCAACGTTTATTTCAAACAGTAAAGGAGTCTATTTGGCTACAAATGAATTTAGTTTTATGTCTTTTTTTTTTGTGCCTTGTATATATGTTTTCATTTCGGAGCATTTCATCTTGAATACCTATTTCTTGGTGACAGCTCCTGCAGAGGTCATGGGTCATTATCATTGCAGAGCCAGCTGCCCAGGGGTTAAAAACATGAACAAAATAAAATAACAGGATGATATAAAAGTAAACTGTATTACCTTCCAGTTAGCATACGTGGATATTTTCTTTCATAACCGCAGACCCAACACTAACTGAGCTGTCAGGTATTTATTTTCATTTATAGCCTTTTAGAATCTACCGTTTTCTCTTTTGGCTTAGACAATGGTGTACATTACAATCTTAAAAGATTCCAAGTAGCAGTCATTTCTCTCTAGAAATCTCATATATTTATATGGGAAGAGACAGACTAGAAGACTCGGGGAGATTTAGTCTCCCAGCGACAAATTGCCTATTCTTCTGGCGACTAATCTCCCTGAACCTCCTTCCCTGCCAGCTAGATGGTACTTGTAGCGCTTTGTTTTCTGAAGTCAGCTGAAATTTCCTCATAAGGAAACTTTGTGGGACTTTGGAAAACAGATCTGTTAATCTTCTAGTTTCTGGCACTGATGACCACCAGTTCAGAAATTAGCAATGGACTAATATATATACAGCTTTCAAATACAATTGTAGATAGTAAACCAGCATCAAACAACCCAAAATTTCGTGAAGGTTAAAAACAGCTTGAAATGGTTAAAAGGACAGCTGCCATTGACTTTTACATGAATTCGACAGGTTTTAGATGGAGTATTTTCGAATTAAGACTTTCAGCAGTTTCAGGGCATAATAAACCTTTGTGTTATTTTCTCTGAGAATTCAACTTTTTTCACAAAAAAGAACTTGACTAGAAAAAACTGAGTTTTAATAAATAACCCCCAAAAACTGCAGATATTTGTATTTATAATGGAAAACTGCTTTGGTAAAACTTTAATCATAATTTTATTCTAAGGGTAGAGACACACAGTGCTATTTGGGTGAGATTAGTTGCTTTGCGACAAATCACCTCTTGAGCTCCGTTTTCCGAATGCCCCTGAAACTGCCTCATAAGGTAACTTCAGGCAACTTCAGAAAATGAAAATCGGCAGCGGGATGTCACTCGGAGCGACTTCAGAAAATGAAAATCACCAGTGGGATGGCTCTCGGAGCGACTTCAGAAAATGAAAATCACCAGTGGGATGGCACTGGGAGCGATTTGTTTTCCAAAGTCGCCCAAAGTTTCTCGGCAAGGGACTCTGTAAAAGGCAGGGTAGGCAGTTAGGGGAGATTAGTCGCCCTGAAGAAGAGGAGATTTGACTAATCTCCCAGAACTAGGAACAAACTGGAAACAAAGAGATAAGATTGGCTCTGGACAAGAGATCAACTACATAGGGTAGTGATTTTGTCTAGACAAAGTTCTAGAGCAGTGATCCCCAACCAATAGCTCGTGAGCCACATGTTGCTCTCCAACCCCTTGGAGGTTGCTCCCAGTGGCCTCAAAGCAGGTGCTTATTTTTGAATTCCAGGCTTGGAGGCAAGTTTTGGTTGCATAAAAACCAGGTGTTCTGCCAAACAGAGCCTCAATGTAGGCAGACAGTCAACATAGGGGCTACTAAATGGACAATCACAGCACTTATTTCACACCCCAGGAAAATTTTTCATGTTAGTGTTGCTCCCCAACTCCTTTTACTTTTGAATGTTGCTCAAGGGTTCTAAAGGTTGGGGACACCTAGCAAACCCTGTGTATGGCGACCCTAAAGCTGGCCATAGACACAAAGATCCCCATTTCCCAGCAAATATTTTTGCAAGGACCAGGGTGGCAGTGGGGGGGGTCAACGTCCAGTTCGGGCGTGCCAGCGTCCAATTCTGTGCACCATCATCTATTTCAATGCGCCTCGTTAATTGCTGGCTAGACTTGGCAGCCCAGTTCAGGACCCAGCTTCTGGGCCATGGCCCGGTGGTTGGGGACCCCTGCATTAGATGTCATTATAAAATAACTTTTGGCAAAAGTAAATTGCAAGGTCTTTTGGACAAAGCGCTCTTTACCTCCTGTGTTGGTTATATGTTGCTTTGTATATAATTCTGTATGTTCAATGTATACATCCATTTATTGTACAACACTATTAATAATAATATTAAAATGATCACACTGTATTGCTTTGCATACAGTGCATAAAACAGTACTGTGAATCCTAACAAACTTCTGTGTACAATAACACAGACTGACTAGCAAAGGATAATACTGTGATTCCCAGCATACCTCAACATAAGAGAGCACTGTAACTCCCAGCAAGATCCAGCATAAGGAAGTGCTAGGACTCTTTTCACTCAAGGCAGACAAGGAATAGCTCAAAAAATGAAATAAAAAAACAGTAAATTGCCGGATACAGTTAAAAAAAATTTTTTCCCCTCAAATCTATTTTCCATTATGGGGCTTTGCAAATCATTGCTTCGGCCAAGATCATCACCAGCATATGGTGGAAAAAACATAACATTGTTTGCTCCAAGAAAATACCCTCACATTTGAATGCAGCAATAAATTAATAGTATGATGCTGTGCTGCTTACATTAATTCTCCATGAATGCTGTTTGTGTACTTAGCTATTTGATCTGTGAAAATCCACACACACATATATATATATTAAAAGGAGCCGAGACCTGTTCCTTTCAGCTTATTTGAAGCAAACATATGGTGTGGTTCAAAACCCGATGCGGCTTCCCAAGACCAATGAGAACATCAAGCTTTTCAGGTTCTATTTATAAAACCATCACAGTGGGTTTCCTAATTGAAGTGCTGTTCTATTACTAGGTAAATATTCTCCTTCAGTAGCAAAAGGATCTTGGCTGCCTGCCATCTCAGACATGAGAGTATTCATTGTGCGGCAGGAACAATTTAAGAGTACACTTTCCATATTATTATGTTGAAGATCCTACAGCTGATGATTAACCTTCTGAGTGCCAAGATGGATGCTCTTTCTACAATTACATAACATGTTTATAACATTTAGAGATACACAAAAAAGGGGTTAGTGATGTTATCATTAGTACACAATGAAAAATAGGACAGAAAATAGCAGGTTTATATAGTTACATAGTTACACAGTTTCATTCGGTTGAAAAAAGACAAAGTCCATCAAGTTCAACCCCTCCAAATGAAAACCCAGCATCCATACACAAACCCACCATATGTTCCCATCAATTATAAGTCTAAACTAACTGTAGAGTTTAGTATCTCAAAAGCCTTTGATATTATGTCTAACCAATAAATCAGCCAAGCCACTCTTAAAAGCATTAACAGAATCAGTTACAACATCACCCGGCAGTCTATTCCACAACCTCACTGTCCTCACTGTGAAGAACCACCTACGCTGCTTCAAATGAAAGTCCTTTTCTTCTAGTCTGAAGGGGTGGCCTCTGGTGCAGTGATCCTCTTTATGGGTAAAAAGGTCCCCTGCTATTTTTCTATAATGTTCTCTAATGTATTTGTAAAGTGTAATCAGGTCTCCTCGCAACACCTTTTTTTCCAGAGAAAACAACCCCAACCTGGACAGTCTCCCCTCATAATTTAAGTCTTCCATCCCTCTAACCAGTTTAGTTGCACTTAGTCTCTGCACTCTCTCCAGCTCATAGTCCAAAACTGCACTGCATACTCAAAATAAGGCTTTACTAGGGATCTATAAAGAGGCATAATTTTGTTTTCATCCCTTGAGTTTATGCCCTTTTTTATGCAAGACAGAACTTTATTTGCTTTAGTAGCTACATAATTACACTGAAATACACTGCCCAGAATTAGACAACTTGTTATCTATAAATATCCCAAGATCCCTCTTATTTAAGGAAACTCCCAACACACTGCCATTTATGTGTATAAATTGCATTTATGTTATTTTTGCCAAAGTGCATAACCTTGCATTTATCAACATTGCATTTATCATTTTCCAGTTTGCTGCCCAGTTTCCCAACTTAGACAAATCACTCTGCAAAGTGGCAGCATTCTGCATGGAACCTATAGCTCTGCACAATTTAGTATCACCATGCCTTTCATCAGGTGGAAACCAAAGGTCTGCTGTTGTCTTGGCTCTTGCACTTGAACAACTACTGGAATATGGATTCTGATTATTTCAGTAGTGTAATATGGGTGCCCAAAAAAATCATCTGAGCAAACAGTACCTCCTTCCCCCAACCCTCATGCCTCACTTCCCGGCCCACTATGTTAACAGAAAACTATAACCCCCCCCACCCCCCGATCAGTGTAGGTCTTTATAAAATATATTGCCTAAAACAGCTCATATGTAAAACCCTGCTTCATGTAAATAAATCATTTTCATAATAATAATATACTTTTTTCGTAGTGTGTGCCATTGGGTAATCGTAAATAGAAAATTGTCTTTTTAAAAAATAAGGGACGCCCTTTTGGGATCCTAGGATACAGTTCATACAAACAAAGAGATGAACCATACTTTCATAGGTCACATGAGCCAATTAACAGACTGAGTTCTGTCTTTTGTTCCACACTTCTTCCTGTTACAGTTAGAGTTGTAGTATTTCTGGAGAGGTGATCTCTGAGGCAGCACAAAGACCATCATAAAACGGTGGTTCAAGGCAAGAGACATAAAACGGCACTATTTATTTAAATATATACTCCAGTTTGGCAAAATTCTATAATATACCACTTAAAGGAGAAGGAAAGGCTGGATACACTTGGGGGTGCCAACGCCCAAGTGATTATAGCGACGTACCTGAAACCCAGGGACGGTGCTCCTATCAGGAGAAATCTTCACCGGCCCTGGGTTATAGAAGCGAGCACCACGCAGAGATCTTACTTATGTCTTCTCGCAGCTGTGCATTAGAACAGAAAGCTGTACTTTAACTTTAAAATCGGCTTTTTCATTCAAATGCGCATGCGTCAGTCCAGGGAAATGCACAGCAGCGCGAAGACAGAATTGTTGATATCTGGTGGTGCTCACTTTTATAACCGGGGAAGATTCCTCCTGATAAGAGCAACGGCCCTGGGTTAGAGGTACATCGCTATAATCACTAGGGGGTGCCTAACGTTTGGCACTTTCTGGATACACTATCTATCTAATGTGTATGTATTTTTTTTTTTACAAAAAGAACTAGCACACCAGGATGTTGCAACAAACAAAAAGGTGCATTAAGTGTGTGTGAGTGCATACATCCAACTTAAAGTTTCTCAAGGTCAATGGCATAACTAGAGTACACCGGGCCCCCTGCAAAAACTAGATCCTCATTCTCCGGCCCACTTCCCATCCCGCCTCTGCTAAGCCCATGTCTCGCTTCTGCCCCACCAACACCCTGCACAAACTCCGCCGATTTCCTTCCCCATTCCTCGCCCTTAATGACAGTCTAATTCAGGTAAAATTAAACATGCTTACACATGTCATGGTAATTACAATTAGGCTCTAATGGCAAAGGAAAGCAAACAAACATGCTGCTTTTTTTTTTGTTTAATAATCACTCACACTATCGCTCTAGAGATGGTTTATGATATGGTATAAGGAGCATGTAAACATTACTTGACACAAGTACTCTCGGCATTTCCCAGATCAGTCATCCAGAAAGGCTTCTGTCTTCAAACCCAAACAGAATATAATTTTTTTGCCAGTTATCTAACTGAACTGAAAATCATTTACAGGAATTAGAAAGTATATATTTTGCCTGAAGATATAAGCTAATAAATAAGGAATTAATTCTCTGCAACATTTTATATTCTATGGTCATTTAATCATCCTCCAGGAACACTGTTGCCTTTCACCAATTTAAACACAACTACAATGTACTTTAAACATTACTTGACTTTTAAATAAAAAAATACATATACTGAAGAATCATTGTTCTATTATAAAAACAACTGCTCCCATTTTACAGGTGGCAGTAGTGATAACAAACAACCCAGAATATTGTACTTCTCCCTATGCATAAAGGACTTGATAGACTTCAAAGTGTGTTTAGGGTCGTCTTGTTGGAATATCCAACCCATGAGTAACTAACTTTGTGACTGATGCTTGAACACTATCCTGAAGAATTTGCTGATATTGGGTTGAATTCATCTAACCATCAACTTTAACAAGGGCCCCAGTCCCTGAATTAGCCACACAGCCCCACAGCATGATGGATCTTCCACCAAATCTGACAGAAGGTAGCAGGTGTTTTTCTTGGAATGTGGTGTTCTTCTTCTGCCATGCAAAACTATTTCTGTTGTGACCAAATAATTCAATTTTTGTCTCATTAGTCCAAAGTACTTTGTTCCAAAATTACTGTGGCTTGTCTAAATGAGCTTTTGCATACAACAAGCACAGAACGGGCTTCTTTCTCATCATCCTGCCATGCAGATGTTCTTTGTGCAAATTGCACTGAATTGTAGAATGATTTACAAATACACCATCTGCAGAAATACACCATTCTTGCAGGTCATTTGAGGTGATCTTTGGGTTGTCTGTAACCATTCTCACAAACATTCACATATGCCAGTCCTGTATTCTTATTGGCTTGCCAGACCTGGGTTTTACAGCAACTGTGCCTGTGGCCTTCCATTTCCTGATTACATTCCTTACAGTTGAAACTGACAGTTTAAACCTCTGAGCTTTTTGTAGCCTTCACTTAAACCATGATACTAAACAAGCTTTGTTTTCAGATCCTTTGAGAGTTGCTTTGATGATCCCATGCTGTCACTCTTCAGAGGAGAGTCAAAAAAGAAGCACAACTTGCAATTAAATACCTTTTCTCATGATTGGACACACCTGCCTATGAAGTTCAAGGCTTAACAAGCTATTCCAACCAATTTGGTGTTGTCAGTAATCAGTATTGAGCAGTTACATGCATTCAAATTAGCAAAATTACCAGGGTACCCAAATATTTGCAATGCCAGTTTTTTACATTTGATATAATTTCATACAACTAAATGCTGCTTCACTAAAAATCTTTGTTCACAAAACACCCCAGTAGTCAGATGTTTCTGGGAAATAAAAAACATACCACTGTCATCTTTTTAGTGGAGTAAATTGTTATGCATGCTGAGAGGGGTTCCTTTTCGTATGACTGTATATAAACGGTGCTGTTATATATATATATATATATATATATATGTGTATACATTAATAGTGCAATTGGCACTCAAAGGCTCTTTTGTGGTAGAAGGGTGAGTGGTTGGGTATCATAAAGATGCTTACATTAAGAAACAAGTTGCTATTAAAAGGGTAGCGCACCTAGAAGACTATACCTCCTAACAAAGTAGGTCTCTATAAAAAAATATTGCATAATGCAGTTCATGTGTAACAACCATGTTTTATATAAATAAACCATTTTCATAAAAATATACTTTTTTAGTGTCATGTGCCATTAGGTAATCCTAAATATAAAATTGCCATCTTAAGAAATAAGGGCTACCCCCTGGGATCCTACTATTCACAGTGCACACAAGCAAACAAAGCATTTTAGGTCACATACGACAATTTACAAACAAAGTCTTTTGTTTCCAAACGTCTTCCTGTTATAGATAGAGCTTAAGCATTTCTGGTCAGGTGATCTCTGAAGCAGCACAGAGAATATCATAAAATAAAGGTTCCAGAGAAAAGATGTAAAAGAGCAATATTTACTATACATATTCCAGTTTGGTAAAATTATTTAATATGTCATTTAACATGAGTTAAATCTGTTGTTTAAGTATTCATTTTGGGGGCATAGTTTTCCTTTAATTGAATTATGTAGGGAATGGTATTTTAAGAAAACAAACTGATCTTCACTTTTTATTTTTGCCATTTTCCACTGTTTATATTTCTCTGTCTGCCATCTGTCAGGCTCTGACTTTTAACTGGTTTAACAGGTTGCTAGGGTTTAATTTTCCAAAAAACAAGGCAGCAATGTGGAAGTTAGAAATTGAGAACTAGATGACCTGAACAGAGATATATTCATTAAGAATTATAAACTGAAGCCTCAAAGTTTAGTGACCCTGACAACCAGAGAGCATTTTCACCTCAGGCTAGAAAGAAGTCAAGTAGAAAGTTTCATCCTTAAAACATATAAAATGAAAACAAGAAGTGACAAATGAAAAGTTGCTTACAGTAAGTAAAACAATCACATACTTAGGGGGCAATTTATGATTGGCCAAGCATTTGCACTCAGGAAATTATAAAGGACACATATGGGCAAACTTAAGGGTGGTGACACACACTAAAATTGGGTAGATTTAGTTGCCCGGTGACAAATTGTCTCTTCTTCGGGCGACTAAGCTCCCCGGAAACTTTGGGTGACTTTGGAAAACGAAGTGCTCCGAATGCCATCCCGCCGGCGATTTACATTCTAGCCAAAGGCATGGCATTCAAAGCACTTCATTTTCCAAAGTCGCCCAAAGTTTCCTCATGATGCAACATTGGAAAAGTAAGCTCTCCGAGTGCGATCCCGCAGTCGATTTACATTGAAAGCTTTTTGGGGAGATTAGTTGTCCAAATAAGAGGCAATTTGTCCCCGGCCAACTAAAGAAGATTTGCAAGTTTGGTTTTTTTTTTTGGAGATTAGTAAACTCATGTGGGGTTTCCTTTACAATTGCCTGAGTGCAAAAACTCGGGCAATCATAAATGGGCCATTAATTGTTCATTTTGGAAGTTTCTTCTTTAAAGCTGCAGTCAATTCATCATTTTCTGGATTACAGGTGCTTTATGATAAATGGTCTTCCTTCTTATTTAGCAATTCCAACCTTTAACGCACATAAACAAACCTGACAGGCTTTTCCTGTCCAACACAAACTTTTGTCATTGAAGCATCTGAATGTTTATTATGTAAGATCCCACAATTCAGTAGAAGCATGAAGACATAAGGTTGTAGCCCTAGTGATATTCTTATATATATTAGATACCAGTACTAAAATGCAGTTTTCCCTCCTTTGCCTTATATTTTACTAAATCTTAACTGGAGGTACATAATATCTACCAACTGTTGCAAGACAGTCCCGATTTTGACAGCATAACCCGCAGTCCCGGATTGTTACTGAAATGTCACAACTTACTCTGATCTCCTGCACTAAACAGCCAGAAAAAGATACAAAGTTTCTAAAACTGCATTGGCTTTTTGCAGAGAGCCCAGAATACGTGGCAGGTGTACTTAGATATAGTGTTGTAACAATTTAAGATAAGCAAATAAACACTTGTTACAATTTAAGATAAGCAGGTCTCTTGGGGAAACTTGCAGCTTAAAGGGCAATTCACAATCATTAGCAAAAACGTAATAACACAGAAAAACCACAGAAACGTGTTCAAATGTTCCACGTTTTGTAAAATTAACATGGTAAGTAGGGGGTGTGGCCACAGAAAAAGGTGTGGTACAAATCCAAAATGTTGGGAGGTATGGTACATGAATGCTTACAAATGCATCTGTATTGTCAAAATATTTTAATTACTGTAGTTACTGTAAAGCAGAATATGAATTTGCCTTACAGGGTTCATAAACTGTAACATCTGTCACTATAATGGATGTGTATATCTTACTTTCTAATCAATGTGGCTAAATGAATGCATTTCTGTATGACAATAAACATATCAGCTGCTAGAATGTATTGTCCTGTCATGTGGAAAGTAAAGTCACAATTTCATACCATATTAATGATTCTAAGTAAAAACAAATTCTATGATATTGTGTCATTATATAATGGTCACTAAAAAGGGTGTATTTTAAAGGAGAAGGAAAGCTACAGAGGTATATTAATTGCCAATAGATTAGCTGCAATAGTGCAAGCTAGAATGCTATATTTATTCTGTAGAAGGTTTTACCATACCTGAGTAAAAAGTCCTTTGTTTGTTTAGGATAGCAGCTGCAGTATTAGCTTGGTGTTACATCCCTTCCTGCCCAGTATCTCCCTGCTCACTTTTAGCTCTGGGCTCAGATTACAGCAGAGAAGGGGGGGGGGGCAAACTGAGCATGCTCACTCCAGGGGCAAGGAGGTTTAAGCTGAAGGCAGGAAGTCTGATACAGAAGCCCATGTGTACACAATAGAAGGAAAGAAATTCAGTGTTTCTTTTGACAGAGGACTCAGAGCAGCATTAATTTGAGGGTTGACTGGTATATTTAGGTTGACCTTTCTGATAAGGCCTCCTTAAAGTAGTTCCTTCTCCTTTAAAGCCTGATAATTGTGTCATCACTTCTGCATTCATTGCCCGAGGGCTGTTATACTGTACTTCTACCACCTCTGCTGTTCCATTTTTTCCCTCAGTTGGTCCTTATCTGGAGCTATGGACATGGCAAGAAGCCAAGCGTTTGTACTTTACACTTGCACTGATGACAGAGGCCAACAATTGCAGTGAAATGAAAACACAAAAATGGATTTTAGCATCCCTCAGCAAAATATATACACAATGATGGTTCATGTGCCTTTTTCAATAAAAACATACATAAAATCTCTGTGGGAAATGAACTCGCCAGGGACAGCATGCACTGAATTCATTCATTTGCAGCTTTCACCATGTGTGAATCCAAAGAAGCACCACTGCAAGTGAGAGGTTATTGCCCGTTATTTCACAAGATAAAACACCCAAATGAAAGCAGCAATTTCATTTTAGGAAGCAATTCAAGACTTGTGAGCCAAAATATTTCTGAAATAATAGTCTACTAAATTGCCGACCATAAAGCTAAAATACATGAAGTGTACATCTTTTGGAAATATTACATTACACATAATTCAGTTTGATAGCATCTTGCGTTACTCCGAAAATATACTTGTCATTTTGTGGTACCGATGCTTCTTTAAAAGGTAAATAAGAGAGAACATTGCGCCCCATCCCATAAAATAGCATGCTTTTCAGATCTATATTTATGAATGGGAGGGAGGAACCCCTGTTAAATATAAAATTGGCCATACATTAGAACAGCGGTCCCCAACCTTTTTAGCCAGGAGGGACCAGTGTAAAGGCAAACTTTTTTGCACGGATTGGGGGGGCTCGCGAGTTGGTCGAGGGGAGCCAGCGACAAGTCCAATTCTGAGTGCCAACATCCAATCCTGCGAGCCAGTGTCCAATTCCATGTGCAACGTTAATTGCTGGCTAGACTAGGAATGTCTGTGGCCTGGTGGTTGAGGACTCATGCATTATAAGATGAGCTTGTTTTGTGAGGTCACCACTGTGATTTTCAGCCACATATTGGTTGGGTAGGCTGGTCGGAGGGCAGATTTAGCAGATAAACTGCTAAATCAATCTTAAAGGGCTAAATCAGCGCTTAAATCTGCCCATGTCAACATTTAGTAAAAGAAAAGTCTTCAGATTCTTCAGTGTTTTTTTTAAATATATTTTTACTAATTTACAAACACCTGGGTCAGGGGGGCGCCGACCCATTTTTAGACAGGACTGCGTCATGGTGCTGAAACGCTATGCAGATATGAGAACTGGCAGTTAAAGCTTCAACATTTTCCGTTGTGTCAATTAATTTGCTTTAACTTTCCTCTACGGGCGTTTCGGGGAGGTTTAATAACCCAGAAACTAATTGCCTGTTCTTCAGGCACATATCACCCCAAAAAGCCTTCAAACCAGCTAGAATCTGGAAAATGGAGCCATCCCACCAGTGATTTAAAGTTGCCTGAAGTTTCCTTGTGAGGCAACTTCGGAAAAATAAT
>CM044442.1:37971008-37990214 GCA_024363595.1 Xenopus borealis | reverse complement strand
TTTTTTTTTTACAAAACAAATTGTAAATATGATTGCCATAGCTCTTCTGAACAGTTTGATTTCCAACATGCATAGCACTTACCTACTGTAACTAGGTAACGTATAAACCCAAATAAATTGTGTGCATGAATTCGGATGACCACCCTTGCAAGTACACACTGCCTGTATTGCATGTATCATTAAGTGCACAGACTGAAAGTTATATATTATTGGAAACTACAATCTCTGAAGAATTTAAAATAGGCATAGAATATTTTTGTACACAAAACAATGAAACTGCAAATCTTTGGTAAAATAAGTGAGTTTTACAAGTACACTTTAAGGCATCACATCACCTCTTTACTCTTAAACACAACTAAAATTCATCATAAATATGAATGTCCCTATTGTATATTGCATGTATTTTCTAAATAGATTGATGCCTATATGCTTATGATTTCTTGTTTACTAATCAGGTGGCAACCAGAGACTGAAACATCTGAATGGTATAAATAAATGAAAGGCTATAAAAATGACTGACAATTCAATAAAATCACTTAAAGGAGAACTAAACCCTACAAATGAATATAGCTAAAAATGGCATATTTTATATCATGAACTATTGCACCACAGTCAAGGGTTTCAGCTTGTCAATAGCAGCAATGATCCAGGACTTTAAACTTGTCACAGGGGGTCACCATCTTGGAAAGTGTCTGTGACACTCACATGCTCAGTGGGCTCTGAGCAGCTGTTGACAAGCTAAATTATTAAATTCTAATGTTAGTTGGTTTTCTATGCTGTCATGTAGTAATTATCTGTATTAATTGCTAATCAGCCTTACTTATATTCTATGTGTCCTGTTTATTGTGAGTCGGTCCCTAAGCTCAGTAAGTGACAGCAGCACAGAGCATGTGAATCAGTGAATCAGCAGAAAAGAAGATGGGGAACTATTGGGGCATCTTTGGAGACACAGATCTTCCCTGCTAAAGGGCTGTGGTTGCCCAAAACATAATGTACTACATTTCTAGATTTTAGGTTAGCACAGGAGGGATTGAATTCCCCTTTAAGAGGGATATAAATGAGCTAGAAAGAGTGCAGAGACGTGCAACTAAACTGGTTAGAGGGATGAAATACTTATATTATGAGGGTAGACTCTCAAGGTTGGGGTTGATTTCTCTGAAAAAAAAGGTGCTTGCAAAGGGACATGATTACACTTTACAAGTGCATTATAGACAAATATCAGGGGACCTTTTTACCCATAAAGAGGATCACCGCACCAGAGGCCACCCCTTCAGACTAGAAGAAAAGGACTTTCATTTGAAGCAGCGTAGGTGGTTCTTCACAGTGAGGACAGTGAGGTTGTGGAATGCACTGCCGGGTGATGTTGTGATGGCTGATTCTGTTAATGCTTTTAAAGGAATTGTTCAGTATAAAAATAAAAACTGGGTAAATAGATATGCTGTGCAAAATAAAAAATGTTTGTAATATAGTTAGTTAGCCAAAAATGTAATGTATAAAGGCTGGAGTGACTGGATGTGTAACATAATAGCCAAAACACTACTTCCTGCTTTGCAGCACTCCTGGTTTCCACTGATTGTTTACCAGGCAGTAACCAATCAGTGACTTGAAGGAGGGCCACATGGGTCATAACTGTTGCTTTTGAATCTGAGCTGAATGCTGAGGATCAATTGCAAACTCACTGAACAGTTATGTCCCATGTGGCCCCCCCTTCAAGTCGCTGACTAACTCAGATTTAGAGAGCTGAAAAGCAGGAAGTAGTGTTCTGGCTATTATGTTAGACATCCAGTCACTCCAGCCTTTATATATTACATTTTTGGCTAACTAACTATATTAGAAACATTTTCTATTTTGCGCAGTCTATCTATTTAATCAGTTATTATTTTTACACTGAACTATTCCTTTAAGAGTGGCTTGGATGACTTCTTGGACAGGCATAATATGAAAGGCTATTGTGATACTAAACTTTATAGTTCGTATAGATATGGGTATAAATAATTTATGTGAAAGTATGGAGAGGTGTGTGTATGGATGCTGGGTTTTCATTTGGAGGGGTTGAACTTGATGGACTTTGTCTTTTTTCAACCTGATTTAAAGGGGAAGTCGACCTTTTGGACAATAGAGCTAATTTTACAGCCCATGTCATAAAAACATTTTTGTAATTTATGTTTATTACCTAAATGTTTGCTTTCAGAGAAACATATCACAGACGCTATGGCTCATCTCTGCAAAAACTCTCTCAATTCTCTTCTCTGTTATGGGATCACCTACATGTTCTGTGTAAGAGATGCAGGCTGCTGAATAAGGACATTCATTACTGAATCTGCACTGCACATGCTCTCTTTCTCTACTGCTTCATTTGCATATCTTCAATTCCATTGGCGGTCAAGATTCAGCCATTCAGATCAAACATATGCAAATGAAGTAGGAGAGAGAGAAAGCATGCACAGATCAGATTCAGACGTGAACTTGCTTCTCCTTACACAGAGCATGAGAGCAGAGGAGAGAACTGAGAGTTTTTGCAGAGATGATCCACTTCTATGGGATGTATCTCTGAAAGCAAACAAGATAAATTACAAAAACGATTATGACATGGGCTGTTGAATTAACTTTATTGTCCAAAAGGTGAACCTCCACTTTAACTATATTTCAGGTATGACAATCTCAACCAAGTGTGTTTGGGAGCTAATAATTACCTGTACCTACAGATATATATAGCTATCAGCTGCTAATGGTGAACAGAAAGATCTGCTATTAACTCAGGTGGACAAAAGCTTCAAAAAGTTCAGGGTGAACTATAGATCACATCAGCCCAGTATTCTCCATAAACAGTCCTATTAGATCATCATTCTGGGTGCAGTCTATTCTGTTAATCAGACTTTAAATGGCTTGGGAAACTGGAGTAGTTTTAAATACAGCAATATTTGTGTTTCATGTAATACAAAGATGTTATTTTTCATGGCAGTGTGCACCTTAATGTGACAACTTCACTAAAAGCAGACTGACATTGGTAAAGTCCACCCATCCCTAACAAAGGATTTTCCATATAAAATAACTGCATTATGCCATGTGGCACTTTTAACTCTCTGACTAAGTAACAGATCTGTTCAGATTCCCCACACCAGAGTTGAAGCAAGCTGTATCAACAGACGATCCCATTCATTTGAATTTGATACAAATTCTCAAAGGTGATTGTACAGTTACCCATTATTACTTCACTTAGGTGTATTTGTATGCAAGCATTTGAAACCCTGTAGTAAATGAAGCTCTTGCATCTGATTGGCTGAAAGCATGTAAGCTACCATTCCCAAATGGTAAATTAAAAACCAGTAAGTCTGTCGTCTGTATTTATGCTAATACTTGAAGGGAAAAAAAGTAATTACAAACATTCCACATGGTTTAAAGGGCAACTATTGTGAAAATGACAATGTAATATTAAATCCAGCACACTGAGAAACTTTCTAAATACAATTAACAATTATGTAACGTTTCTGAAATAATCAAGTTTATCTAAACTATTCCTCTTTCAGCATTTGTTTCTCTTCATGCTGTCTTCATTCAGGAGTCGGGTGTCAGATGAATGATCCAATTTATCTTATAGGGGGTTCCTTTTGCCTAAATGATGTATTAGAGCTCACTCTATTAAAATCACCTGGCATCATGTCTCTCTACATGCAGTATTTGTGCAAAAATTATTTTGTTAGATTTTGTTTGTACTGGAATCAGTTAATTGAATGAACTGTATCTGTGCTATAAACCAGCGGTTCTGGATGCATAGTTGGCCACAGGGACATAAAGGAGTGATTTACATGTCTCCGCCCATGATGCATTATGGGAGAAAAAACTCTCATATTTGATATCTAGGCAGTGCTATATGTATGGCATGAGACAAGTAAATACCTTCTGATTTCAGAAGGCTTCACTTTGCATGTAATTGAATGAACTCTAATCCATCTGCTAGACAGGAAGCCTCCCCCTATAAGATATATTGGATCATTCATCTGACACCCAACTGCTGCAAGAAGACAAAATGAAAAGAAACAGATGCTAAGTTGGGAATAGTGAAGGAATAGTGAAGATAAACTTGATTATTTCTGAAGCCATGTACAATATTTAATTGATTGTATTTAGAAAGTTTCTAACTTCAGTATGAGGAAGCTTATATTAAATTGTCATTTTGCGATAGTTCCCCTTTAATGAAAGGCAAATCGAATACCTTTTTAAAAGGAAGCAAGGATTTGGACCATGGTAATGTAATTACTAAAGCAGAGAAACAACTGAAAAGGTAGTTTGCGCAAAGACTCGCAAACTGTGAACGTTAGCGACAATGTTTGTGTCCTTTTTGACTGATTAAAGACTTCATCGCAAACTTTCTGAACAAATAGTTTGTACAAATGTTCACAGTGGATGTAATAAAACTTTGCAAAACCGTTATTGCAACAAAATATTTAACGAAACTCAATAGCAGCTGTTAACCATGCACAATGCACAATGTAAAATTCGCCAGCAACTGATTTTACACTGTGAGCAGTGCAGAACATTCGCAATGACACCATTTTAGATAATGCCTGCGACTTTACATTACATTCCCCCCCTAATGCATTGCATTGAGGTTCAGCATTGGGCCCCGATCTTTATGGTTTACATATTAATGACCTGGACGTTAGTTTGGAAATCAAAGTAAAAATATGTGTAGATTATGCAAGAAGGTAAGAGTAACACATGTAAGTGAGTGGGTGTCTTCCTTTAAGGTGTATATGTTGGCCTAGTGTAAATGGGCACTTAAAGAAAAGATTAATATTACTTCTACAAGTATAGGACCTATTATCCAGAATGCTCGGGCCTGGGGATTTTCCAGATAAAGGATCTTTCTGTAATTTGGATCTTCTTACTTTAAGTCTACTAGAAAATCATGTAAAGATTAAATAACCCCAATAGGCTGGTTTTGATTACAATAAGGATTAATCATATCTTAGTTTATTACAGAGATTTGGATAAAATAGAGTCTATGGGAGTTGGGCTTTCTGTAGTTTGGATTTTTTTTGGATAACAGGTTTCTGAATAAAGGATCTCATACCTGTATTTTAATGCATTTTATCCACACATAGTTTCTAACCCAGGAAGTTACACATAAAAGGCCGGTGTTTTGAGGAAACGGGTTAAAAAATAGTAGCATGTGGTTATAATGATTCAGGGTTCCTTGAACTTTTTCCCAAACAACATAAAAGTTTAGATTTAAAAGTTATCATGCACCTTATTTAATTACTTAACTATTGTAGCTGAACCTTTTCACTTTACTGAAAAGCGTCAGGAAGACCCAATCTAAAAAGCATATGGAGACAATTTTAGGTCTGGTTTAGTTGATGCAGAAACATAAGCATATATACTACTAAGCAAAGCTTCTCACTAAAGATGATGATACAGTGTAAATAATATAATAGTATACACCAGTTATCCCCAACCAGTAGCTCGCGAGCAACATGTTGCTCTCCAACTCCTTGGATGTTGCTCCCAGTGGCCTCAAAGCAGGTGCTGATTTTTGAATTACTGGCTTAGAGGCAAGTTTTGGTTGTATAAAAACTAGATGTCCTGCCAAACATTCTCTCCTGTAGGCTGCCAGTCCATATAGGGGTTACTAAAAAGCCAATCAGAGCTCTTATTTGACATTCACATGGCCTTTTTCATGCTTGTGTTGCTCTCCAACTCTTTTTTAAATTTAAATGTGGCTCACGAGCAAAAAAGTTTGGGGACCCCTGGTATACACTGTAAGAAAAGAAAAAAAGGACAAACGTGAAGAGAGGAAAGGGACAAACAGAAGTTTTTGTATCTGTTAAACTTCAAGTATTTGGCAATTTGTCTAACTACAGAAATACATTAAATGGAAAAATAGCCGTCATCACTGTCTCTGCCAAGAAATAATTGTTAGGCATCCTAGTAGTCAAGGAAGCAGGGTTTACTGACAGCCAACAGCAAAAGCTAATACAAATTTGCCTTGCATACAAAATGAATTGTTGAAAGAAAAAGAGATAAGGAGTTGTTTATGTATGTATGTATGTACCTGCAAGTGCTTTAAAAAAGAAGCAATGGAGAGAACATATAAAAAGAATTGATTACTCCAAACATGCTCCTGCACTTTTCAATACGGTTGTCAATGTGTCCATTATGTCTCCTGAAGAATGGTGTCGCCGGGCAATTATTAAGGCTTGGGGACCCTGAAGCTGCCCTGGATGTAGTCAGGCATTGTACTTTGCAAACTGCACTTGAATTTGTAAAGAATGCACCTCAACAGTTCTTTTTTCTTTAAATCTTCATGGTCTTTAAATTTAATATGGGGGTTTAGATGTGGGTACTAATCAAAAATAGGCTATTCAAAAATATCGGCATATAATAGAGATGTGCGGGTTGACCACTGTATGGGGTTGGTTCAGGTTGAAATCTGGTTGACTATTGCCAGTTAAGGTTGGGTGCGGGTCAGATTTGGAAAGCACATTCCTCCACTGCTCCCAAAGATTTCTGTGTCTTGGAACCAGAGGCTTGCACAGAAGAAGCATACAGAAGAAGCATACAGAAGAAGCATACAGAGTGAGATGACGCAGGTGATGGTCGGTTGTGGGTCCTACAATGGCATTGTGCAGGTTAGGGACAGGTGCTGGTTAAAGGAGAAGGAAAGTTACCAAAGCAGTTTATTGCCAACAGATTAGTCACAATAGTGCAAGCTATTAGACTATATTTATTCTGCAGAATGCTTTACCATACTTGAAATTCAGTGTTTCTTTTGACAGAGGGCTCAGAGCAGAATTACTTTGAGGGTTTACTGGTGTGTATATATAACAGTGGTCCCCTGTCTCCTGCTAAGTCATTGAATATAACATACAACACAGCATAACAGTGAGGCTTGGTATTTCTAAGGGGTTATACTTTTTTTGGGGTTATTTGTCAGTGGTGGAAAAGATAGGTTGTGGGGTAGGAGAATCCATAGCAACAGCGGTCTCTTGTCTCCTGCTAAGTCAGTGATTATAACATACAACACAGCATAACAGTGGGATGTTTGGTAGGTCAATTTACTTATATAATTAAGGGAAACCAGAACTTGAGGTCACCTGGGGTTAGTTTGCATTCACATATAGGCCATTTATGACTGGGCTATAGCCTCATGGCATTATAGAACCAAGAGTTAAAATACCAATATAAGCAAAGTTTTACATTCCAACTTAAGTAGAGGAGCCTGTTGTGTTTGTCCCAACGATTCTCAAATGAGCAATTTAACTAATCATTTCCCTGAGTGCAAGTTTAATGTGAAAGGAAAAGATGTAGAGTGAAATGGTAACATTTATGAACATTTTTTAAGACCTGTGAGTGCGGTCTTAAAATATATATATATAGATCATGCAATAAGTCCTAATAAATGCCTTTATTGGTACCAACACCCTTGGTGTATATCTTGGCAGGCATTGTTTATTTAACCAGTGTCGGGTAAGTAGGCTTGTTAGCCGGACTGTTCATGGTACAAGATTTTGCCTTAGAGGTAGCAAAGGTTTGTTCATAAATTGTAATCTTTTTCACTTCCTCATGAATAGTCTCTGTACCCGGAAGATAGTTCTTTTTCCAGTGTCTTGCCAATATTGCTCTGCTGGCAAAAATGATGTTTAAGATTGTGTGCTTGTGTTTTTCCTCTGTCTCCCGGGGTGAAGACCAAGTAATGCAAGGTGTGGTTGGAGTTGGTAATGGTGGCCAAAGACTTTTTGAATTAAGGCTTGTGCTCCATGCCAGAAAGATTGAGCTTGAGGACATGTCCACCACCAAATGTGATATAGTGTTCCAGTGTCCTTTTGGCATCTCCAGCAAACGTTGGTTGCATCTGGGTACAGTTTCTTTATTCTCTCTGAGGTAAAGTATCATCTATACAGCAGTTTTAGGGCTGGTGCAGACAGGGAGATTCAGGGAGATTCTGTCGCCTGGCGATTAATCGCCTCTTCTGCGAGGCGACAATCTCCCCGAACTGCCTTCTCCCCATCCGCCGCCTGTTTAAATCAAAAAGCGCCAGCGCCAATACACATGCGGCGATTTCCAGAATCAGCCGAAGTTTCCTCACGAAGCAACTTTGTGCGATTCCAGAAATCGCTGCGAAGCGTGTGCATTGGCGCTGGCGCTTTTCGACTTAAACAGGCGGCGGACAGGGAGAAAGCAGTTCGGGGACATTGTCGCCTCGCAGAATCGCCAGGCGACAGAAACTCCCCGAATCTCCCTGTCTGCACCAGCCCTTATAGCTGTTTCTTGGTGGTTGAGTGCACTTGAGAACTTCTTTGTTTGTTTAAACAAACATTCCATTTGTTCACGGGTTATCTAATTTTGAAGGTCTTGTTCCCATGCTTTCGAGGGCTGGGACAGACAGGGAGATTCGGGGAGATTCTGTCGCCTGGCGATTAATCGCAGGCGACAATCTCCCCGAACTGCCTTCTCCCTGTCTGCCCCCTGTTAAGGTAGGGGCAGACAGGGAGATTCGGGGAGATTTTGTCGCCTGGCGTTTTTTGCAGGCGACAATCTCCCCGAATTACCTTCTCCCTGTCTGCCGATCGTAAAAGCACAAAGCGCCAGCGCCTGTGTAGACGCGGCGCGGCGATTTCCGGAATCGCCCAAAGTTTCCTCATGAGGTATCTTCGGGCGATTCCGGAAATCGCCGCGCCGCGTCTGCACAGGCGCTTTGTGCTTTTACGATCGGCAGACAGGGAGAAGGTAATTCGGGGAGATTGTCGCCTGCAAAAAACGCCAGGCGACAAAATCTCCCCGAATCTCCCTGTCTGCCCCTACCCCAAAAGTGAAAAAGCGCCAGCGCTAATCCACCTGCAGCGCGGCGATTACCGGAATCGCCCGAAGTTTCCTCACAAAGTAACTTCGGGCGATTCTGGAAATCGCCGCGCTGCGTGTGGATTAGCGCTGGCACTTTTTCATCTTAACAGGCGGCAGACAGGGAGAAGGCAGTTCGGGGAGATTGTCGTCTGCTATTAATCGCCAGGCGACAGAATCTCCCTGTCTGTCCCAGCCCTTAGGCTGGGAGATGGCTTCTGTTATATTTTGACATTAAGGCATTGTATGCAATTGTTGTCCCTTTTTTCTTGCGTGGGTTCTTTAGACACCTTAGTTCAAATTGTGTCAGGGTGACACTGCTAGCCAATTATTGGCTTGGAAATAGTGTCTTATGCGCAAATAGGAATATAACTGGCTGCAGCAGAGCCGATAATCCGCCTTCTTGATTCTATAAGTCGCCCATCTTTCGCATTCATGGGAAAATTTCAAGTTAAAGTCTGGTATTGTGGTTAGAGGGGCCAAGGTCACTGGGAGTGGACTAATGTGGTTAGTGACTTTGTGGCATGCCATGTCTGTAGCGTTGCTCCTATTGGCAGTGGCATTGAATCCTTGCTTGCACAAGCCATGTTTAAGGCATGTTTAGTCTGATGTTTGTAAATCCAGAGTTCTAGGTCCACCCAGCACTTAGTGTGTGGGGGGAGGTGCCAATCCACTAGTTGGCTCACCAATGTTGCCCTGTAATAGGATTGTAAATGTGGGCATGCTAGTCCTGCTTTCGCTTTTCTTGCATACATAGTTTCTTTTGCAATTCTTGGTCTTGTTGGCCCCCAGATGAATGACATGAGAAGTCTCTGTAGTGGTTTATTTCATTTATCCTTCCAAACCAGGTCACAAAGGTGGTTTGCCAGGCATGAAATTTGTTGCGAATATCCAGTAGCATTGGGGCAAAATTGTGTTGATATAGAACATTTGGGTTAGCTGTAAGGTTTATTCCCAAATATTTTATAGAAGTAGTTTGCCAGTCTAAATTATAGGTGTTTTTCAGCTGCTGTAGCTCAGTTGTTGACATGTGAATGGGAAGCGCTTGGGTTCTTTAGAAGTTTTTTGTCAGCACCCATAACCTTCAAATTGCTCAAACTCGATGCACTTCAAAACGGCTTCCAACTCCAGTCCATGTGAAATGAATCTCTATATTTTGCACCAATCAAGAATTTATTTCAATAAAATGAGTCATGGGCTCTGACCCAGTACACTGGCAACGTTTCAGACCGCCATTGGTCTTTCTTCAAGCCACCACTTGGGTTTTGGTCACATTGGGGGTCATTTATCAACACTGGGCAAATTTGCCCATGGGCAGTTACCCATAGCAACCAATCAAGATTGATGCATTCATTATTCTACTTGCAGCTGGCTTCAGAAAGCTAATCACCGTTTGGTTGCTATAGGTAACTGCCCATGGGCAAATTTGCCCAGTATTGATAAATGAGCCCCAATTGAGCCTATAATGGGACAACTTACAAAATTCAGCTAATGTAGCGAATATTTCTTGTAATGCTCCGGATGGGTTTGTTAGAATTAGGGCTACGTCGTCTGCGAAGAGCAGGATTTTATGTTCAGGATTATTTAATTATTATACTTTACAGTTTAAAGGGGTTGTTCACCTTTGAGTTAACTTTTAGTATAATGTAGAGAGTGGTATTCTGAGACAATTTGCAATTGGTTTTCATTTTTTATTGTTTGTAGTTTTAAAGTTATTTAGTTTTTTATTCAGCAGCTCTCTATTTTGCAGTGTCAGCAATTTGGTTTCTAGGGTACAAATTACCCTAGCAACCCTGCATTGATTTTAATAAGATACTGGAATATGAATAGGAGACAGACTGAATAGAATGATAAGTAATAAAAAGTGGCAATAACAATACATTTGTAGCCTTACAGAGCATTTGTTTTTAGATGGTGTCAGTGACCCCCATTTGAAAGCTGCAAAGAAACAGAAGAAAATTGCAAATCATTAAAAAACTATGAAAAATAAATAATGAAAGTTTCTTAGAATTGGCCCTTCTACAATATACTAAAAGTTAACTTGAAAGTGAACCACCCCTTTAATGATAAAACAGACTTTTCTTGGAAAAACATTTGCAGAGTTCTACTGAATGTTTGTTGCAGAAATCTATAATGACTTTTTCTGACAATGAGTTCCATCAACGCCAGCAAAGGAATCACAGGCCCCCAATAATATTAAGATGTTTGAGCTGTACAACAAAGGAGTATCCAAAATGGCAGCTACAGCTTGAAGTCATCTAAACGAAATTATGGCAGTTTGATGTAGGGATGCAATGAATCAATTTTTTGGGGATTGGGCTGAATCTCCAAATCCTTCGTGAAAGATTTGGCCGACTACCAAACCAAATCCTAATTTGCATATGTAAATTAGGGGTGGGAAAAGAAAAGGTGGGGGAAATGTTTTTCCTTCCTTGTTTTGTGACAAAAAGTCACATGATTTCCCTTCTCACACCTAATTTACATATGCAAATTAGGATTCCAATTCGTTTCCGCCATGCACAAGGATTAATTGGAATCCTCATCCTGATGAAAAAGGCCAAATCCTGGCTGAATCCCAAACCGCACCCTGCTTTGGTGCATTGTTTGTTTGATGTTCTTGGTGCACTAATCTCAATGGTACATTAGGTACATAGTTCTTCTTTAACATTTCCTAATAGACTATTGTAATGGTTGAAGTCAGGGATCCTGTGCTAATTCTAACTGCATTAGCGATCGGAAACAACCCATTATTTTCCTTTGTGGCAAACTGTCTGGCTGGCTAATGCTTCAACATGGATATTTTCTTCTTCCCTGGCCCAGATCAATATAAACGTAATCTATGAAAAGTTCTAATTGATGAACTTATTCCCTCTTTTCATTCTGAGCTATGTGTTATAGTTATTGTTGTTTTTATAGCTTCTTTATTGCACTAATCACAGTTTACAGCTTTAAACTGTACATTTAATCTTTGTTTTCACTACATGATTTTGGTTCATTTTATACATCTGTTATTCATTGATGTTGAGGAAAACAGCCTTCTAAATTTCATGTAAATGACTATTTAAAGCAGTACCTTTCCTATTTATTTTCTAATTACTGTGGATAATTTTGAACAAGCTCCAGTCTCTAACAACAATATATTTTGAACATATTTATAGAATTTTTTTCTTTTAAAGCTAGAAAATGGTCTGCCAATACTTTTGCACTTCTGGGTATGAATCACTTAAGTATATAAGATATCTGGAAACCCTGTGCACCATTCAACCAATCAGCCAAACAAATGGGGCCATACCCAAGCTGTTACTCGTATTAAAGTGGCCATATAAGGAGAGATCCGCTTGTTTGGCAATGTTGACAAATGAGCGGATTTCTCCTCGATATGCCCACATTGAAGTGGGCGATATTGGGCTGATCCGATTGTGGGCCCTAGAGCCCAATGATCAGATGATAACGAAGGTAAACTGGTGGTCGGATCTCGGGACCACATCAACAAACATATATGCGGCCACAATCCAACGGGATTTTTAATCCTGCCCAATCGACATTTGCCCAACTTTGGCCTGATATTGATTGGAGCAGTCCATCGGAGGGCCCCATACATGGGCCAATAAGCTGCCAACTCTGTCTGTTGGCAGCTTTTATCGGCCTTTGTATGACCACTTTTAAACTCCTCCATATGCAGCTGCATCATTTAGTAGCCAATGATCTCCATGGTTCATGGTTCTTGGTTAGGATCAGCAGGCCACCATACATTGTAAGCTTTAATAAGAAATATTTACATATGTCAGAGTTTTACAGATGACTTCTGACTGACCCAGAGGATACATCTCTTCACAATCCATCCTACAGCAATTTAAGTACTTGAAGGAGAGACAATACTCAGCATGACATGAAATGTATTATTAACATTACTAGATATTTATAAACCGGCAACAAATTTTACAGTGCTGCACAAATGAGGTCCCTAAAAGGAGAAGAGGGTATGATACACAAGATGTGGGAAAGTGCAAGATTAAGAGCCAATGGTGGTATTAATTAATGCACCAGGCCAGTGACAGGAGCATACATTATTTACTGAAGGAATACCAAGCTATATGAAAGTAAATGTGTTGCAAGTATTTGTTTAAATACAGTTGCACTGGGCACAAAGTATTTCTTTAATCTTCCTGGGCACATATTTTTTAAGGACAATCACAACCCTTACATAATATTCTGTCATTAGACACTGCTGAAATAAACTAAAGCTTACCATTCATCCAAAGTGTGCACACAATCCTTACAGGGCTTAATTCTGTTCTCACTATTCTAAACACTACAAATGTAATTTCTGTAGTCTACTGCTTCAGACTGATGTGTGCATGTATTGTACAGAAGAGAAAGTGACTACTGTTATCTGCACCAGTAGAAAAGGCTTGTTTTATTGCATACTTCACTTTTTTCACTAGGGATACACTGAATCCACAATTTAAGGACGCGGTCAAATTCTGCATCCGTCACAAAAATTTCAGCTAAATACTGAAACTGAATCCTAATCTGCATATGCAAAGTTATTGACAAGGGGCAAAAAAGAAGTGTGCATGAATTGCGCCGTTAAAAATTTTTACTTCCTTTTTGTCTCATGATTTTTAGAATTTAGATTCGGTTCAGCCAGGCACTTGGATAAGGTCAAAACTAAATCTTGCTGAAAAAAAGCAAATTCCATTCCAAATTATGAACTGAATCACAGATTTTCTGCATCCCTAAACCACACATTACTTTAAAGCAAGGCATACTGTATCACACTACCGAGCTTCTTTTATTATAAGAGAGAGAATATTAGAAGAGAATAAGTATTATTGGCATCTTTGGTATATAGAATTATTTCATTACTCTTGCAAGCTATTCCATTGAGAGCACCCGAGGACCATTTTACTACACACATGCTTATAAGCGAACACACAGACCCGCAATTTCATTTTTTTTGGTAAATACAACTCGCATTTCAATCACCAGAAATGTATGAAATTACAGCTGTGGTGCAATGTTTGCAACTTTCAGAGTTATGAAAATCTACATAATAATGAGAAAATATTTGCCTTTCTGTCTTAGTTTATAGATTAGTGTTTCAGAGAGCAACTAATTTACTGAGAAACATAAAGCTGCAACTAGTCTCTTATTTAAAAGCTGCTACAAAATACACAGTACTATCAGAAACCAGGTCAACCTTGCAAAAAAACATTCTTTGGGAAGCAGAACACCTTAATATTAACTTGTGGGATGATTTTATTTTTTTATTGTTAGTGGGTTTTTTAAATTGTTTTACTTTTCACTCTACACCTTTCGAGTTTGAAATTTTAAAAGGTTTCCAACTAGTAACCATGCAATGGTTTAGAATGAGAGAGGGATGGAATAGAAAATACAAGAGGGTAAGTAAAAAGATAAGAATTGCAAATTATAATAACTTCAAAAATGTATCATCAAGATTAACTGCTTTTTGAATGATGGGTTAGTGGCCCAATGAAATGGGTAGTATTTTAGAACAAGTGATAACCTACAAGAAATGAAAATATAAAGGCTGATTCTAAATTATTGGTATGGGACAGATTTTTTGTCTCAGTCTCTACTTATTTCTAGCATAGTTGCATTCCCTGCACCTATTTTAATGACATGAAATGGGTAGTCATATTTGCATTCTTCATTTTCTAAAAAATACAACTTATAGTTTTCTTAAAGAACTAAACCCTAATGTATAAAAACCTATTCCCCCCCCCCCCACCGTGCATAGACCCCCTTCCTACCCCCCAGCCCATGCAGATTCAGTCCTCGGGAGTTCACTGGTGCCATCTTCTTCTCTTCGGAATGACAACGGCATTTTGGCGCATGCCGAACAACTGCGCATGTGCCAAAACTAACGAAAATTGAAGAAGACCGAAGAGGCTGAAGATGGCACCTGTGAACTCCCACGGAGGGGTAAGTAAGGATTGTAGGGGCATTTGTCCGGGGTAACACTTAGGCTGGGGAGGGTGGGAGGTCTATGCAGGGTAAGGTTTTTTTTAACATAAGGGTTTAGTTCTCCTTTAAGGCATATGGTTAGCTTGAGAATTTGTAATAATTACTGTATACATCTCAGACTTGCCCTACTTAATAATACAACAAATAAAACAGTTCCATGGTTCCACCCCCAACGATTGTACAAGATGAAAAGTACCAGGGCATGTACGGACATACACAAGCAACAACTAAAAGGCCATCTAGACTGAGAAGAAGTGTGACCCTATTTCCTTATTTGCAAAATGTATACAAACTTTAAAGGTAGAAACCGTCCACTTTGATCACATTTTAAATATTCTGAATATCCATAAAAACCATAATTTTAGTTTCACCATTTTGGCAGGCTATAAATAAAGAATTTCAGCACAATTTCCTATTAAAAGAGTTGTTTTCTACCAGATTAGGCAAAATTAATCATTTCCAAAGGTAAGATGAAAATTTGATTATTCTTTATATTTTAGTGGTACAAATGAAAATAATTTAGGTTTTCATTTGCATTTTATTAAAACACAATTAAAAAAAACACACAACCTATTATGTAATTACACATAAAAATGAAAACAGTGTATGCTTGATATGTACCTTTTGGCACTAGTAGACAATTTGGCAGCTGTTTTGCTGGATATCTTGCCTTCTTTCTTCTTAGGTTGCACTTTTTCCTGATCTTGCTCATTTTGAACCCCATCCCGCTGGTCTCCATCAGAGCTCCCTCCACTAGTGCTCGGACTATCATCCACTCTTTGACCTTCAGTCGACATTTTCTGAGCCTATAAAAGTCAAATAGATATGTAACACATTCTATAAGAATCAATCACCAAACAGCACCAGAATGCTTGGATAAAAACATACATCTAATCATAAAGTTGCAGAAGATAACAATTTGGCTTTTGGATTATGACAATTGGTCACAACAAGTTGTCAAGTTTAGATTGTATACTCTTGAGCAGGACCCTCTTTACCTCCTATACTAGTCAGTTACCCAGGTAGCTGATATTGCATTTCTAGTAATATAATGTTTGATACTGGTTCCCAGTCTATATTGATAATAAAATATCTCTAATTCTTCAGATTCTTTATGCAGATGTTGTGGAACGTCAAGAAACGAAGATTACTTGAGGTGAAAGTTTATTTGACACAAGCTCTGTGGATTCCGAACTTACAAAGAGTCAGAACCCTGAACAAAGAAATCCCAGTGCTTGTTAAAAACTTGGGAACCTAAGCCATACAAACTTACCGGGCCTAAAAGGGCCTTACCATTGCGTGCGCATAGAGATATAGCTTTAAAGCACAGAAAAACAAAGAACTGCCCATGTAACAAATAGATATTAGAATATAGTTCTTCCTCAAGGTCAAGGTGATAATGCCCAACTAGCTTGAGAACAGAGTCCATACAAGTCAAGGGGTTCCTGTGGGAATCTGCATAAGCAGGATTTAATTCTTTCTCACAGATAATAGGAGGCCATTTTCATTACCCAAAGCACTGAACAAACATATTGCCCCATTTCCCTTCCTGTACTGAAAAAACAGAGGAACGCAGCAGGGTTGAATAGTGCCCTTATGTCAGTGATTAGAAGAAAAGATTGATGGCCACAAGAAGGTGCCCACCAACCCTGCTGCAATACGTTTACAACACAGGTAAGACAAATGGGGCACAGTGGTGCAGTTTAAGAGGACTCCTATCAGCTGCCTTTCTGTCTACATTAAAGTGGATACAAAGGCAAAAAATCTTATTTTTACATTCTTTTGTGAAAAATTGATTAAAAAACGAGTACTGTTTTACAGGAATCTTATTGTATGCAGTAAAATTCCCCTTCGCTGACAGCTCCAGATAGAAAACTTAAGAGTGTCCCGAGCTGCTCTGCAGAGAAATGATCACACTTTCAAATGGCAGGGAAGCATTGAGCAGGGATATATTATGTTTTGTTTGCATAACCTGCCTAGCCTTAGCTAAACTCTACGTGATACAACCCTGTGCACTTTACTTCCCAGGCATGAAGAACTCAAGCAGCTCTGTTTGTTTCCATGAAGAGCAGCCAGTGACCGTCTAGAGATTTGTATCCGCAGCAGTCAGAGCAAGTAAAATTTTCATAAAATGGTACCGTTTTTTTTATTAAAGTATATTGGAAATGGGTTATTTTTTCAGTAAAAACAGACTTATTTTTTGCCTTTATATCCCAGTAAACAACAGTGTTCTCCTGTAGCAGATCAAGTGCAATGTTGAAGATGGGACCCAAAATGCGCTGATAGGAACCTTGTTTACCTAACCCTATTTCCACCCTAGCGGTAGTACCTACCACATTGTGTATAGGATACTTATCTCATGCCACAGGGACTGGACATTTTAATATGGACTTTACAACTCCTAAAGAACATAAATGGTGTGAATTCACTATATGACAAAATATGAAACCTGTGTGTATGTAAATTCGGCAGAGGTAAATACACCTTGAGTGGGTATAACCAGTTCAGTTTTCCAACTCAAATTATGTATTGACTTGCTGCTTAGTTTACACTTAACAAAGGGCCATTCAGGTTCAGAAGCATAACTAACACAGTTAGTTATGCTTCGTAGCCTTTATATTGTTTGCCATTCTAAAAATTGGTGATCATTATTACACCTTTGGGAGGAGGGCAGTGTTTACAAAAAAACATTCTTTTAATAATGTATTCCTGGTGCTAACTTGCCAGTATTTTTTAGCAAAAGGACATTGTTGTTCGGAACAACCTCATTACGTGTGATGTTTTAAATCAAGTATTTTTGGCCTTAGTGCGGAGACTGCTAATAAAATGGCATGGGATCTCTAATACTGTATATGGTTTAAAACTTAATAGCCATCAGGTAACTATATGATGCCTATATTAAAAGTATCTGCTTCAACCTAAGAAGGGAATTTAAGCATTTGCCTTTGATCTTTGTTAAATAAAACATGCTAATTGCTTGAAATAACTTGTTACACTTAACCACTTCTTGTACCAAAGTAAATCAGTCACCTTTAGTGTAAGGTCACACGGGTAGATTCGGGGAGATTTAGTCGCCTGGCAATTAATTGCCTCTACTGGGCGATAATCCCGCCAACCTGCTATAATGAGAAAACGGCAGCGCAATGGCATTCACAGCGCTTCGATTTCCGAAGTCACCCAAGTTTCCTCGGGAGGCAACTTTGGAGATCGAAGCTCCACAAGTGCATTGCCGCAGACAATTTTTTATTTTAGCAGGGGGAGGGTAGTTTGGGGAGATTGACGTCCCGAAGAAGATTAAATCTCCCCAAATCTGCCGGTGTGCCCCTGCCCTTATGAGTACAGCCTGCTTGTGCTGCAAGATCAAGTAAGTAGCCAGGCCTTATTGCAGTATCCTAGCAAAGGAACATTTAAAAGGATAAAGGACTGAGAGTGCTTAATAACCATACCCAAAAGACTCCTTTGCCTGCCTGTTATTTTGCAGAAGAGGCCGCCTGCCTGTTTGACTGAGCTCTCACCCCATCCCCCTACATCCACGTGTGGTAGGCTGAAATGACTCTTGAAAGCATTTAAGCTGCAGCCAGAACATGTTGCAAGTACTATCAAATTCCACACAAAATCATGTTGCTGTGATTGCAAGTTCAAGCTCTGTATGTCATATAAAGGAAAATATAATTCATATAAAAGCCAAAGTTGAATGTGAAGATTCAGCTATTTCTGCTTTTCATGCAGCTAACAAACAGCATAAATAGAGTTGAAAGGCAAAGAACAACTGTGTTTACAAATGAAAATTCCTGAAACGTTTTTATCAGATGGCCTAAAATGAAAAACACATTAAGGAGCTGTCACAACAAGAATGCATCGTGCCATTGTTCTGCTCAGTATGCAGCAGGGAGCACACAGAACATTAGTGATGATCTATTGACAGCTCGTGCCTTGCCCCATTCAACATAAAAGAAACATCATTATGTATTTGTTTAGAATACATCAGATTGAGCACTGTGTATTTTAACAAGCCAAGGGCTAATAGGCTACCAGCCCCATTACACAATGTACACACAGCAGCTGTTACAATGTTCATTGAGTACAAGTATACTGTTGTTCGATAAGCAGAATGTTTCAGGTACAGTCATTTAAAGCCACACTCATATCTACTCCACTGTATGGACACCCTTTTCGCTCAAATGTTATTACTGTTAAAGATAAAGTAATTAAACTATACTACACAGTTGCCCTGCACTAGTACTGTACAACTGGTGTATTTGCTTCAAAACACTACTGCAGTTTATATAAAATGTGCAGCCACGGGGGCAGTCATTTAAGGGTAGGGACAGACAGGGAGATTCGGGGAGATTTTGTCGCCTGGCATTTTTAGCA
>CM044442.1:37906904-37928574 GCA_024363595.1 Xenopus borealis | reverse complement strand
AGCAGAGTTACTTGTGATTCCAGTGTGATCTGCCTCTGAGAGAAATCGCTGAGCACGGATACAGTGTTGAGCCTAACAGCAAGACAGGCCTTGAGTAATTTTTGCCTCCCCCGTAGGATGCTGCTACTTTCCAAAGGAAAAGGTACTCTGTGGAAAGGTAGCGCTACTGGGGAATAAGTGCTCTGGGGAAAGGGACATTGCATATTGAACTGTGTGCTTTTAACCCTTCCAGAGAAGTGGGACTGTGATAATCCTAAGGACTGTGCTGAACTAACAGAACCTACTAGGGATTTAGGTAGTGTCCCATATATTCCCATACATTACATTAAGTTTAAAGTTGTTCATGTCTCTGTGTTGCAGACTCTGAACTGTTACAATTTGATGCATTAGTTGATACATTTTTCAGCAGCATCTGTGGAATATTGTATCAATTATAACAGCTGCCTTCAATTAAACTCAGGGATTCTGCTCTATAGGACCAAAGATAAGAAATGCATCAACTAAATGCATACATTTAGAACAGTTACAGAGTTATTTACCCCCTCCCAACTGAACTGAAGCATATGCTTTCTATAAGTAGACATGCAAGGAAATTCATAATACTGAAATAACAGTAAACAATCTTTCACAATTTGTAGTTAAAATAAAGGTGATTGTTGGAGCAGTACAAGGCTAAGTAATATAAAGGTAAAGTACAATTGAAGTGCAACTGACCTGGACAAATTTACTAGAAAAATAAAAACACAATGTTCAATACCCAGGCCAACATTTCATTAGTGATTTGGTCTGTGCAAGGGCAGGACTGACATCATAAATCATGGAGCCCTGTCCAACAAATTTTCTGCCCCCTGTGCCCTGCCCACTCCCACATGCCAACCCCACCACAGGTTGCTCTCATCCACCCCAGGTCCTGCCCACCACCTCCCATGTCCGCCGTCCACCACAAGCTCGACCCCAGACCACATGTACCACCACACCACTGTAAAACAATACACACAGACATGAGTATTAAAAACTTATCGGTGACCTTACAAGTTTAAAAAAACATTGGTACCCAAACTCCCCCCTACTAGTTAAAAAAACTGTGGTCCCCATAGAAGATTTTTTTTTAATGATGTCTTTGGTGGCTTTGATTGCTTCGACTCGTCAACTATTTGTGAGTTCCTGCATTTTATCAAGGTGGGTCTGGCTAATCAGGAAGTGCAGCAAAGCAGGGCACCCACTAGAATCCTACAGGGGTACAGCTGTCCTCTCCTAATGGAGGAGGAGTTTAGAAGTAACAGTAACTCATAACAACCAATCATTATTGCATGATTGTTCATCTATATAAACATCTTATTTTCTGATATGGGTTACTGCTGTTTGGCAAATTTAATGCATTTATTTATTACATATGGGGGTATATGGTAATTTTAACTTCAGTAGAACCACAATAGTATATGTATTTTATGCAGGTTTCATATAGTATGTGTACTTTAACATATTAGTCTCCAGGAACAAATTGACCCTGCAGCTCCCATACATACACACATACATACATGAAATACTTTTGTTAGTTCATAGGAATACTAACAGCCAGCCAGGGTGGTAAAATACTGACCAAGTGGCAACTCTTCTTACCACCTGTGAAAACTAGGTTTACCTGCAAGAAATGAATATATAACCTCTCCCCGGGGTCAGTTTTCCAACACGTGAGCACCTAAGCCCACCATCCCCTAGCATTTTTGACCAGCCACAGTATTCCAGTATGCAATTCATCTGTATGATCCCCCTAAAACTGTATTATTTGTGGCCTGGGAATTTGTGGCCTTCACATAAAACCTGGCCCTCCCTTGTAGTTCAACATATGTCATTTTACAATCATCACACTAATATAGTTTAGCCGGTGCCAATTACAGCACATTCATGCCCAAATATTGGCAACCATGGATATAAAGAGAAGTGGCATATCTACACAGGAGATTCTAGATGGTTGAAAAGGACTACCACTGTGTGTATTAGAATCACTTAACATTAGCTTATTATTAAAGCAACATAAGAACCAAGAATTTTTGTATTGGCCATATAAGAACTTGCAAGGATATTCCCATTCAAGTTAGTAGAGGGAGCATATGTGGAAATGAGGACCAATCACAGAGGAGAGCATGGATGACTTTCATTCTGTAATCAGTCATTTAAGGTCAGTTATTCTTTTTTGTTTCAGATAACATTAGACTAAAGGACCATGATGAATAACATTTAAAAACAGCTGTAGCTTTGAATTGTACTATATGCTGCAATCTATTCTAAATCAGAATAAACTATAGATCAGTTGCACACGTGTAAAAGCAGTCAGTAAATACATAGGATTTATTTTAGAGAGGGAAGGTTAGTGAAATGTAATTATGCATGAATTTTACAGATGTCATGAAAATGATGTCAAAACATTGGAAAATTTGTATTCCGTCATTACTTATTATCCTGCTGGTTCTGACTCACAACATAGAGATCATGTGTCCTCCAAACAAGACCCCATTCCTCACAAAGCCTTAAATACATCTTGACAGACCTGTTAGCTGGCTTCTGCTGCATTGTTTGAGTAGTCTGAAACAACAGTGCACATAATAGCAAGTGACAAGCAGATACAGCTTAAAGGGATGGTTATCCTTGAAGTTAACTTTTAGTATGTTATAGTGTGGGCAATTCCAATCAATTTTTCAAATGTTTTTTTTTTATGATTTGCCTTCTTTTTCTGATTCTTTCCAACTTTCCAATCTACACATTTATTGTTATTGCTACTTTTGATTATTTATCTTTCTTTTCAGATCCTCTCCTTTTCATATCCCATCTTTTCTTCAATTCAATCCATGTTTGCTATGGTTGAAACTGCAAACTGTAGATCTGCTGAATAAAGAGCCAAAAAAAACCAAAAAAAAAAACCCACACAAATAATAAAAAATGAAAACCAACTGCAAAGTATCTACGAACATAAATCTGTATCATACTAGAAGTTAACTCAAAGGTGAACAACCCCTTTAAAGGACAAGGAAAGTCTAAAATAGAATAAGGCTAGAAATGCTGTATTTTGTATATTAAACATGAACTTACTACACCACAATCCTAATCAAACAAATTATTTATGCTTTCAAAGTTGGCCACAGGGGGCTGTCATCTTGTAACTTTGTTAAACATCTTTGCAAGACCAAGACTGTGCACATGCTCAGTGTGATCTGGGCTGCTTAGGGATTGTCAAAAATGATCAAAACAGCACAAGTCAAATAAAATTCACTAGAAGCAGATACAGCAATACTGATTAATAATCTGAATATACAGACTGCACTGGGTCATGTGCTCTTATGTAATCTAATTGGATTTATAGTTTTTGTATTGTTTAATACAAACTTTCTCCAACTCTGCAGAACCAGTGGCTGCAGCAAAATAATCCTCCAAATAGAATCCCAGTTTATCTGTTTAAATCTGGCTCCATAATCTTTGTCCCTGCAGCTGGAATTGAAAAAAATATAGGGAATGTAATGGCAAAAATAAAATCCAATACAAATCTCAACACAGTTGCCAACTGCTCTACAGGGAAACAAAGTTGCTGGAGTTCTGCAATACTGGGAAGTAAGGTGGGGGCTCCCCCTGCTGTTCATAAGTATGATTGTTTTCTTGTAGAACAGTTATGGACAGTCTGTCAATTCATGTCCACAGCAGTAAATGAAGGGAGAATTTCACTGCATATAGTCAGTTTCTTATAAAAACAGTAGATATTTTTTCATTAAAGTATATTGGTTTCTTTTTCATTAAAGAAGATAAAAATGGGATTTTAATTTTTTTTTGCCTTTACATGCCCTTTAAGTAGAAATCACATTTCAAAATAATTTTAAGAACCCTAAAAATCTGTACTAAATGTTTATTAAGCATATGGTTTGAAACTTTAGGTAATATTTAATCTTTTGGTTTTCAAAGCAGCGTGTAACTCCACCCCAGCCGACATAATGGTTATAAAGATATTTCTAATGTTATTTTAGGGATCGACCAAGCTACAGTCAAACAGACTGTACATTGCCATGTGTGCAATGTGGGGCCAAAACCTGAACGTGCCAAAGGCAGGATCCCAATAGGCATGTCCCCCATAGCACAATTTATTTCCTCCACTACCTGCTGTGCTGATACCTGCACTACATAACAAGCAGGAGCAGTAGTGATAAGCTACAGAAGGGATGGAACTTGGGGTTGGCGGGAAGAAGAGGTACATGCCTGGTGCCCCCCTTGATGTATCCTGGGCACATGCACAGTCCAGAACTAGGGGTGGGTAGATGCAACTTGAAGGAGGAAAACTTGGGTAAGAAAAAAGTTTTCACAATTTTGTCTGTGGAATTTCTGCTCAGAGCACTTTTTGAAGTGGGGGATTGGCAGGAGCAGCAGCTGTGGAAAACAGTGGACATGGCAAGGTAGCATCAGGTGCACTGGCTGGTTGAGAGGAAACAGGGATCAGGTCTGCCAGCTGATTGCAGGGGAATGGGTGAATTTGATCTGCAGGTGGGTGCTGAGGAAAGGGGAACCAAATCTGACAGCAGGTGGGTTAAAACAGGCAGATGGGGGAGGCAGTGGTTATGGAGCAGACCTCGGAGTACATCATTTGCTGGCCTGGCTCCACATGACTCTTCTGTCTCACCTTAGTTCTGAGTATATTTAAATACATTAAGCAACAATATTGAGTTTGTCAACCAATCTATTCCTGTCCTACACATTGAAAAATTGTTCAGATTATCAATCTCATAAAGTGAAGCAGTTTAATTTACTGCCATCTGATTGTTTGCAAATAATTATTAATACCGTTAATTTCCAATTTACAAATAAACTGTCCATTCCAAAAAATGAATCTGCAATTGTATACATTTGTTATTTTTCTGTAAATGAAAGTAAAATTTGTAACATAACAAATCTATTCATATTCAAAGGATTTTGAATATGAATAGATTCATTATGTTACAATTTTTACTTTCATTTACAGAAAAATAACAAGGAATTTAAATACATTACACAAAATACATTCACAAAATAACATTCTACATACATAAATACATTACACGAAATAAAATTCTAAACCTGTTGCTATGAATAATAGTGCATGGTTTCAAATAAATAGTATAAATTCCAAGAAAATATTGAATGTCATATGGAAATCTTACCAATCTAAAGAAACTGTCATTAAAGCTGTTTTAAATACTGGGGCATGTGGGGCTTACCTTCGTAACTTGAACTCTGGTCCCAAAGGGGCCCAAAGCAATGTTTGGGGGGGGTTGGCTCAGCTGGAAAGTCAGTTAGGGTGAAATTCAGGAGAATGCTTGCTCACTCTAGATATGACTGAAAGGCCAACTTAAAGGTCAGTTAAAGTGAGATTTGGGATTATTATCTGATGCCCTACATATTCTTGGTTATGGCTAATGCACTAATGTTTACTATATCTGGAATCTTATTATGAGTTAAGAAGGGGATGACCAAAGGTTAGATGGTTAGCTTTAACTCAAAAGGGGTAACTTAAAAAAAAAAAATCAGTGTGCAAAGATCACATCCTATTTTTGTGCTTTATTCTTACATGTTCTGACTTCTGAATGGTAACAGGCCTCTGTGCTGCCTTCACAATGAAGCATGAGGAAGAGGTTACATGACTCCTCTTAATAGGTGAGACTGAGTAACTGGGTTTCCTTTCAATCTGAATATATTTTTTATAAGCCTCACTGAATGAACCCATGTCAAAAGGGGGGGAGCAATTTTTCAAGTTAAGGAAAAACAAATACAACTGAAAAAGGCCACAACAACATTTTTCCAGGAGTATACAGCTGAGGTAAGTCATATATATTGGTGAATATAATCAGTGCATTGAACTACCATTTTTAATCACAGCTGAACCTCCCTAGCTTGCTATGTTATTAAAATGCAGAGCGATAAATCATTTTGTGTTTTCATATATAGCAGACAGGTTGATAAAGTGACCCTTTAAATTGCATAATTCAGAGTCTCAGATTGCGTAAGGTGAAAGGGAAACGGCTTAGAGCTGCTATTAACTACCATTAAAAAGGAATCATGAAGCACTGACTTAATGGCTGTGAGCGGCTTGGAGAGAACTAGGGTGGAATTAAATGCTTAACAATAATTCAAGAATGGCTTAGAGGAATGTAAGATTGCGAATCATTCATTAAAGTAACCTGGTTAAAATGAGGCCCTTGCTTCCTATAAGTGTGACACAGGAGAATTGTTACCCAGAGACATATTGCCCTTCTGGAGAAACAAATCATATCATATGCCTATTACTGCGATCAACTATTTGTGCATTGTTGGGTTTATTTCATTCTGTATGGCAAATAGAAATGTGCATTATTAACTGGAATGTGGAACAGTCACACATTCATGCTGTTTCCAGTTTTAAGAAATCCAAGTTGTACAACGGTTTTGCTGCTGTCACTAAACTATATATCCCAGCATGCAATGTTAGTCTTTACTGAAGGTGCACATTAATGCACAATTCACGTGTGTTTGTTCTGTCAGTATCAAAGATGTAATATTGAGCTTTACCTTTGTTTGTTGGCATCAACACAAATTGTATGTCAGATTGTATTACATATGAAATAAACATGCAAACACATATTGTAAACTGGATTTTATTATTTCATGTGAAAAGGGGGCCTATGTAAACTTTTATATACATATTTATAATATAAAAAAGTAATTACCTAGTCCTAAATGTATCAGTAAGAATAAATGTACTGTATATTCAACAAATTTCAAGAAATTACCTTGATATAGGTAAAAAATGCTCTACTGGATCTAGTGATCTCAGAACATATAGCAAACGTGCAAGTAATATAACCACTGGGTAATAGTGACCAAACGTGACCTCATTTAGGGGGTTATTTATCAAAGGTTGAATTTTAGAATACTGTTAATTTTTTTAAACACTAATAAATTTGATTTTATTCACAATCCAAATGGTACATTGTTTTTGAAAAAATTCGATCAAATAGTCTCGACTCAAAAATTGCAATCAAATTCAAACTCTGGAAAAAAAACTTAAATATTGAGCTTCTGACATGCAACATTTTTTTCCACCTAGTGGAGTCTATGGGGCAAATACACTAAGATCTGAAGTTGCGACAGCTTTGCCGCACTTCGCCAGGCATAGTTTTGGCAGCACTAAGCAAATTCACTGAAATGCGAAGTTGAGTTCAGGGAGGTGAATGGTAGCGAAATCGCGTTACAGTTACTTAGTCAGGCAAAAGCAAAGTTATGCTAGTGATGCCTAATTTGCATATGGCGCCAAGTTAAAATATAATGGACGCATATGCTGCAGCCACTACATTACACTGCACAAGCTCAGGAAACCTTTAATAAATAAAATAAAGTTTTTCTATTGCCCTACACATGTGCCCACTGTATAGTTATATACGTTATAAATGTAGGGAAGGAGGGTACCCTAAAAATTTTTTAAAAAAGCCTATCACCCTTCCAAAAGTAAAAGACGCCAGTGTTTTTTGGGACTTAGAAAAAATGTAAACTTTTTTAAAAAAAAAAAACTTCTATGTACTCTATTGGACTTCGCCTGGTCTGAGGTGGCGAAGTCAAGTCTTGCGCAAGAATTTCCCCCTATGGGTGTAATTTTCAAGGGGCCTCTGCCATAGACTTCTACATGAACTTGCCAAGTTTTGGTGGCAAATTTGCATGGCTAAATATGCAAGGGTTAACTGTAGTAACATGGGGTATTTCTATACTTTCCGTAGGCTAGGCATTTTCCAATGGTAAGTCTATAGCAGATATGCAGGTCTGACTGGGCCAAAGGGACACTGGGGAAAAAACCTGGTGGGCCCCTGCTTTTGCAGGCCCTGCTGCCACACTGCCACAGAGGGCGGGGTGGCTGTAGGCAGCAGGTAAGGAGGCCCAGAGGATACTTTGAGCAGGGGAGGGGGCCCCTGAGACAGCAGCCTCCAGGGCCGGATTTACCTAGCAGTCGCCCCTAGGCCCGCTGTCGTTTTTGGCCCCTGTCCCCTCCCTTTTATTTGCTCAAATTTTCATCATCGGGATGGAGCAATGAGAATTGGCACACAGGATATTTAAATTTCTGAATCAATGTGGGTGTGTTTGGGCAGCATGCCACCCCTAGGGCCTGGGAGGCCTCTCCACAAATCCGGCCTGGCAGCCCCGGTGGGCCCCAAGTCCCCCAGTCCGATCCTGGGTCTGGACTAGCGTTGCCACCTTTTCTTTAATAAAAACACCGGCCTTCCAATACATTTAGCTTTTTTTCCTATTGATAACATTGGGATCAGCCATCAAAAATACCGGCCAGGCTGGTAAAATACAGGCCAGGTGGCAACCCTAGTCTGGACTGGTATTCAAAATAGGTTCTGTCACTCTTAGCAAACAGAGGCCCAAATAGCCTCCACCAACCCAATATATATTGGCTCTATATAACTCTTTACAGCAGCCCCTCTTGCATCTGCTATATTGCCATGAACATGATACAAAGCAGTCCTCTCAGGGACCATTTCAATAATTTTCCTCAGGATCAAAGGCCTAGAAATATATTGCAGCGGAGGAATAGGCTTTACTAGCAACTGATCACCCCAGGACACTAGTTGTGGCTATTAACAGTGATTCACTATTTAAAGAGTGAAATCCTCATACATCAGTGACCACTGAAAACCATTGAGACAGAATAGTAAATTTAAGAATTCAATTCCGCAAAAATAAATAATGAAGACAAACCATAATTCTGTTTAGCATAGTTATGTCTTTAAGCACACCAAGCAGCACCAGAACAGACAAGTCCTGTTGCATTATTCTGAATTTCAAGTATTTCTCTCATATCAAACCACATGAACAACACCCAGTAATGTAATTTTGAAACTGGCCATCATGGGAATTGATATAAAGTGCCCAACACTATCAATAACAAAGTGCAGAGAGTGAGTGCAAACAGCCATGTTTCTTTGCATATTTGCACCCTATCTGACACTTTACAGAATATGAACGCAAAGGCATTTGTCTACCCTGTGAAGAAAGTGTTGCCCGTATCTGACACACAAGCTACTCCTAAAATGTGTAAATGTATATAGGATACTTGTCATAGAAAAACAGACAGTGTATTGGCAGAAATATAGGACACAACATATTATTTTGGGGAAAAAGAAACCAAAGTAAAAAATTCCCTCAAAGAGAATTTTTATTAGTGAAAAGTGTTTTCATTTATCTTTGTGTTTCTGTACAAATAAGTGGTCTGTCAATTTATCATTTGTGATAATGGAACAAAAATGTGAATTTAGAAAATACTACATATGATTCCTTTCAACCACTTGTAAGTGAAGGCTATGCAGCAGCTTAGATATATATTTTACCTTCTGCAAGAAAGGTTATCTAGAGAGAAATATAAAAATAGATCAACATTCATATGTCATTTTATAACATCCATGACATATTCCACAACACAGTTTGAGAGAACGTCGGTTCCTGTATTTGGTGACCTTCTAACAGGGAAATAGAAGCTATTGTTCAACTTTAGCAATAGTTGACCTTTCTAAAGCATTTAAATCACATAATCTAACTTGAAAAATTGAACTGAAAACCTTCCACAGAATGATTTTTTAGAAGATGTATGTTGAGTTAACAACCCCCCTGCATCTCTACTTTCATAAAATGTTTCTTCATAGAGGAATTTAGTTATTTAAACTAATGGTATTCTTTCTAAATACAATTCTATCCTTACCAGAATCTGTCACCTTAAAGCTGATAGGTAGGTGCCAAGTAGCACCGAAGCTTGTACCATTATTAACTCTGCAGCAGCTTATGGAAGAAACTTGACTGTGATGTCATGTAATATTTCAAATTACCTGGAACAAACTTCATTTACATGACCTGTTTTGAGGAACACATTCTTAAGTGTTACACTTTAATACAAGTAGCTGAATGTTGTACATTGTTAGTCATCTCATCAACAAGGAGGTGGTATATTCGTCCTTACATGGTTTAATACTACCATTTAAAACTCAATTTATGGGTATCTTGAGGTTTTTGTTTCAAACCTTTTATATTGTCAATATAAGCTAAGTTTGGCTTTCAAAAATAACCTCTTTTTTGAAGAAAAAAATCACAGTAAAGTATGGGATCTTTTATCAGGAATGCTTAGACTTATTCCTGAGGAAGGTCTTACATATCACCATTCTTAAATCTGCTTGAAATCATTTAAATATATAAACTCAATAGGATTGTATTGCCTCCAATAAGTATTAATTCTATCTTAGTTGGGATCAAGTACAAGGTTTTAATATTACATAATAATTTAAAAAAATAGAATGATTTGCTTAAAATAGACTCTGTGGGAGATGGCCTTCTTGTAATTTGTAGCTTTCTGGATATCAGACCCATACAGAAATTGACCTTTGGAGAGGAAAACAATGATAAAATTACAAGAAAAATGCCTTTGTGTGCCATACGGTGGCTATTGTTAAGGATTATTTCAATGGATAATGCAATAGCAATTCTAAGGTACAGAGAAGAAAAGATATAAACAAAATAAATAATCAGAGATGGACTTACAGGTCTATTGCATGTAGAAAGCAAAGATGTCAGTACCAATGGAATTAAAGTGGAATCATATTATAGCCCTTTAAAGTGAATCTAACATTACTTACAGTAAATCACATTACCCACATTTTTGTTGTTTTATATTTATAAAACATGTAATTTGTGTTGTAAAACAATTGTTTTAGGAGGCACTATGATTATACTGCAGCTTGAAGTTTATTGTCTTTAGCTATGGTTGCAAGTGGCTCCTGTGTTGTGACTGACATAGGTGGCTGTCATTGTAGCCATGCAGTGAGAAAGTAGCTAAAGGCAGAAAATAGCTAAAGGCAGAAAGCATCTAGCAGCAGGGTCATTAGAGTGCAACCTACACAATGCTTTTTTAAAAAGCAAATTGTTTGCATGTTTTAAGCTGGCTTGCAACTATGAGTTGCCATTTATGGTAAATCTTATTCTTTTTTTATCCACACAAGAGTACAAGGATCACTATATCCCAAAGAAAACTCTTTCTCAGCATGTGTAATATCTGTTCCCCATTAAGATCTCCTGAGATATATTTAGTATTTTGTATACATGTTGTAGAGCACTAACACTAGGGTTGCAATTAAATTTATGGAGCTTAGATGTCTTCTATTAAATGGACGATAGACTTGGTTTTGTTAACCTTGTTAATCTTATTTGCACAAATGCTGGAACCTTAAGTAGACCTAAAGTGCACCCCTTAGAAGCTTTGTGCTCATGGAAGTTGTGCAACCTTTGTACATTGATGCAAAGAGTAGTGCTATGTGTGCAGTACACCTCTGTACATATTGCCTGCTTATAATAATCAAAATCATCAATGTGTATTTATATAGAGCTAACAATTTACATAGTACTTCACATCAAAGAAGAGGAAAGCATAATCACTTAGGAGTTGCCAAAACGTTAGGTAAACATCGGTGATTGTAATAGCTTACCTGATACCTTGGGCTGGTGCTCTTGTTAACTGTAAAATGCACTGTCCCAGGGTACTACTGCAAGAGCGTCATACCACCATCTTGTTCTTCTGGATCTTCTTCTTTTTACTAAAGTCTGGGTGCACATTTAAAACATGCAGAAGAAGATTGCAACATGGTGCTCCTATAAGCGAGAGCTTGATAAAAATAAGCAAATGCTCTGAACATTAAAGGAAGAAAGAGGAGTTGATAAATTGAGTCTGAAACCTACATTAAGTGGAGATGAGAATTCCAACTACCACAAAGACTATATCATATGACTTAATAAGCCTCCAGGGCAGCAGGCAATGCAGTGTCAGCAGACATGAGCCATGTCTCAGTAATGGCAAGAAGGTTAAAGGATTTGGAGATGAAGATATCATACATTGCAGTGAGTTTATTGCAGATGGATTATGAATTCCAGAGAGCACATGAAAAAGGGAAGTTGATGGCTTTATGTCAACAAGGTTTGATAGCAGAGTGTAAAGTCTTAAAGTCAGTAGAAGAAATAAAAGAATGCTTGGGTGTAGGAATAGCTGAGGAGAGAAATGATGAAAGACCAGGGTTTGTGTGAACATCTTCCTCAACAATAAGGAAACTGAAAGGTGAGACCTAGATTTGAAACTATTTGCTTTAAAACTGCCCAGGACGGATATGAATCCAGCCCAGCTTGAAATAATAGGTTCCCAAGGAAACGTCATGTCGCAAAGGATATGCCCCGCCCCCCGACTTAATGGGTCCACCCACTGCAACTAGTTGGTACCTGGCATTGCACTTCAGTTGTGTGCATGTTTGACTTGCGCCCCTTCCCATTCATTTTTTTATGCATTGCAAAAACATGAATTACATATATATGCTTCACATTGTATGTAAAAGGAGAGCGAACAGAAGAGATGAGGGGAAAAAGAAAGAAAATAAAAAATAAAGGTATGAAAATTGAAGAGAATGAAGTAACACTTTAAAGTCCAGACACCTTATCCACCTCAGTCCGTTGTCTTTTTAAGAACAGGCTTACTATGCAAGGTTGTGACAATGTGGTGACCTGTGGAGTAGGGGGGACTCTGTCCATTGACCAGTTAGTAATGATAATATATTAATAAGTTTATTTAATATCCAGGTGTCCCATATTCCAATGTATAGCTCCAGCTGGTTATCCAACTGGTATTGTAGTTCTTTACCTTTACAACTCAAAAGTGTTTGTGTATTTCATGTGTGGCCCCAGACAATTCTTTTTCCAATGTGGCCCAGGGAAGCCCTGGTGTAAGTCTTTGTGCTCTATTCTGGCCTGTTACTCTATACCAGTAGTCCCCAACCTTTTTTGCTCGTGAGCCACATTTAAATTTAAAAAAGAGTTGGAGAGCAACACAAGCATGAAAAAGTCCATGGGGATGTCAAATAGGAGCTCTGATTGGCTTTTTGGTAGCCCCTATATGGACTGGCAGCCTACAGGAGAGAATGTTTAGCAGGACATCTGTTTTTTATGCAACCAAAACTTGCCTCTAAGCCAGTAATTCAAAAATAAGCACCTGCTTTGAGGCCACTGGGAGCAACATCCAAGGAGTTGGAGAGCAACATGTTGCTCACGAGCTACTGGTTGGGGATCACTGCTCTATACAATAAATTAGTTTTCATAATTATTATGAGACTGAGGAACACAATACATTAAATAAAGCATGTCATTGTTATGGTTATAATCTTCAGAAGATAATTGTGCAATGTTTTATGTTTTTTCATTTAGCACCTTGGCTTTCTGAATGGATATCCAAAATAAATACAATAGAGAAGAAGACTCATTGCAAGAAACCAGATGACCAGTGTTCCATTGACATGGTGTAATTACTTCAGAATATAAGTAACAGGAACATAGAATTGTATAGTATTTACAATGGTGTTTTCAAAAGTCGACCAGTAATTTTACAACAATGCCCCCCCCATGGCTTTGTCTGTAGTTGTGCCACAGATGATAAATTGCAGAACACAAATGCAAATAATGAGAGCTCTTGACATACCTCTGGCATGGTTTAACCTGTTTTACTCATCAATTAAAGTTGAAAATATCTACACCTTTGGCTCCTGGGTTGTGCAGAACTAAAACACCTCAAATAATCTCACAGCAGATTGCAAATTGTTTTTTTTTTCAACATACCACTCAATGTTGTTTGTGGTTAATCTCATTAAATAATTTCTAATTTAATAATCCATGTACAGTTTGGCATAGAATTACACTATAGTTGATATTGCCAAGATCTTGTAATGCTTATTATCTTTAGTACTACGAACATGTGAGATGCACATCCTAAAATATTCAATGAGTATTTTAGAAATATCTTTATTAACTGGTCTTAAAATACAGCAGCAGCACGAGAACAGTTTGAAGTGAAACCTAAACATCCATAAAATGAACTTAAAGTGCAATAAATCTGTATCGCCTCCAGCTGCAAATAAAACATAAATGAGCCTTTGCTTTATATCGCCGGTAAAATAAAAGTCTTTGTAGCAAGCATGTGCTTAATTATGAATTTCATTTCCTTTAAAGTATTATATGAAATATAATGTATCTTTCTGCATGGGTGATACAACCACAAATTGTAAAATTACATAAAAGTAAACAAGCTTGATGAAAATGGAAATGTTTAAAAAACTGCATAATTTAATTACAAACTACAGCCACAAAGAGGAGCCAAAGTACCAGACTCAGGAAAGCTTGCCACTGTATATTTCTCTTTTACATACAAAGAACAGCTTAGACTGGCCTCTGATTTAAATCAACTTCGTCCTAAAGTGTTTCGTAACTAGAGATACATAATAATAGGCACATTTACAAGCAAACAAAGGGATGTGACATAGGGGTAAACCTTGCTCAGGATGCAAACTATCATATGGAATACAATCAGGGTAACATCTACAATATAATAGTCTTATGAAAGGAATAGAAATAATACAAGCAGAGGATATGTATATATAGCTACAATAAATATACATTGTAAAATTTATGATACACAGTGTCATTTCAAAGGAACGGCTAGGTTCATATTCAATTTTGTAAAAATGCCTTACAAATAATATATACTTGCAGCCTGCAAACCTGCACTACATTAGAGAAATGGCACTAGAGGGCAATAAACGACAGTGTGTGGAATAAACGACAACGGATGACAATGACAATATTTTGACACAACAAGAGAGCTGTGTTTTGTTTGTTATGTGGATTATAATCTAGCCAGACTCATGTCAAATGCAAGGTCAGGATTCCACACAAACCTCACATCAAGGTTTCATAAATCACCAGCTACTCAGGAATCACTAAGAATCATCTTGTTCTTAAATATTATTTCACCAAAAGGTCCTTCTTGGCATCTATGAGTTCACTTAAAGGAGAAGGAAAGATTAAATCATCAGATGAGACCCTGAGCCAGTGCTCTTTTTAGTAGAAAACCGCACCGGCCAACGCAACTCCTGAGTGAGCACCATAGTGTGATCTTCATGTTTCAGTTTTTGTATGTTGGAAGTTTGTGAGTGGCAGAGTGAAAAGCCGGCCTTTTCGCACTACTGTGCTTACCCCGGGCATTTAAGAAAGAAGATGTGGAATAGGATCACAGCTTGGTAAGTAGAACAGTGCAGTCTTCTTGCTAACAAGTCCACTGGCCTGGGGTATCGGGTGAAATGATTTTAATCAATGGGGTGCCTTACATTTGGAATCCCTCAGGGATTTTATCATTCCTTCTCTTATTTCTCAATTTCATTCTTTATATAGGCTTAAATATTAAATTTTTGAAATTTAATAATGGAATTTAAGATGAACTGATACATTTTGATGAATCTGGATATGACATTGCTCATGTTTACCAAGTACATTATAGCCCATGACATTAGCAATCCATAATCTTAGTTAGAAGCACCTTGAGTGTCAGGAGTATATTTCTGTGGGTAGTACACTGAAGAGCCGTTATTTTCCAGGAAACTAGGTTCAGCTAGGGTTAACTAGTAGTAAGGCAAGTATTGGTATGGTCAGCAAATGCTAATTGACACAGTCATCACACTAAAATGCTGAAAGGGAAGCCAGATTATACTGTTTGGTTTGCAAGAGCACAATCAAAAGAATTCAGCAGCCTATATAGAAGACTTCTGTGTCTCAAAACTTCCTCTTGATGTAGCCTGTTAGGCCAGGAGATAAGGATAGGCATATTGAGTGAACTGGTCATTTGTTTTGACTGCTGTGCTCATGCATATACTGTAGCAAGTGGATTGTGAGTCTTTGCGTCTTTAAATATGTGCCCTATTTAGTGTCTCAGATGATTATGATGAATACAAAATAATTATGGTTGGGAGCTGTCACATACAAGTCATTAAAGGAAATATCTATAAATTTAGCAGATAACAGACTGGCACTTATGCCCTTGAGGAAACCACAGTAGTGGGCTGTAAGAGGTGACAAAACAACCTCCTAGTTCGAATATAGACAGTAAATGTTAATTGTTGGGAGCTGAAAATTGCTGTTAGTGGAGTGAAAACCTATGTGATTTAAGGAATTCACTGTGATTTTTTTTAAAAATTATATAACGAATGAATGAGCAGATTTTAAAGTTTAATCATAAAAGTAATGTTTTAAGGCCAGCAACTATAGGGGGCACCATGTGAACTGGTCTTGTAGTAATAAAATGGGAGTTATTTTTTAAGGCCTTCCTCTCTTTTATATCTGAAATGAGTTAACAATGGTTCAGAGATCCTCAAAACATTTTTCATAATTTAAACATAAGGCAATGAGTTTTTTTTAGGACAAACCATATTTATTGTGATTGTATCTACATTTCTTCTGATGTTTTAATTTACTGGTAAAATCCCAGGTTCATTTGAGAATTTGGAGCTGGGTGCCCCTTCAACAAACAGTTAGATAAAGTTGAATGCTCATTAAATGATTATTTACTTTTTTTTGCCTTTCATGGTGTATTGTTACTCTGCTCCAATCGGAAAACAACTGGAATTCAGAAACAACTGTTAGTGGTGAATCACTCAGCTCCAAAAATGAATGCATGACATACTGATCACCAACACTTCAAACACTCCTTTTGTTTTGCTGAATAAACTCATGAGCTTTTAGAATTTTGAATAAAAAAGGCAACAATGAACAATAAAATTAAACCTCACATTTGTTCTTTGTGTAGCTTGCCAGAACCATGGACCCAGACAACCAGGCAGTGTTTCACGTATACTGTAAATTGTCATTAGATGTCTACTAGTTATGTTATACTATAAATAGTTTAATGCCCCTATAACCTCCTGGGACATGCTGCAACCACAGGGTCTACTTTCTCTGTACATAGTTACATTGGGTTGAAAAAGACAAAGCCCATCAAGTTTAACCCCTCCAAATTAAAACCCAGCATACACACACACACACACACACACCCCCTCCACTCTTTCACACAAACCATATATGCCCATAGCTATACTAACTGTAGAGTTTAGTATCACAATAGCCTTTGATATTATGTCTAAAAAATCACCCAAGCCCCTGTCCTCACTGTGAAGAACCACCTACGCTGCTTCAAATGAAAGTCCTTTTCTTCTAGTCTGAAGGGGTGGCCTCTGGTGCGGTGATCCTCTTTATGGGTAAAAAGGTCCCCTGATATTTGTCTATAATGTCCTCTAATGTATTTGTAAAGTATAATTTTGTCCCCTCGCAAGCGCCTTTTTTCCAGAGAAAACAACCCCAACCTGGACAGTCTACTCTCATAATTTAAGTCTTCATCCCTCTAACCAGTTTAGTTGCATGTCTCTGCACTCTCTCCAGCTCATTTACATCTCTCCTAAGGAGTCCAAAACTGCACTGCATACTCCAGATGAGGTCTTACTAGGGATCTATAAAGAGGTATAATTATGTTTTCATCCCTTGAGTTTATGCCCTTTTTTATGCAGGACAGAACCCTATTTGCTTTAGTAGCTACAGAATGACACTGCCCAGAATTAGACAACTTGTTATCTATAAAAACCCCAAGATTCTTCTCACTTAAGGAAGTAGTTATGCCCCTGCTTACAACTTTTTCCATTGCCCCCTCCCCAGAGCAGTAAAAAACATCAGTATGCATAAAATGGCAGATCCAAACCAATCTGCAGCATGCTTAAATACTTATGATATTCAGATTGCATCATGTGCATGAAGTCAGCGTCACAGCAATGACCTGAATCCAGTTGGTCATTGAGTTACGGCTGGAGATACTGGTTGAGAATTGAGAAACAAAATACAGACAATGTGCAGGATGCTTTATAATTTAACCCCCCATATAATAAAACCAACTACCACCTGTAAAGGTGATAACTCCAGTAATTGCTCCTAATCCTCTCCCCTTACTTGTTGCAGAGTCAGCACAGTGGAGCTCACAGGCGCCATCTTCTGGTGCTTCTGTAATCTTCAGGTCTTCTCCCTTCCCTTTGTCTATTTCTGTCACTTTTGGCACATGCGTAGCTGTCCAGAACTGGAACATTGCTTCAGCTGTGCATGTACCAATATGGTGCTTACTTTAAGAAGATTACCGAATGGCACCTGTGAGCTCTGCTGCGCTGACTCTACAACTAGGGGTAATTACTGGATTGGGGCAATTACAGGAGTTATAACCTGTGCGGGCGGGAGCAGGGAGGGGGGTACTATGTAGGGTAGGGGGTTTAATTATATGGGGGTTGAATTCTCCTTAAAAGGAAAAAAAGACTAATACTGATAACTATTTATGAAATAGGGCATATCATTAAATGCATCATGACATTGTTGCTACCTTCCATGCAGCCCCCATCGACTTGCTTTCACCCAAAAAATGTACCTTTATTGTTTGTCCAAAATGGCATTACTGCCTGCATCCCTCCCGTCTCTCTCCTGTTGTTTCCAGTTTCTATGTGCTTTTTCACTAATGAAAGATAAATGTGCCCATTAATGGTATGGTCTGTACCTAAACACTATAGTCACACAAGGCGTTTAGTGTAATGGCTCTTCCAGGCAAGTGTGCCCTCCCATGCCCCCCAGCTTGCACATCTGCTCTAGCACCAACTCCCTCCTTCACAGCCTCTGTATTTTGAGGCACTGTTTGGAACTCTTCTCTCATTAACTCCTCACAGGCTCGCATTCAAGACTTTGCAAGGGTTGCACCCCCTCCTATGGAATTCTCTCCCATGTTCTGTCCGACTTTCTCCCAACCTTTCTGCTTTCAAAAAATCTCTTAAAACACACTTATTTAGAGAAGCCTACCCTCACTCTGTTTAACTACCAAATGCAGATGCAGCCCATGCAACATGCCACTTTTGGCCCTATCAGTATATGAAACCACATATTTTGCATCCATAGGCAGTTCTCTATCTGTCCAACGCAATCACTAAGGCCAGCAGACAGATTAAAACACAGGTTGTAATAACATATTTTGCTATTTGTGCTGCTGTGGGTTGTTAGCTTTAATATGTTGGTTGCTTTAGCACTTTAACTTCAATTGCTTTATAAGTTAATACTCTGTTTACAGTATGCTGATATAAAGTAATACTGTGCATTAGAGTAATACTGTACTAAGATCTTTTACTGCTCATTAAAAACTCTCAAACATATGAAATGAGCAGCCTCAGGTATCGGATGCTTTTATTAGTAATTTTATCAGCATTTATTAGCTTTGCCTTGAAATACTGCAGAACAGCTCTGGCAGTTTGAAATAAAACCTAAACATCCATAATATAAACTTAAAGCACAATAAACTTTTATTGCCTCCAGCTCCAAATAAAATCAAAACTTAAAAAGAAAAAAAATGTCATTTGATTTCTCATAAGCATGAGCTTAATTATTAAATTAATTTTCTTATTATACACAATGAAATGCAAAATTGTAAGTGAATGATTAAACCACTAATTGTTACATTTATTAATGGTTAACAAACAAAAAAAACTGAAATGTTGCTTTAGAAAGAAGCCACAAGGAGGCGCTAAAGTATCAGACTTAGAGAATAGTGCAATGGTTTAAGCAAAAAAAAAAAGCATCTCTTGAACTTGGCTAAGGGTGCTGGATGTTGTAGTTCCATAACAACTGGTGATCACAGGTTTGGCTCCCAAGCAATGCAACTTATCTGTGATTTGCTGTGCAAGCATGTGCCCACTTGCCCTATTCTACTTGAAAAGCAGTAATGTAATTGTCTGAAACATTTCACCAGGTGTAGTAATATATTTGTGAAAGGAAACATCTGGTTAGTTGGTTTTGATAATTAGCCCTGGTGCAAATGTGTTACCTTTCATTCCATTTACCAGGAATGTTCTATAAATGACTGTATAAACAATAAACTGTGTATTTGTGACCATTTGTGAAGCCAATTGTGATACATGGGACTACACAGGAAACGTATAAGGTATTACTTCCAGACACCTTCATTTTTATTATTGGCCCCAATGGTTTCTGTGACACATGTGAGCGCACCACCAAAAATGTGGGCCCCCAAATGACATTGCTGCACATACACCCAGGCCCTTCTTGTATGACAAAATGCTAAATCTGCATGCACACAGGTCCTTCTATTAACCTAAATGCTCCCTGCACATGTCCACATCTAACTCAGCTGGGAAAATTAAAACAACAGGGGAATGCTGTAGAGTGATGAGATTCTGGAGAAGATGCTCCAAAACCAGGTAAATCCTGGGAAATCTGGTGGCGTTAAAGGTATACAGTCATGGGAAAAAAAAGTTTTTTTCAAATCAGTTAATAGTGCTGCTCCAGCAAAATTCTGCTTTGAAATCATCCATTTCTCAAAAGAGCAAACAGATTTTTTTTATATTTCATTTTGAAAAGTAAAGAGTGATTGAAGTTTATCAGAGCACAAGTCACATGACCAGAGGCAGCTGGGAAATTGACAAAATGTCTAGCCCCATATCAGATTTCAAAACTGAATATAAAAAAACCTGTTTTCTCTTTTGAGAATTGGATTTCAGTGCAGAGGTCTACTGCAGCAGCACTATTAACTGATGCATTTTGAAAAAAACATGTTTTCCCATGACAGTATCCTTTTAAAGGAATTGTTCAATATCAAATAAAAACTTTTTTAAATAGATGCAAAAGGCTGTGCAAAATAAAAAAATGTTTTTAACATAGTTAGTTAGCCTTAGCCAAAAATGTAATGTATAAAGGCTGGAGTTACAGGATGTCTAACATAACAGAACACTACTTCCTGTTCTTTGGCTCTCTTGGTTTCCATTGATTGGTTACCAGGCAGTAACCAATCATTGACTTGAAGGGAGGGCACTTGGGTCATACCTGTTTGCTTTTGAATCTGAGCTGAATGCTGAGGATACATTGCAAACTCACTTAACAGTTATGTCCTATGTTGTCCCCCTTAAAGTTACTGACTAACTCATTTGAAGGTTTTAATAGTATTTTAGGCTTAGGCATTTTATGGGTCCCAGCCTACCCACTGACTTTATACAAGATTGATTTAATTTCTCCCTTAAACATGCCTGCAGAGTCTCAGCTTCAAAACCTACACTGCATTTCACAGGAATGCCACTAGAGGGCAGTAGGCCACAACGTGTTGTAAAAGCTGCCATCAATTTTATACGATGACAGGAGAGTGGTGTCTTGTTCTGCTTAGCTCATATGGAGCTATGGATTAAGATCTAGCAGCCAGACTCTTGCCAAATGCAAGGTTAGGATTGCACACAAATCTCACATCAAGATTTCATAAATCTCTGGCCACTCAGGAAACTATTAAGAGTCATCATGTTCTTACATTTTATATCACCAAAAAGGTCTTCCCTTGGCATCTAAGGATTCACTCAAGTTATATTACTTATTTCTTAATTTAATACTCTGGACAGGATTATTAAATATTCATTATTTTTAAATATAAAGAGTAGAACGACAGTTTATGAGATCACACATAATGTAACTAGATACCTATGAATAACAAGTATATCAAATGGAATTCTTTTTTTTTTTAAATATTTTTGAAGCTGAGATCCCTGCTATTAAGCAGTGTCCTTTAGCTAGGGGTCATTACTGCTTCATATTTATTCATTGTAATCAACATAATGCCACATGTAAAAAACTATTTTCTAAAGACTAAGTTGTAAAACTGGGCAGCAAACTGGAAAATGAGGTTCAATGTTGATTTAATTATGAGGGCAGATTGTCC
>CM044442.1:37873183-37898777 GCA_024363595.1 Xenopus borealis | reverse complement strand
TCACAAGAGGTAGTTAACATGCAGTACATTAAAATCCTTTTTTACCAAAACTTAGCATAAAAATACAGAATGTAAAAAATGTAAAGTTTGGTGATACCACTTTACATTTTTTACATTTTTTTCGAATGGCTAACACGGTACTACATCTCAACACCATAAAAATACAGGAAGGCATCACCATTATACTCTTGGCTTTACAGATCAGCTGAATTTCTACACATATAATAGAATAGATTTTTGATGTTTCTGTATTTTTTGAAAATTATTTTAGCTATTTAGAGCCATAAATCTTTATACAGGCAAAACAACATGTATACTTTTCCTAAGTAAAAGTTCCGCAAACAAATGCCTGTAACTTAAATGACCAAAAAAAATGTGCAAATATCCACTGGCAGGAAACGAAAATGAAGTGCAGAATTTGTCTGCTATTATACAAAGCTTTTGAGCTAATCTAGGCTATCAGTAGTCTTTGTATTGGTCTGACCCCCAGTAGTGCAGAGAGGTGCAAAGGAGCTACCATAAATAGATAGTAAGTATATTGTAGTCTAATGCCTTGTGCCCCTTGCATTGACAACAACCCTTTGTACCTGATCCTTTAGCCATCCATCCATATCCATTTTATTATTGTTGTTAAAAACAACTTGCATGACTTTATTGCCCTTAAACCTCAAATTATGTAGCCTTTTAAATGCATTTCCAATACTTTTTCAGTCTAAAAACAAAGTTCCTAAATTAGAATGTTAACTGCAGCTGTTGTTAGAAATTAAATTACTTCTTGATGAATAGAATTAAAGAAGCAACCCTGAGCAGGTTCAATCAATACGGCGCATACTGAGGAATCCACATACAGTATATATTTAATTAGTGGTGCTTTTAATGTTCTCTTAATATAATCTGAAGTTAAGAAGTTAAAGCCCTTCAGCTTCTGGACTTCTGGAATATACTTTCATGCGAGGGACGGAAATGTGTTTCCAGTTAACAGTGTAACACAGTAATGAGACAGATTTACATGGCTATGAAATGCACTGTTAAGTCACCAAAATCCTCTTTCTTTTTTTCTCCATGTAGAGAATAACAGAGAGCACATTTTGAAAATTATGGTAATTACAGCCATTCAGCAGCATTTCGCCTACTTAGTGCAGTACCTAAGGGGTTGGAAATGGGAATTTGGGCTCTGCTTTGGAGATAAAGTTATTTTAAATCATGTAAATATGTTGGAAAGTCCATCAAATTGAGCCCCTCCAAATCAACCCCAGTGCACATACTGTATATATGCACATATTTATACAGGCCTATCTATACACTCATATATATATTAACAATTTATACCGATACTGTATCTATACCAGGGGTGTCCAACCTGCAGCCCGAGTGCCGCTTGCGACCCAGGAGTGTCATGAATGCAGCCCAGCTTGAAACGCTTGGTTTCCAAGGAAACGTCATATGGCAAAGGATATAGAAGTAGGCAGACTCTGCCCATTGCCCAGTTAGTGGTAATAAAAATATAATAATAAGTCTATTTAATATCCAGGTGTCCCATTTTCCAGTGTATAGCTCTATCTGGTTATCCAACTGGTATTGCCAATCATTTCTGTGTATTTTCTTTACTTTTACAAATCAAAAGTGTTTGTGTATTTCATGTGTGGCCCCAGAAATGTTTCTTTTTACAATGTGGCCCAGGGAAGCCAAAAGGTTGGACACCCCAGATCTATACTAATTATATAATATAGTATCACAATAGCCTTGGATATTCTGCTTGTCCAAGAAATCATCCAAGCCCCTCTTAGAGGAATTAACAGAATCGGCCATCACAACATCATCCGGCAGCGCATTCCACAACATCACTGCCCTCGCTGGAGGTATGCTATAGACCCCCTCAAGTTAGTGAAGACCACATGATAGATTTTGCCCTCTTGGTGTAGTGTACCATTAAAATCTTCACTCCCTCTGTGACCAGGGTCATTGTTTGTGCTCCCCAGAAAATCTAGTTCTAGTTGTAGGTTTATTGTAAAGGACAAAACTTTTTTCAGTCCTGCTGCACTGACACAAACACAATTCTTTAAACCAAGCATATAAAGAAAAAACATTTATTTCTTTGATAAATGAGGTTCTAAAACTCTTCAAGCCCCTGCTGCTATCAAACATTAATAATCATTGTTCTTCCCACTCAAATGTCATTTGCAACAATTAGGAGTTTCAATAATGTATGCCATTGATGATTATTACATTTATCACACTGACATTTTATTTAAAGGCAGTTTTATTATTGGTACATAATTAAGTAATCCTGGCTAAACAAATCACAGCCACAGGCTTAAAGGACCAATAACATAAAACATTTTTTTCAGACATTTCCTAGCAAACAAAAATCAGAAAACTTCTAAATGTCTGATTTCATTCAAAACAGCCAATAAAATCAGCCTTAATTCATATACAATTTCAATAAATATTAGTAAAACAGTTTTTGGGGGCCTGAAAAACAATTTGCTGTGGGGCCCAGTAATATCTAGTTACACCACTGCTTGGCAAAGTTCATTATTAAAAGTTTTAGTGTTTTTTTTCCAGCTTTTTAGAAATATAGAAAAACCTAAAATGTTTCAAGGTTTATGGAAATAAAATAATCACAATTCAATTAGTAAATGGGCCCTGCAAAACTCATTTACACATTGAACAGTGGTGGTGCCTACATGTATTTATGCAGCTTAGTTTGATCAAGTGCAAGTCACTGTTTATTATTGCAGAGAAAATTAGAATTATTTTAAAATATTAGAATTATTTGATTAAAATAGACTTTATGGGAGATGGCCTTCCCATAATTGTGAGGTTTCTGGATAACTGATTTGTGGATAAGGAATCCTTTACCTATATTACTTTTTCAGGCTTTTGTGAAAAGATTGCCCTACTGTGTAGCAGTCATGACATTTCTCTTTTTCTCTTTGAAGTCTCTAATGGCGCGCTTATTTGGCTATTTGTATTAGTTTGTGCACTTAGCAGCATGCTTATAATGATATTGCTTTGTTCTTCATGGGTTTCTTGAGGCATTTTGCAAACTGTGACCTCATTTAATCTGTAAAGTTTTAATAAGTGCTTGGAAAATCTTTGATGTCAGCACAGAGGGTCTTAGAGAGACTGGTGTTTATGTATAATTGTATCTGTATTCTGTAGTACCAAGCAAGCATGAAGCTGTTAAGAGGATAGGATCACAATATGAAACAACATACAGGCAAGGCCATTGACGTACATAACAAATACAAATAACATCCATTTGTGTAAGTGTAAAAAAATACACAAAATATGAAAACTGGGAAGTGGGAACTATAGTACAGCAAGTCCAAAAGCATTTTGGAAGGGGCAGTTCCTGGCATGAAAAGAAGGCTGCCAAAGAGAGCGATGATATCGTACTGACAGTACAAAAACTTCAGCAGTGAAAGTGTAGCACTGTAATTGCAATGCTTTGCAAAATTCAAATTAAACAGAGCAGGGTCGTTGTTTATATTGTCATAATGAACAAACAACTTTGGAAAATAAATGTAAGTTGTCCACAGTTGTAACAGTAACCTTGACACTGGGACACATTTAGGTAAACATGAAATACATTATTATAATAGAATATATATTTTTAAATCTATGATAATGTTTGACTTGAGATTGCAGGATTGTATTTAGAATTTGTACTTTAGACATTTTTGGAGACACCATACTGTTAGGGGCTTTTACTTGTTGAAACTTTTTTAATTTGTCAGATAAATTTTCCTGGGGTCATCAAGAAATTCTTGGCATTGGAGTCTAATATATGATTATATCTAGTGAAGTGCTTTAAAAATGTGGTATCATACGGCAATGGGGTTTTCAGCTATAAAAGTCAGGAATATCCATAAAAGATTTAATACATTTTTAAAATTAACATAGAGTCAAGTTTTATAGGAATAAACTAACCCATTATCTACAAAGCCCCGAAATAAGGCTCCATTTTAATCAAATAATAAAAAATTTGAAAACAGATTACTTTTTTCTCTGAAACATTAGAACATTAAGATCTAATGTATTTTTATTACAGGCAAACAATACTACTGGGTTTATTTAATGTTTGAATTATTGTTTTGTAGCATTAATGGTATGGTGAAAGACCCCTTGTCTCGAAAACCACAGGTCCCAAGCATATTTACTTCAGCTATTTTTTATTAATTGCTCTTATTTTTCTCTTAATAGTATAGATATGTTGTACAAAACAAAATTAACCTAAAAAAAACAGTGTAAAAAGCTGTGTAAAACATTGCATGCTGTGTGTAATTTTACACCTAGCGAACGCCAGATTTGCCACCATTATTTTAGAATGCTTCTGGTAGAAGTCACTCTAAGAAAAAAATCATGCTGTTCTTTATGCTGTTTTTAACACATCAAAGCCTGGATATGTGTATTGTATCATCCTGCTTTTTTTTACACAGCATAATAAATATTCCTCTTAATGAATAATTCCAATTCTGCTTTAATTGATGGTTTTATGTCTCCACATCCCCCGTACTATTCATGTCTGTTAATGGTGAAAGTTAGATGGAAGTTAGAGTTCACCACTTGATAAATACTCTTATAAAAATCCTAAGATTGAAGGAATAGAAAGTTAGTGAATTTTTTTGTGGTGAGCTCTAATCTCATATATTGCTAAATCTGCTCCTAAACATTATGACACATATATAAAAACACACTAGTATGATCCATTCTTTCTATTTAGGCATCATATTTGTTTCTCAAAATGTTTAATGATCATGGCTGTAGCAATCTGGACATGTTCATTTAAAGGGCATCTAAACCTTATGTTAGATTGTTTGAAAAAAGACATAATACTGGCGTTTTTCCAGTTTATGATTGCAGTACAAATATCCCACCTCCCCCAAAGTTTTGGCTTGCCTTCCTTGCAAGCATCTGGAAGCATTCCTTCCAATCTCCTAACTTTCTGTTATTGGTACTGCGGCACCAGAAAGGGCACTGAAAGGCTGATTTATATACATTGAAATTTGGGTTTTTACCACGATTCCAGTTTTTTGTTCTAAAACAGATGAATTATAACTTCAAACCAACTAGAGGGTTATAGCATGGGCTACACATGACCCTCTTTCATCAGGATGGGCTTTTGCTACTTGGAAAGGACACGTGTAGATGGTGTTGTACTAAAACTCACTACTGCCAAAAGTACACAAAGAATAGAGTTGGATGCCAGGGATTCTTTGCAAACAGATAGAACGGACTTTATTTCAATACAAAGCACCTCTGGATTATAATACACACAAATCAGGTAGATCAGATTAAATAGCAGGTACATTCACAGTGTAGCAGACACAACATGGCAAGACACCCTAGGAGGCATTGGGACTTGGAAGGATCACCTTCCAGGATTTCAGTACTGTACCTCATGTGGCTTGGATCCCACACAGCAGACGTGGAACAGGGTTACACCATAGCTTGATTCCATTGTCACTATTGTGGTACTTTCACTACAGACAAAGCAGAGCCTGGGGGACAGCTACTCCCTTCTATCCTCCTTGGTGGATCTTAAGCTGCTGGTACTAACTAAGCCTCTCTGACTCACTCTTCCTAGAGAGTGCTCTTACGATGGCTAACCTATATACTGGTTTCAACTCATTCAGTGGGTCCTTGTACCCTGACTTCACTAAAGGGGTTGCACATTTAGGGCCTAACACTTCTGGGGCCGTGTTGACTCCAGGCTCAATGGATCAACTGCCCAGCTCAACTGCTGCAGGCAAAAGAGTAAGGACCTCCTCCTGCAAAGCACTTTGTTACAGCCCTGCAGGAAGTGGTCACTACCTAGAAGTAGGGTTGCCATCTGGCCAGTATGCAAATGATGATTGATCCCAATGTTATTAATTTGGAAAAAGATAAATATAGGCAACCCTACCTAGAACCAATGGAATGGGTATACGAATAGTTACCAATATTGTTACATGGGTTTTAACCCAGCAACAGGGGAGGAAGGCACTGACAGGGAATGAAGCCCTAAGTACCATTACACTTATTGGTCCCTACAATAGTAAACTACATAAAGCAAAAAAAAGTTCAGCATCTAAAATTTGCAAGGTAATGTCAAGGCACTGGGCTAATTTGTAAACACTGGGCAAATTTGCCCCTGGGTATTAACCTATAGTAACCAATCAGTGAGTGGCTTTTTTCAGCCAGCTGCAGGTAGAACAATGAATGCAACAATTTCATTGGTTGCCATGTGTTGATAAATAACCCCAACTGAGAATTGCTCTAAGCAAAAAAAAAAAAAATTTTTTTGAGCTTATCAATTACATTTTTGAATTATTCAAGATTTTTCAACAATTTTATTCACTGGAGTTTTTATAAATTCAGATTTTTTAAATAAATAAGGTATCATTAATTGTTACAAATTTTGAGTTTATTCAAAGTAGAAAAAAAAAACCTCTAAAAGTACTGAATTTTGATTAAAAAAAGGGTGTTATACATACTGTAAATCTGTGCATGTGAGCTATGCAAAGACATTTTTAATATTTTATAGTATATAGTTGTCTATAACATTAGATTATACTTATATCAAAATTACAAATATTGACATTGCATTTCAATGCTTCTACAAGTAGATTTTAAAAATGAAAGAAATGTTTTTGGGAGATCCATCTTTGCTGCTGACAAAGCTCCCTGCTGCTGCTGCCTGTGTGTACTTTGAGTCAATATTAATCTGGACTGTAATTTCCATTTCAATATCAAACAGCAAAAATGGCTATTTACGTGCATAATATGCTTCCTGCTGGTGCTAAATTGTGTGACCTACTGGTGTTTTGGGACCTGAAAGAAATTGTGTGTAAGTAATTGACTGGCACAGACTGTGTAAGGAAATAACACTGTTCAGCAATGATTACGCTGGATTTAGTTTAGCGTTTGAAACAAGGAAGATGCAGTGTGGATGACAATACCAGTTTCAAATATAACAAACATTTTATTTCAATATTAATTTAAAAATGGCAAATGACTTCAGTTTTCCCATTACTGACAGGTCATTCAAGGAACTATGTGTAAATATGTACTTTTGCCAAGCAAAGTTTAGGAATTGGCATTGTCAAGGGTTAAAGGGATACTGTCATGGGAAAACATGTTTTTTTCAAAACATATCTGTTAATAGTGCTGCTCCAGTAGACAGCACACAGATTTTTTTATATTCAGTTTTGAAATGTGACATGGGGCTAGACATTTTTTTAATTTCCCATGTCATGTGACTTGTGCCAGCACTTTAGGAGGGAACTGCTTTCTGGCAGGCAGTTGTTTTTCCTTCTTAATGTAACTGAATAGTACGCAGTGGGACATGGGTTTTTACTATTGAATGCTGTTCTTAGATTTACCAGGCAGCTGTTATCTTGTGCTAGGGAGCTGTTATCTGGTTACCTTCCCATTGTTCTGTTGTAAAGCTCCCCATAGATGCAACGATTTTTCCCTGCCAAATGACCGATCTTAGGGAAGTCCGACCAATCTATCAAATTATCGTGCGGTTAGTGGGATACAAACGATCGTACATCTTATGATTTTTCGTCCAACATCGGTCTGAAGATTGATCGGCCAGGTTAGAAAATCTTTATCGGTCCCCATGCAATCTAACTATGTTTGCAGGGCCAAGCAGGCTGTGATCCTTTAGTTTTGCTGGCAAAATCGCCTGAAAGGATCTTTTTAGTTGATGGACACATCGGGCATTTAAATGATTGTTTTGAGACAATCGTGGTCTCACGATAACTACTGGATCTTTCAAAAATCTTTACATCTATGGCCAGCTTTAGGCTGCTGGGGGAAAAGGGGAGTGGGTGATATCACTCCAACTTGCAGTACAGCAGTAAAGCGTGATTGAAGTTTATCAGAACACAAGTCACATGACTTGTGGCAGCTGGGAAATTTACAATATGTCTACCCCCCCATGTCAGATTTCAAAATGAAATATAAAAAAATCTGTTGCATTTTGAAAAAACAAACAAACCTTTTTCCCATGACAGTATCCCTTTAACTGTAGTTGAGCAACAGCAAGTTTTTATTCTTAAAGGGGACCTGTCACCCTAAGAATTGATTTCAGATGCTATTTTATCATGTTAGTTACATTAATTTACACTATAGTTATATTAATTAATACAGTAACATTAATTACACTATATAAATTATTTAAATCTTGTTGCCTTCAGTTTGGGAATTCATAATTATAGCAATCAGCAGGAGCCATTTTGTGGACACTATTATTAAGGCAAACCTTGCATCATCTCAAAATCATGTTTGTGCTACAGAATGGGGGACCTGCTGCCCATCCCCATGCACTGGTGAGAAGGGAGGGGGAATGCGGGGAGTGCAGAGACATGTAAATGGAAGTAATTGCCTTCCCCTACTCCATGCCTAAGGCATAGAGGTAGGGCAGGAAATATATGATTGACAGCTTGAGATTTTTTTTTCATGAGTTTACAACAGGTATGTATGCATAAATTAAAATTTTAAAATAGCAAAAAAAAGAAGAAGCAGAATAGTAAATGTCACAAAAATCTAATTTGGCCGCTAAAGGGCCCCTTAGTTATACTGGGTGTAATGCTCTTCTTCCTGGGTCAAACCATGACCCATAGGTTCCATGATTAGGTGGCACTGTGCTATGATACATATTGATAAGCTATCAGGCTGTAAGGGCTTTCTGCCATTATCACAGCAGGATTTAATGAGGGGCAGCTATCTACTGTCATAGATCTCACTAGGAGAGATAGTAAAGTTTAGGCTATTTATATGAGAAACTTTTGGCTCCATCAGGGAGTGTTAGAATGGTTTACAGCTCCTTTGGCATTATTGACTATCTAGGCAACCAGTGTGCAGGTTTTAGGGGCTAGATAGTTCACTACCTGGATTCTACTTGAAGAAAAATCCTCCAAGCAAGTGAAAGAACTTTGGGTGGAGTAGGAGGTATCCCTTTATAAATGTTCTATTTAAGGGAATGCTTGGCTTTCAGTGATGTTTGTGAGTATTCATTGATTACGTCTTGTGCCCTGTATTGTCTTATTCATCTTCTTTGTGAATTGTTCTCAATATGCAAGTTCTGGTTAACTTCTTTTGGAAATATTAGAAATTACAGTCACATTACTCCCTACCTCCACACCTTTGTGAGGGCTCACATCTGAGCACATTGAGTCTCATCCAGAGCAAACATATTGGTGAAGCCAATAGTTTGAGGAAAGGTGCTGCTCCATTTACTATAGACTTAAACATGAATAAAGTGTTTTTCTGTGCACTGACATTATACTCACATTCATTTAAATTAATTTGGAGTACCATGAGTTACTTAAATCTGTCAGAACAACTCTCCAAACAACAGCAATTTGATGTTGGCCATGTTTACTCCAACACCTGCCAAACAGAGGCCCCTGTAGGCTGCCGGTTCATATAGGGCAAACAAATAACCAATTACAGTCCTTATTTGACACCCAAAGAAACAATTTTCATGCATGTGTTTCTCCCCAACTCTTTTTACATTTGAATGTTGCACATGGGTAGCAAAGATTGGGGACCCCTGCTTTAACATGTATTTATTGCTTCTTATTTCTTTTTTGGATGCCTAAATCTGAATAATTTGAAAAAAGACAAATTTGGCAGAAATGATTGCTTAGTTAAATAACCCATGGAGCATAGAACATCGATAATGTTGATGAAGTTAAATACTTCAGTATATGTCTCAATAGGGTGTGTAATATGCTATGGGCTGAGTTATGTGGTTCTTGTTTGTCATAAAGAGAAATTCATTCTCTGTCATGTCATGTAGAGACCTGAGTTTGAACTTGATAAAACATGCATGACTACCTACCATTAAACCTAATAATATCCTTTAGATATGCACCCATCCTCGTAGATGCACTTCTGGCTGCTTCTGCAAATCTTGTTTGTCAGTTTAGTGCCCCGATTGTTATTTCAAGTATAGGATGCATTATCCTGAAATCCATTATCCGGAAAGCTTAGAATTAGGGGAAAGCTGTCTCCCATAAACTCTGCTTTAAACAAATAATTCAGACTTTTAATTGTTTCCTTTTCATCTGTAATAATAAAAAAGTACTTTGTACTTGATCCCAGCTACGATTTAATTTTTTTAATTTAGGTGCCTATTTATTATGCAGTGTAAAACAAAATTTGCTGAAAACCCAGTGTTAAAAGCTGTGTGATAAATAGCAAATTTCTTATGGTGTATTTTATTTGCCACTGTTATTTTACAATACTTAAGACATTTGTAAGTAAGTTGCGCGGAAGTTGCTCAAAGAAAAAGCCATTTTTATGCCTTTTTTTACACTGCAATGTGTGGCAAATTATTTACATCACATAATAAAACTGCCCCTTAATGTTTAAATGAGTTTTAAGTAGACTCATAAATGGGGAGAACCAAATTATGGAAAGATCCCTTATTCGGAATACTCTAGGTCACAAGCATAATAGGTCCCATACCTGTATATTACTGTAAATTGCTGCATAAATTACCAGTTTTCATATAAATAAAATATAATGAAGACAGCAGAAGTATGATACCTGTGCACTCAATAAATGAGATGTTTGACCCATTTTTGAAATTCACAAATTTACTGGAATTTCAGAGAAAGTTTAAATGCACAGTGCAAGACTATTTTTAGTGCATCAGATTTTTCATACCTCCCACCTGTCCCGTTTTGAGGGACATTCCCTCTTTGGACAGCTCAAGCAGCAGTCCCTTTCTCTTTGTTCTGCTGAAACTGAACAGCCACAAAAAGATACAAAGTTTCTAACTTAATTGGCTCTTGGCAGAGAGCCCAGAATACATACCTAAGATGCTTTTGTAACAGTTTTAGATAACTAAGACTCACAACTTAATGGGCAATTCACCTTCATTAGCAAAACTGTAATAACATATAAACACCATAAAAATGCATGTAAACTTTCATAACCTGTCAAATTTTGTAAAAAGGACATGGTAATTAGGGGGTGTGGCCGCATTTTGTTTCCAAAATGTTGGGAGGTATGGATTTTTAGCAATACTATATGATATACTCTACACACATTAACATATTGAAGGTAGTATCCATTAATGTCTGTGTATCAAGGTTGCATTATTTTATAGCTTTTGAGATATAGCTTGCTTGTTAGCATTATTAGCACCAGCAACCCAACATATTTTTATTTTACTGCAAACAACGCAGCCATGCTGTCTGTCAGCTGCACTGGTAAATCGTTGGCTCATCTGAATCAGGCATTTAGGTGAAATCTACAAGAAAGAAGTTAGATCCAAAAAAATTGATAACTATACTTATACAGTAAATAACTGTACAAAAATACCCTAAGAATATTTATGAAAAAGATTTATTAAATACCTGCTATATTTTAGTGTTTTTTTCATAATAGGGCAGTTCCAGTTCCTTTAAATATATTCATATTACATTCTGCTTATTGAAGTCTATTCTCTGCAAAAGAAGCACATTCAGCATATGGAAATGTTAATCTCAACACATTGCAATAAAAATGTAAATATAAAAATTGTTCAATAATTAATTTTCATGTACTCATTTTTAGGCATTACCTTTTTTTTGCACAGCACTGAGCAGTAAAATATATATTTACATTAATTATTTCTAACCTTCCTCCTTTTCAGATGCAATTGGCAGTTCATCTTTTGTTTGCTACTTCAACGCAATATTGTTATATATGGAATTCTATGCTGCACGTTTAAAATAAAATGTGTCTAGTACCAAAGGAAAAGGGAGGATAGCCAATTAGCCAGCAATTTGTAAGTCTAACTTTTTATGTATATTTATGAATATTAATTCAATTTTATTCATACTTTCACTGTAATAAAAGTGCCACCTTCCATCTGGTATAAATATTAAACATAAATATAGATGCAGACTACAATTTTGAATATTAACAAGAAGCTAATAATTGCAGAGGTCAACACATGATAAAATCATTTCAAGTCACTCAGCTATATCATGAAGCATGGCAGTGTACAGTAATGCCCAAAACAATATAATGTACTGTTGCCCTGGACTGGTAACACTGGTGTGTTTACTTCAGGAAAACAACTATAGTTTATAAAAGAAACAAGCTGCTGGTTGACCATGGGGGCAGCTATTCAAGCACAAGACACAGATTAGATAACAGATAAATTCTGAAGAATCCCATTGTATACTACAGAGCTTACAGTATATGTTATCTGTTGGGCATCCTGTGCCTTTTCCTCTTTTTGAAGGAGAATTCAACCAGTGCTAGAAATAAACCCTACCCCCTACCCTGGGTAGACCAACCTCCCTCCTCCCCCCCAGCCTAGCTGCCCCCCTCTGGCAAATGCCCCTAATTTTTTACTTACCCCTCCATGCAGATCTGTCCTCTGGAGTTCACGGGCTCCATCTTCTTTTTTCGTTCTTCTTCGGCATCAGTTTTGCAGTGAATCCCTTTCCTCAAAGTACTGGATTCACAGTCTGTACAATCCCAGCAGTTCCCTGAGTGAGAGTTTTAGCCTCTGCCACAGCTGTTTCAATTTGGCTAGCAACTGTATTAGCCTTTGCAAGGGTTAAATCTTGCTCTAGGAGCAGTCTCTCTCTAATGCAATGTGAGTTAGTTTTTTCCACTATTTGGTCTCTTAGCATTTCATCTGTTAGATTCCCAAACTCACAGGTAACAACCAGCTCTCTCAAAGCTGCTACAAATTGTTCTGTGGATTCGCTGTCCACGTTGTGCAGCAACCACATTTACTCTTGGCACGAAAAAGATCTTTATTGCAGTAAGAGCAGTTTCATAAGTTTCATAAGGTGATGGTAATGTATAGAATATAGGATGTCCTTCTGCTTCCAGGCAGTGAATAAGTAAAGCACGCTTTATAGCAGCAGAAATCTCCCAGCAGCAATAATGTAATTTTCAAACATACGGATCCAAGCCATAAAAGGTATGGTAGGCTCACCAGGGTTTGGAAGAAAAGCTGCAGGCTGCTGCAGAGGTAGAAGATACATCTTGTCGCCAATATGTTGTGTTTTGGTAGCCGAGGATGAGCAGAGTATAACAGGGCTTTATTAGCAGGATTATGCAGCCATTACACAACAGTAACATAAACTCTATACTTCTTAAACACTATAGACAGTACTGTGTATACACAGCATAACTCATGTGTACAGTGACCTCTGCAGGCCATTTGTATAAACACCACAATACATATGTACTGATGGTTGCACCTGGTACTGTGTCAATAATAGATTTTGTGGTGCCACGTCTGTGCTTGCATGCAGTAGTAGTGCCTGTACTGGGGTCTACTGGTAGTGCACAAACAGCCAGTTGTTTTTATAAAGAGGTCGTTCAAACACTATTTTCAGTTCAGGTTTCAGATTTTTCACCGGAAGTAAAGACTTTCCCCACTTACTGTATAACTCCTTCTTGTTATTCAACTGGTAGTGAAGTTTTTTCTGTGCATTTTCTTTACTTTTACAAAACAAAAGTGTTGTTATACACTATGCAACTCTCTGCCTCTATTAAATTATAATATTTATACAAACAGTGTACATTAGTATTTACTGATATTCCATAACAGCAGCTGTAGGCTTGTTTTCCCAGGGCTGGAAGTAGGGGTAGGCAGATCAGGCATGTGCCTAGGGTGCAAAGCTGGAGGGGGCCGCCAGGCACGTACCTTCTCTGCCTTCTAGTCCTGGCCCCTCTCTCCTTGCCAATTTGCGCTTCCGTGCACGCATCAAAACTTGTGCATCAATTCTCGCATATGCACATTGTTGCACGTGAGCATCAATTTGCTCATGCGCACTAACATAAATTTGCATATGTATTCTCCCAGCCGGCGCTATGACCGGCCGGGTTGAATAGGGGCCTAGCCAGTCTGGCCCGGCTCTGTGTTTTCCTGCATACTGATATATTATCAGGTGCAGGGAGTTGCAAGGGAATACCTACAACTGTTCTGAAACAATTTATGATCAGGTGCAGGGAGTTGCAAGGTAAAATGCAGCTGTTCTTGAACAATTTATGTTTAGCGCAGGGAGTTACAAGGGAATAAATACAGCTGTTCTGGAACAATGTATGATCATGTGCAGGGAGCTGCAAGGGAAAATACAGCTGTTCTGGAACAGTTTATGGTCATGTGCAGGGAGTTGCAAGGGGATAAATGCAGCTGTTCTGGAACAATTTATGATCAGGTGCAGGGAGTTGCAGGGTAAAAACGCACCTGTTATGAAACAATTTATGATCAGGTGCAGGGAGTTTCAAGGTAAAAATGCACCTGTTATGGAACAATTTATGATCAGGTACAAGGAGTTGCAAGGTAACAATGCACCTGTTATGGAACAATTTATGATCAGGTACAGGGAGTTGCAAGGTAAAAATGCACCTGTTATGGAACAATTTAAGCTTTTCCAGAGGACAGTGCTGTCCGAAAGGCAGAATGATGGTTATCTATACTATTATTAAAGGTGGTTGTGGTCATTCTGATATAAATATGGGCATTTGATTAAATAATGTTCTTTGAGGTGCATGTGAGTTGGTTTTGCCTGAGTGAGCATGGTTAGCATGGGCTAGCAATCATCTGTCTACAGGTTATGCAGTATGTGCATCTTTAGCAAGCAATTGTTGCAGTGCCCAACCATGTATATGTTTATATAAGTAAATCCTCAGTAAATGAATCAATGTTTAATTCAAAGGGATAATATAGTTTAACTGCAGCCTATCAGTTTACAAGCAATTAAAATGCTCTATACTTCAGCACTGAGGCTAAACGAATTAAATGCCCCAATTTCTATGCAGTTATGTCATTTACATTTTAAAGAAGCAAGACAATTAATGGTTTTAGGCAAATACACCATTACTGTTATTTGTTTAATTTGTTCAGGATCCAGAAGTTTTGGCAAGTAATTCCAGAAGCCACTCAATGGATTCAGGTTGATGCACCTGGGCCACTTGTCAAATTTGGTGAGTGGCCTTTATACCCATTTGGGATACATGCTATGTTAAAGTGTTTGGGAACCTCATAACATGGGGCCTGGGTTATATACAACCAGACCAGTCAAGAAAGCAGTTTGCACTACATTTGGAATTTTAGGAGCTACTATATTGTTTATATTGAGACTACTGATTAATTTGGATAGCTCTCTAGAATATTTCATTTAAAAATACGAATGGTGCTATATACATTTTTATTTATTTATATATATGCTTTGCTTAGGCACTTATACCTTACCTGCTCAATGAAGTCACTGCCTATTGAATATTAAGCATGCATAACACCTAACCAATCACAAGGCTTAGCTTTGCTCACTGCTGTAGTTTGTTGTGTGTAGATATACACCAAATCATTTTTCTTAAATCTGGCCAAATACCAAAGCCTTCACAAATGATTCATCTGTTTCCCAAACTAAATCTAAACCATAATTTACATGTTCATATTAGAGAATAAAATTTAAATTAGGGATGCAGAGAATCCAGGATTTGGCTAGGGATTCGGCTGGATTTGGCTTTTTTCAGCAGGATTTGGATTCCGAATAATGCAATCGGGGGAATTCATAACCAAATTACTTATGCTTAACCTGAACATTACCATTAATAATTAAAGAATGGTTTGGACAATAAGTCTAGATCTAGATGAGATTACTATGCTGCTTTAAATGAAACTTCTGATCTAGTATAAAAGGGTAGCCTCTGGTTCTTTGCTCTTTATGATGGGGAACAAAACTACCACTATCTGTCTATAATGGCCTCTAATGTACTTGCAAAGGTAATTATGTTCCCTTGTAAGCACATTTTCTTCAAAGAAAACTGCCCAACCTTGACAGTCTTCTCTTATACTTTAAATCTTCCATCTCTTTTACCGGTCTAGTTGCACAACTTGGAACTTTCTCCAGATCATTAATATAGAGAGTGATCTATAAAGAGGTAAAATTATGCTTTCATCCTTGAGCTAGTGCCCTTTTTATGTGGTGGAACACTTTATCTGGTAAAATTATGCTGATGTATAATTAACAAAACAGCCCAACAGCACTGCTGACCCTGTGATCTGCCATGCTAATACTATACACACACTTTTTTGCATACTTTTTGATTTGTATGATTATTTTTTAATTTTTCTTGCACAGCTAAGACTCTTATACACACAAATCATTGTCGCAAGTATACACAAATACTGCTGGTAATTTACTTACTAGAACCTTATTATTAATTTAGGAAAGTTCTTTAGAATAACTGAACTATTTATTAGACAAAACATTAGAATCCTGGTAAACTGGTCACAATGTCACACTTAGCAAGTTTGACATGGAGAGCTTCAAATATCAAACCTATTGGTCCAAGCTTCTATGCCCTTTGCCTGACGCATTTCCTGAGCACAAGTGGAGCAAGTGCTGCGGTCTAGTTTTGCCACACACATTTACGTGGTAAATGCAGTGCGTATTGTAATGCTGTCTCATATTTCACTATATAATAACCCTTTGACCTCTGGTACAAGGGTCTTAACATTATATGACATGGGTTTATATTATCTTACTTGACCACTATTAACACCCATCTGTCCTATTGTATTTTAGGAGAGCCATAGACGCAAAGATTTACCTTCAATATCAGACAAACGATCGTACATCCTCATCTCCTGACCTGCAATCATATGTTTATGTCTGACAAAAGCTGGTGACAGTCTCCCACTGAAAATCGTCAGATCGGCAATACATGCAGAGATATTATCGGCAGCCGACAGCAAATCTTTTAACCCATCTGATCGACTGGTCAGCATGGCAAGACAAATGTCGGGACACTCCACACATGATCCGAAAATCATGCGAATCGTTGCGTCTATGGCCAGCTTCAGGCTTGCCTTTATTGGGCGGTTATCATTTTATATTAAGTTGTATGTCCTTTGGTACAGAAAAAAGCCTGTCATTGATGACGTCAATGATCGTCATTGATCAACGTTTCAACCCTCACTGGGGCCCTTATCTTGATAAAGGCCCCAGTGATGGTCAAAACATCGATTTGTTAAATAATAATCATTTTTTGCAAAGACCCTGTTGTGCAACAGCCTTTATCCAATTTTTATGTATGTATATATATATATATTTATATATATTAGGTGTTAGCATGTTCACGAGACGTGAGGTTCTCCAGATGTTATATTTTTGCACATAAGAAAAGATGTACTCTGCATTATGAAAAATTTATTTTATTGTCTTGAGAGGCTTATATCTTGAGATTACACAAAAAGTGAAATTCTGAAAGCTTAAATATTTTTCTTGAGTAAACTAAAAAGTTTAACCAAGGAAATGTCCTTATTAAAATGGGACTCGGATGATTTCTTGGACAATCAAAATATCCATGGTCTACAGTTATTTTTCTGTATGTATGTATTTCTGTATGCATATCTGCACATTCTATTCATTACACATTACACACTTAATAGTTTAACTGAAAAAGAAATCCTGAATTGATATTCCAATATTTATTATAATTTTTTGGTGTCTCTTAGGGCACTTACTGTACATGAATCAAGTGTGTCTGGGATTTTTGTTTTCAATCACACTGATTTATTTTTAATAAAATTGGCCTTTTGTGCCTAAACTGCATAAGTAACACGATTATAGAAGAAATTCTATGGGATCTTTGCAAGTCTGGAGTAAATCAACCTCTCCATTTACTGTTTGTTCAGTGTTACATGTAAATATATCCTTAGCTATTTGTTTATTGATAATTTCTCCAAGATGCTAATTTTCTAAAGAAAATGAACATTTTTAGTTGCTATTGGTATTGGGTTGATATATTTTTAATTCTAGGTCTTTAGCACAGCTATTCAAATTACCATTTAAATACCATTACCGCATTAATAATCATTTCCTATTAAATTGCACTGGGAATTTTATTTGCACAGCTTTATTATAAGGTAAATGGAATGTTCATACAGGCACCATCTCGAATTAAACCTTTGTTCTGCTGGGATTTTACGCATAAATGTAATAGATGCCTTTTCAGTATTTTGCATTGTTTGTTTGTATGAGCTTTTAAGCAACAGGCAAAACAGTAAATGGAATGAGAGAATTAGGTAAAAAAGAAATACCTTCACAAAGGTACAAATAAACAGGGTAATAAAGTAAGAATAATCAGTGACGAGCTTTTTTGTTTAAAAAAAGTGTTCCTTGATTGCATATGAATATGAAATATTGAAAATATGAATGGTCTGGGAATTACTAGGGGTCTTATTCTGGTCAGTAGGCAAGTATAGGATAAGATCTATTAAATGGAATGACTGGGACCTAGGGTTTTTTTAGGGGTTAAGAGACTTGCCACAATTTAAAATTCTATTAATAAAAACAAGAGGATTGTTTTGCCATAATCATGGATATATGCTGATGTAGGGGGTGGGTGGGAGGCGTATCCACTTTGCAGCTGCCCAGACCTTTTTTTAAAAGAGAATTAATGCTACCAAGGCAGTTGTAGGGAGCCATAGGTTTAATCTGCCTCTATGACTTTAATTCTGTCAGGATCTGCTGGTAATTGAACTCTAGTCACTGTGTTTCCACTCACCTGAATTTGCCTTGTGAGACACTGGGGGCTCTTGGGGCCGATCCTGAACTCTTGTGTTTGATCTTCCTGTTTTGTTGTTTTGCATATCTGCTTGTTCCCAGTGTGTCTCCTCCCTGTTTCCCACCCACCTCATTTACCCTCATGTGTCTCCCATTCCTAATCACCTTGCCTTTATAAACCCCGCCCTGAGCTTTGTGGTCTGTGCTTCCGCCCGCGAAATTGAGACTATTGTTGGCAGCAGCACACAGACCACGTGGAGAAGTAAGAGGGAAAAAATAACTTTGCCGGCAAGAGACTATCAATCTTCCCACTCCCAGGCCCATCCTAGAAAGGTTCAATACTGATAAGCGATTGAACTACTTTTCATTGTGAGTGCAATATTTTATTTAAAAATGATTTTAAATAAATAGAATTACACTATGAGATGTATGTTTTTTCCCTTGTGGAGCTAGAGACACCTTCGGAAGAAGAGCATAACAAAGAACCACTACATGTAATATCCCAAGACTTGGTCTTGTAAGTAGGCACATTTACCACAGCGTCAGGACTGTTTGGAGCACGTTTGGAGTAATACAGTTCAGACAGAAAAGAGTCCCAAGGGTGTTTTTTTAAGAAATAGCACTATTATAAATATAATTACACAATTGGGTATCTTACGATGTATCTGAGTTACTACACTATAAAATGCCTTTTTTTATTTCCCTGCTGCCTTAGGCGCGGATCCACATTTTTGTTCTTGAAGTTCTAGAATGTGTTTGGGCAACATAAAAATGGAGACCCTACCTATGGGGTAGAGAATTTACTATATGCATGGATCATAGTCCTTTAACTACACTGCTTACAATATAGCACTGACTAATATATTATCATCTACAGTTACGGCTACTGATTTTAAGCAAACTTGCCTCACATGTCCAATTCAAGTAAAACTATGGAACATCTTACAAAGCAAATGTCAAATGCTGAGAAGACGCTCAGTCCTGATCTTCGACCTTACTACAGGATTAGACACAAACTGTCCTTAGTAGATGGCTATGTTGTCCATGGAGCTCACCACTTACTAGTACCAGAGACCTTGTCAGAAAAGCTCATACAACTTTCACATGAGAGTCATCATGGAATTGTACATACAAAACAAAGACTACGAGAACTATAAGAACTATCATGACAAAACAGCTATCACACATAAACCACCAGTACCATTCCCTGATTCAGCATGGGAAAAACTTGCTATTGATATTGTGCGTCCTTTTGCAGATGCTCCTATAGACTGCAGATTTGCTATAACTTTGATAGACTATTACAGTAAATGGCCAGAAATTGTATTTGTTTCTCATATAACATCAGCTACAGTAATAACATTTTTGTCTACAGTCTTCAGCAGTCTTTTGGTAACCCAAAGGAGCTAATATCAGACAACGCACCACAGTTTGTCTCATCTAAGTTTGAAATCTTTCTGAGAGAGGAATATTGTGCATAGGACATTTTTATTGTATTGCCCACAAGCAAATGGAGAAATCGATCAACAGAAGTCTGAAAGAAGCACTACAGACAGCAAACCTTACAGGGAAATCTTGGAAAGTACTGTATTTACAACAGAGTTCCTACATTACTATAGAGCAGCATGCCATGCAACAACCCAAGCATCTCCAGCTGAATTATTACACGGCAGACAGATGCACACTAAGTTACATGTTGCAGACATCAAACTCCACAAAATAGTGTATTTATAAAAGCATCTACTGCAGACATTGTCAAACGTCTGATGGACGCATATGGGTTGCAAGTCGTCTTGCTCCTGCTAGATATGACTTTGGAGAAGTTCCATTTGATGAAGAACATTTTCCTACTCCTGATGCCAACTGCAATAGGCCTGATGAAAGTGAACCTATAAGGCGTACTGAGAGAATCAGAAAACTACCTGCATGGACCACGGACTATGTGATGTGAAGAATGCATAATATTGCTTACTGTTTATATACCATTTAATTGTTTCTGTTTATAACATTTGTCCAAATGCTTTCCTACTATAGGGGGAATATATGGAGTTTATACAAATGGTCTGTAGGTGTCACTGTGAGTTATACTGTTCATACACAGTACTCTCTTTACAACTTAAAAGCATGAGAATTGAAGTCTAATGGCTTCATGAACCTGTTAATAAAGCACTGTTATACTTTGCTCATCCTCCAAAACATACTGTACATAAGAATCATTTGTAACCCATGCTCTAGTTCACTAGCTTGTGATTAACCCTGTTTGCCTGTGTAGCCCAAAATAGCATTACATAGTTTATTGCCAAAATATTAGCCACAACAGTGCAAGCTAGAACATAATTTTAATTCTTTCGAATGCTTTTCCATTCCTGAGTAAACATCTCTAGACACTGTCTCTGTTTAGGATAGCATGCTTGCTTTGACATCACTTCCTGTCTGAGTCTCTCCCTGCTTGCTCATAGCTGTGAGCTCAGTTTGAAGGAGAGAGAGAAGGAGGGAGGGGGAAAGGAGCAAACTGAGCATGCCCAAACCCAGGTCCTGGCGGTTAAAGCTGAAAACAGGAAGTCTGATACAGACGCCCATATGTACACAATATAAGGAAAGAAATGGGGTGTTTCTTTTTGATAGAGCAGCATTGCTTTGAGGGTTTACTGGTGTATTCATAAAGACCTTTCTGATAACACTTACTTAATTTTAACCTTTCCTTCTCATTTACGGCAGTCCAACTTAATTTAAGGGGCCTATTTAATAACAATTTATTTTCTATTTTTTTCCCACGGATCTCTAAAAATCCAAAATGTATTAAGTGAAAAAAACTATAAAAAAACTCTACTGCAAAACTTCACAAAGTAAAAGTTGTTGAGGTGTCAGTGGGAGCTGCTGTGATCACTATGTAAATCTGGCCCTGGTTGCTAGGGTAATTTGAACATGGGCAATCCGATGGCTAAAATTGTAAACTAAAGAGCTGATGAATAAAAAACGAAATAACTCAAAAAACATAAATAATAAAAAATGGAAACCAATTGCACATTGTCTCTGAAAATCACCCTCTACAAAAGTTTAATTTAAATGTAAGCACTCAATTTAATAAGCACTTACTCCATTGTGTCATGTTGTTATGTGATACCCCAGATACTGTAATACTATTCTCCTGTAATACAGAAAATGAACTGAAGTCAGGGAAAAGTGCAGATGAATTACTCTGACAACAGAACATAAGTACCTGAGGCAGTTATCACTGAGATGCTTCGAACAAGAAAGATCTTGATTACATTACAACGGGATATGTTTGCTGTTAATCAAAGAGCTGTAACTTGTTTGATTTTAATTATTACCTCATCCAATCGCCAATTAAATTGTGCAGGTGCTCTGTTTAAGTGGAAGACTGCAGCGCTGCTCAACTTCATGCATTGATTAATACCTCATTTCCATGAAGCAAGCAAAGAGCTAATCAAACTTTAATATGCTGATTTTTTTTGGGTCTGATTAGAGATATACTCATCACTTTAGAAAATTACGTCTTAAAAAAGATGTCACCATTTAAAATGAAGAATCCAGTTCTCATTCGTTCCTACTACAAATGTTATACTTTTTAGTTACGACTTGATAAATGTGCTCAGCTGATGCGATGATGTAATAAATCTTAGTACACTGTGATATATTGCCAAAGATGATATTCTGAATCTGTATCCCTTTTACAGCATGTTACATTTCACATTCCATTACAGGTACATAATATTTTAAGCCTTGCTAGTGTGCTTACTGTATAAGCAATAAAATAATACAATACCTGCTAAAGGAACAGTATCACCAAAAAGTGTTTAAGAGTAATGAAAATATAACATAGTGTTGTGCCACAGTGGTAAAACTGGTTTGTTTGATTCAGAAACTCTACAATAGTTTATATAAGCAAGCTCCTGTGTAGCCATGGGGGCAGCCATTGAAGCTGGAAAAGGGAGAAAAGGCACAGGACACGCAACAGATAGATTAGTTACAGTATGTTGTATACAATGCGCCTGAACTGTAGCTCAGAGGGTCACGTATGCATGTTATCTCATGTTCTCATGTTAATAAAGGCTAATGGTAGGTAATTGTCTAATGACTCTCTGTAGCCAAGGAATTAAACCATTTCCTTTCTAAATTTAAAGAGAAACTATCATAACAACAAACATGAAAATTAGCTTAATTTCATGGAACTAAGATATATGTATATTCTGTATAATATATATATATATAAATATATGTAAGTATTCTGTATAAGTCTGTTTGGAGAATATCGGCACTAACGATAACAATGCATACAAAAATGCCTGGGTGTCACCTCAAAATGATAATACTATAAACCAAGAAAGAAAGGGAGGCACTCACAGGGCTTACTGAAAATTAAAGTTGTTTAATGTGGGCACAAAAAAATCTGACGTTTCGGCTGGGTCACCAGCCTTTATCACTTTGTTATTTTTGTTTTATACTATTCTCCTTTTTTGTCCACTGACAGCAACACTGATTTGTTTCCATATTAAAGTATCTAAAGTAACTGAAATATTTGCCTAGTGATATGTTGTTTCAGTTGTATTCTAGTTTATAGACTGCCAGTGTGTGTGTGTCTTCTCTGTGCTCAGTCACATATCTTCTAACATGAGCCCAACATTTTTAATGATGTGACTGCCTTCTAAACACAAAGGTGGGAATCACACATGACAGTAATATGGAAGAAGCTGATTATTGCAAATGTATATATATTGCTGCTTAATTTCAATCAAACTCTTTTTAGCACTTGCAAAGTCATCTGGTGTTGCTATTTTCTTTTAGCCAAAAACTACAGACCATTTCAGAAACTGTTCCCATGAAAATACTTTAAAATGGCTTCAACACGGTGACTGGAAATTTTAAGACAGATCCATTTACATAGGAGTGGTGGAATGCTTTCTTAACTAGCTTCCATAACTTGACAGGTCATCATAGCAGTGTGCTAATAAAACTGGGAACTAACTGTCAGCTGCCATCTCATCGCCTTATGCCGCCCAAGATTGTGATTATGTATAAATACTGTATATCTATGTTGTCAACTTATTAGTGCCTTACTCTTTTGTATTTCACATTGGTATTGTATTAAATAAGCACTGTATTTTTTAGGGAATTTGTATTGCCAATCTAAACCCAAGAGCTAAATATACATATGGTATATAAGATATAACTAGAAAATATTTTAATATTGTTTTGATCATTCAATATCTTCACTATGCTAATGAATACTTTTATTTTGTGGGATACAGCATTACAGCATATAAAGTTTTAAGAGCTGAATGCACATCTGGACAAGGAATACTGGTAATGATTGCTGGTTGCAGGCCAAAGAATTACATAATATATTTTGAGCATATCTCTCTCTCGCTCTCTCTATGGGGTAAATTTATCAAAGAGTGAAGTTCCGCCACTAGAGTGAAATTCCACAGCTCTGAATTCATTTCTATGGGATTTTGAAAGGTGTATTTATCAATGGGTGAAGTGAAGTTTCACCCTTTGATAAATACACCTTCAAAAATCCCATAGAAATGAAAAGAGAGCTGCGGAATTTCTCTCTAGTGGCAGAGCTTCACTCTTAACTTCACTCTTTGATAAATATATCTCTCTCTCTCTCAATCTATCTATCATCTCTCTCTCTGTATATATATATTTCTTATATTTCTAGTATGGTAAAATACAATCTTCAGCCATACCTGTGATTTTAAAGCCACTTCTTTAGGAATGGCAGCAAGGCACAATAAGCAAGCCATCTGTTGGTATAAATGAGACAGGCTACTATAGGTAATAACTGCATCTATATAATTTATTTTCTGACAAGCCATGTTAGCCCTTTGGGATCCCAGTGAGTGCTATTATAGTTAATTTTAGGAAGAAGAAACCTTTGAGTAAAGCCCCCAGACAACATATTGTGCTGGATTGACTCTTAAGCAGTCTATGTTGATTTTATGTGCTTCAGTCTGTTGCACAGGTTTTCCATTGTCACAGCAGAGGCTAAATGACTGTTTATCAACATGGGAAATGTTATCTTTAAAATACGTTTTCACATTTACTTCCTTGCACTTGCAACTGAGTGAACTAATATTCTTGATAATGATCCAATACCCATAATCACTGGAAGTAGATGTTTTCAGATATATATGTATTTTATATTATGTGTGGCTAAATGCCTTCTGCAATATTTAAATACTGTGCTTAATTCCCAACCCCCCAATTCTCAGGACTAAAATGTACCTTCCAATAGCAGCTTATAAAATTACTATAATCAAGTGTAATTTACAGAAATGGTGGTCATATCCTTTCTTAACATCTATACTCATCAGCTATAGCTTGGAGATAAGATATCCTAGGCAATAATTAAAACTGCACCTGGCATAATACCATAATCAGTATGAAGCAATCTTAAGAAAATAATGATAAAAAGTAAAAAGAATAAACCAATCAAGAAAATGGGAGTGCTCCTTTTCTGCACTGCTAATTTCTATTTGATCTTAATTAAAGACTGTTGTTTGCTTTTCAGGAATTCTCGCAGACAAGTGAAATCTTTGTTTTCCCCGTGCCACTCCTACGGTCGCTTATCTGCCCTTTCTATTGATACATCACTGGCAAAAATTGTTGTTGGGCTCTTGAAGAATGGGCAAAGGTCTGTACTGTGAGCTGTTCTCGCTAGGGTTTTGATGCAGAGTTTTTGATGTGGCCCCAGATAGTTACCACCATCCACAGTGGATTCAGAATATTCACTTTAGTCAAATGTGCAGAGTAAAGAAAAATTGCACAGATCAAGAGGAGGGCCTTAAACTAATTCAGTTCATTGGTGAAAAGTTCAAAGATAGAGGATATAAAAAAGAATGGATTGAGAAGTCAAAAGAAAGGGTGGCAAAAATTGAGAGGCAAGACCTTATGAAAAAGAAAGAGATAAGGAGGAAAGGAATCAAGATATCATATTCTCCACCACCTATAACCCTTTAGCTAAAAACATAGGGAAAATAATTAAAAAACACTGGACAATTTTACAATGTGATGAAACGTTGAGGAAA
>CM044442.1:37836845-37858399 GCA_024363595.1 Xenopus borealis | reverse complement strand
ATTTCAAAATTAAATATAAAAAAATCTGTTTGCTCTTTTGAGAAATGGATTTCAGTGCCGTATTCTTCGGGAACAGTAATATTAACTGATGCATTTTGAAAAAATTGATGAACACATCCAAATGAACTTTCATGCCATGGAGAGACCAGCCAATTAATATACAGGTATGGAACTTGTTATCCAGAATTCTGCAGGCCTTGGGTGGTGTGAAAAAGTTATCTTTCTGTAATTTGGATCTGTAATTTTGTCTACTAAAACAATAATTTAAACATTAATTAACCACAATAGGATTGTTTCAACTGCAATAAGGATTCATTATATCCTAGTTGGGATAAAATACAAGGTACTATTTTATTATTACAGAGAAAAGGAAAATCATTTTTAAAAATTCAAATAACTTGATTAAAATGATAAAGGATGGCAGAGGTAGCTACATTCAGGAGCTAGTTTTTTCTATGCCGAAACCAACCAAAATCATAAGAGGACATATTTACTGACCGTGCCATTTCAGACTTAGATAGATTCAAGTCCAGAGGCCAGAAAACACAGATATAGAGTAGATATGATATAGATATAAAGCCCCACCATTGTATTATTTTAATACTCTATAGGCCCCTGCCACCAATGTTTTCTTAAAAAATATTCTGTGGGGCCACAATTTTACAAGTTTTTTTTAAAAAACTTGTAAGGGGGGACCTGGCGCCAAAAAACCATATACGTAATACATATGACTTTCTGGGTAAATTCAAGCAATTGGATAAAATTGAGGGTCAGGTTTGCCTTGCCACATTGGATGTAGGAAGCTTGTATACATTTATACCACATAAACAAGGATTAGATACTATGAAAACTCTATTACAAAAGAGTGATCTGTACAGTTCACAACTATCTTTTTTATGGATATACTTAGCTTCATTTTACATAGAAATGACTTTAAATTTTGGGACAAATTTTATTTACAGATAAGGGGGACAGCCATGGGATCCAATGTCACCCCAGCCTATGCCAACTCATTCATGAGTTGGTTTGAGGAGATCCACGTCTACAATGGTGTCCTGATCACTGAGCACTGTTTGGCTTGGTGTTGGTACATCAATGACGTGTTCCTCCTATGGCTGGATGACTTGGATTCCCTGTAGTAGGTCTTCTGCGATGATTTAAACTGTGCCCATGAGGACATTAAGCTAGTCTCCATGGAATTACTTTTTTAGATGTACAGATAATGAGACATGGGAATGATTTTATAACTACAATACATACCAAACCGATTTTTATCTTATAACAGCTTTCATCCTCTAGCGGTTAAGCGGTCTATCCCAGTTAGTCAATTTACAAGGGTTTGCCATAAATTACCCCATGTACAGGTAACTGAGCTTACCAAAATGTGATCTAAACTATAAATATAGGGTATATGCTGCACTAGTCACGCCAAAACAAAAACAGGAATTGGGACACACACTATACCAAAAGAGAATACTAAAAAAGAAAATACACAACGTATAGCTATTGTAGATCAATATCATTCCCAAAATGAATGTTCCCGGAAGATACTTTGTAGACATTGGCATCTGTTAAAAGATGCTTATCCTACTGTAACTGAGTTTAAAGAGATGCCCACAATGTCATTTAGGAAAGGTTGTCTTTGGGTAAAAAACATGTACATGCAGAAGTAGTAGCTCCACGGAGAAAATAAACATTTCTGGTTCCTCCCAGGGACAGTATTTTTTTTTGATGCAGGGGCTGTGCACAATGCAAATTTGTCCTGACAGGAGATACATTTGATAGTTTGGTGACTCATAGAACCTATAAAATTAGGGGACACTGTTGTTGTGACATGAATTACATTGTTTATATGCTTGCCTGCCCATGTAATTTGGTTTATGTGGGTGAGACAGTTCAGAAAATTAGGGATAGATTTTCCCACAGTTAGTACATATAATCCAACACTCGCTGTTTCCCTGGAAAAGAGCACTCTTCTGAAGACCTCAAATTCAGGGTAATTCAACACATTTCACAACGCGTAGAGGGGGAGATAGGGTTCTGTTATTAAGAAAGGCAGAGGTACAGTGGAAACATCATTTGAAGTCTCTAAGTCCAACTGGACTGAATAAAGACTTTGATCTTTATGTATTTATGAATTGAATTGTGGGCAGTTTGTCCTTACTTATTCTTATTGTATATACTCCTATTTGTATATTGAGAATGTGCCAATAGAATCTAGATTGAATTATGTATATCTTTCTAAATGATAAATAATACACATTTTCTTGCCAATCTTTAACATTCTGCTGTTTTTTACACTAAGGGCAAGTTTGCCCTCCCATAATATGTCCCCTGTGGTTGTGACCGGTATTGACGCCGAGATCGCTCGTCACATGACTAAGCGTTTAGATTTATATCAGGGATCCCCAACCTTTTGAACCTGAAAGCAACATTCAGAAGAAAAAGGAGTTTGGGAGCATCATAAAGAATGTTATTGGGTTGCCAAATAAGTGCTGTGATTGGCCATTTGGTAGCCCCTATGTGGACTGTCAACCTACAGGAGACTTTGTTTAGCAGTGCAGCTGGTTTTTATGCAACCAAAACTTGCCTCCAAGCCTGGAAATGCAAAAATTAGCACCTGCTTTGAGGCCACTGGGAGCAACATCCAATGGGTTGGAGAGCAACATGTCGCTCACGAGCTACTGGTTGGGGATCACTGATTTAGATGATAGGTCAAGTGAGGTCCGCCACTTACAGACACAAGGAGGTAATAAACGCTGCTGCTAATGGTGTTGTTCTATCTATTTGGAGATAAGCTTGAGAAAAGGTTTGGATGGCGCCCGAATCGTCGCAATACTTCTGTATAGATGAGCATTCTCATTGAACATTGTTTTATTGTTGACAATAAATGCTACGATTTATCTTTCACAAAAAGAGTGCGACTCTGCTGGATTTTGATAATGGATTGACTCACCATTTATGAGTACACACACCCGATTAACTTTTTTTAGCCAGTGTGTATTACTTTTGCTGGATATATATATATAGTTAATCCCACAGTGCCGGCAATTCAAACAATCACAGGACCAGCGGCGCACAATCAAGGTTGCATAGACTTGTAAGGAAGGATCAGCACTCACTGTATTTTTCGATGAAGAAAGTGATTCTTTTTATTGCAAATACATCTTATTCTGACGTTTTGACCCACTTTGGGGCTTTTATCAAGGAGATATATATATATATATATATATATATCAAAAAATAAAGAAAAGAACAGCACCATGGGTCTTTCTGAAGAAAAAATATATTGTGTTATAGCATAGTATGTCCAACCGACGTTTCGGTCCCCATTGGGACCTTTTTCAAGGTTGCATAGACTTGTAAGGAAGGATCAGCACTCACTGTATTTTTCGATGAAAAAAGTGATTATTCCGACGTTTTGGCCCACTTTGGGGCTTTTAATACTTGTAATGAAGGATCAGCACTCACTGTATTTTTTGTTGAAAAAAGTGATTCTTTTATTGCAAATACATCTTATTCCGCCGTTTCGGTTCCACCTGGGAAACTTTTTCATCCTTGAAAGTGGGCCAAAACATTGGAGGCACTGTGATGTGATAATAAATATGTGATTTTTGCAAAACGGTGTGCTGGTCCTTTTCAAAATTGCTTATATACCACTTTGACCAAGCACCCAGAAAACAGAACTTAGTGGGGGTCATTTATAAAGTTCGCACAGTGCATAATTGGTCGCAAATGGTAGTTTTGCCCATGCTTTTTCCTGAACACTACAGCTTTCCATTTTTTGCAAATTCGCATTGTGAATTAATTTTCGCAAACAACTCGCAAACAAGACAGATCTTTGCGTGAGTACAGGCACTTTGCGAGGTTGTTTTGCTTGAAAATAGCGTTATCAGTAACTTAAATTCGCAATTTGCGAAACAGTTTTGCGAATTTTTTCTCGGCCACCAAAGTTGTGGCACAGAGTGTTCGCAATTTGTGATTTTTGCCATATTTAAAAAGCTCCTATAGACATTCGCAATGTGAAAATATATTTATAAATATAACCAGACACAGGGCAAATATATTCACTCTGCGAACCAATCTGCCCTGCGCGAAGTTTATAAATGACCCCTAATGACAGCGGGCAGGTAACACCAAAATTATTGTTTTTTATATATATATATATATTTATATATATATGGGACCTATTATGCAGAATGCTCAGTACCTGGGGTTTTCCGTAATTTGGATCTTCATACCTTAAAGCTGGCCATACACACAATCATCATGATCGGACATCCCCATCTCTCGACCTGCCACTAACCTTCAGAAAAAAGCAGTAAAAGAACAGATCAGCCGATGTTCAGCCCCTGCAGCAATAGTACGATAGTTTATGTACGACAAAAGCTGGTGACAGTCTCCCACTGAAGATCGTCAGATCGGCAATACATGCAGCGATATCATCGGCAGCTGATAAAAATCTTTTAATCTGTCTGACCGACTGAACAACCGATCAGCATGGCAAGACAAATGTCGGGACACGCCACACACAATCCGAAAATCGTACTTATCCTAGATTTGTACGATCGGATCGTTGCGTCTATGTCCAGCTTAAGTCTACTAGAAAATCATGTAAACATTAAATAAACCCAATAGGCTAGTTTTGCTTCCAATAAGGATTAATTATATCTTAGTTTGGGTCAAGTACAAGGTTCTGTTTTATAATTACAGAGAAAAAGAAAATCATTTTAAAAAATTTGGATTATTTGATTATAATGGAGTCTATGGGAGACAATCTTCCCGTAATTCAGAACTTTCTGAATAATGGATCCCTTACCTGTATTGTGAGCAGGATCAGATTAACAGACAGCTCTTTAACAGGGCAGACTCCATTTACTGTTCATATGTACAGACTTTCTGAGCAAAGCGGCATAAAACAAAACCCTTGCCACTCTTGGGCTCTAACTAATACACAGGGTATTTCCTTCTCTACTACTGGTCCCCTATTGGGATTCCTGGGTCAAACGCAAAAGTACAACAGTGTGTATCTCAGTCTTACTTTGAGAGACTCCCCTCTCTAGCTAGCAGATCTAGCCTCCTAATTATTCCTCAGGTAAGACTTTCAAGGGGAATTGACCCACTCAGGGCTTCTGTACATATGGGATTAGTTGAAACTAAGGGAAATATACCTCCCTTCAAACTGTGCTCCAGTTACCAGTCCACAATATATACAGAAAAACATTTAGAATTAATGTTTTTATTTGCCAGCAAGGTCTCTCCTTCCAGCCTGGGATCAATTGCTCCCCCTATAATATATCGGAGGCACATAGGCAGTCCCTTGTTTGCAAGGGCTGGGTTGCAGGTTCTCTACATACTCTGTTATCATGCTTATGCTTGTATGGAGCTTACTTCTCTAATGGATTCTGTAATAATAGATCCCTATAGCAACCCATCAGCAGGGAGCATTTATATCTTCATGGTTGCTATGGATTACTGCACCAGGCCAACTTTGTGCTTATAATAAATATGGTAATGCTGCATGCTGCCTCAAGCTACCTCCACTGTTTTACTTGATTGTCTAATAGATATCTAAGACATGGATCTGCAAATTGTGATTGACCAGATGCTATTAAAGTTTCCAGCATCCCTTTTAATCCCCTCCTATGTTGCATTTTTTTATTAACTGCATTCATCTAGTGTTAGTTAGTGATGGTCGAATTTATTCGCCAGGGGCAAATTCCCGCGATTCGCGAAACGCCAGCAAAAATTTGCGCTGTTTTTGACGCAACGCGCCAAAAGCGACGCGTGTCGAAATCGATGCAATGCGTCAAAAACGTGCCGCAACTCGTTTCGCTGGAAATTCGCAAATTTTTCAGCAAAGCGAAACTGGGTAGATTCGCCCATCACTAGTGTTAGTGATGGCTGACAGTAGTAGGCAAAATCCAATAACAGCAGGACTGCACCGAGCAAGGATAAAGTGATCTCCTTAATTACTTGCATCTGTATTTTAAATAAACATTTTATATACACATGGATAAAAAATGTGTCCTAGAAGTCATTTATGAAAAAATAATGATGAGGATCATTTGTGTGAATTCTATATAGCTTTTGTTGAGTCAATAATTAGATGGATTACTAATTAGTGACCTATCTACCAATAGAGAAATTATTTTGCATATTTTGCATCGGTATACAGTGTATATAATAAAGCTTCCTAATGAGTTTATTGTCTTGGCAGCACAAAAACACACAACCTGCTGAATATTTACTGAATATTTACAATATTCCACCAGTTTTAGTCAAAGTAGAGGTTGTAAATAAGTCAGCTTTCTTGTGGTTTAGAAGCACAGTTAGGGTACATGCTGGTCTAGTCCCATCTACATAATGAACCTGATACGACTGAAAAGAAGAGATAAATTAGGCATGCCTGGCCCTTTACGGTGTTCAACTGATCAGCATGTAGGTCTCACTGGATGAAGATTAAAGGACGCTCTTCTCTTCCTGGCATTGTTGGACTGGTATGTTGGGGTAGCTGAATTTTTTCCGGTGGGCCACTTAGCCTTTTCTGGAGCACAGAGTATTAACTATTTTGTACTTTTTCCAGGTTCTGTTTTAAATCATTACTAGCAGTGAAAAAGAATAAACTTTTTTTTATATTATATATATTTTTCTTATATTTTAGCACACCGATGTTTGCGCATTTCAACAACATGTATAAAGATGATAATTTATAACAAATATCAGTAAAAGGCTTGTTTATTAAAAGTTCATTTTTATAATTAACAATGTATTATTGTTAACATACTAATGTACACTCAAAGGTGAACCACCCCTTTAATCAATTGCTCGAATACCTACATTTAGATTGATGTTTAAATGTTTTGAACATTGTTAGAGAAAATATTGGTGGGTTAGATTGTGGCAGTACCACACGTTTCCAATGAAAAAGGCATGGGAACTAAGGCTTACTACAGCTGATGATTTTTCTATCAAAACATATGACAATATATATACAGTATATCTCTAGCCAACTCTGAATGGACTATCAAAACCTACCCCCCAACCCTTATCCTAGGGCATTGGGATAATGTATCTATCTGCTACCAAAATGACTTATCTGGTTGATGTGAGTGAGAGAGTGAGCATACTCAATACTAGGGCTTTATATAGAAGATTTTTCTTAAAATGTTTTTTTCTCGAGAGAATTAAAAAATGAGAAAATACTTTTTATTTTGTCCCTGGAGTTATGACTTTTTACCCCCAAATAAATGTTTTTGTGATTTTTCTTTAGCCATTAATACTGTATGTAGCATAGTAAGACAACATTTAAGTTTATTTTATCTACTAGGAAAACCATAATTATGTGTATTATTGCATTGATGCATAGTTACATAGTTACATAGTTAAATTGGGTTGAAAAAAGACCGAGTCCATCAAGTTCAACCCCTCCAAATTAAAAACTCAGCATACATACACACACACACATATCTCCACTCTTTCAAACACAAACCATATATGCCCATAGATATACTAACTGTAGAGTTTAGTATCAAAATAGCCTTTGATATTATGTCTGTCCAAAAAATCATCCAAACCCCTCTTAAAAGCATCAACAGAATGAGCCATCACAACCTCACCGTCCTGACTGTGAAGAACCACCTACGCTGCTTCAAATGAAAGTCCTTTTCCTCTAGTCTGAAGGGGTGGCCTCTGGTGCGGTGATCCTCTTTATGGGTAAAAAGGTCCCCTGATATTTGTCTATAATGTCCTCGAATATATTTTGTAAAGTGTAATCATGTCCCCTCGCAAGCGCCTTTTTTCCAGAGAATGAGAGCATGTATATAAGGAATATAGTATTAGTGCAAAATATTGTAATGTATATAATATTTAAGTATAAGAGATGCAGATCAGGTAGAATGCATCTTCTGGATCTTCTAGCTACTCTTCCGAGATGTCAAGCCTGTGGCTCAGGATGCTTTTAGTGCCTGATTTGAAAAGTGTATGTTAATATGTACTTCTCAAGAGACAGATGGAATTTGTTCTGCAGAGCACTCATGGGTTATTATATTGTAACGTGAACATTTTCACTATAATAAGAATTCCTTATCCACTTATCCCCTTCAAAAAATTAGAGACAGTAGCAGCACACCTAAGTCTCATACAATTATCAGAAAATATACATGATTATACAGGTAGATAATATACCTAATGCATAAAATCAATGTAATCCAAAAACATGATCAGTCCCACTGTATTATGAAATGATGGGCCCCAGCTTGTCTATTTTTGTATGTATTTGAAAGCATCAGACTATATATATACTGTATATACTGTATGTATATATATAAATGAAAAACTTTGAGAAACTTTTTAAATACAATCAGTTAAAAATTCTGTACTGTTTATGAAATGATTAAGTTCATCTTCACTATCCCTCTCTCAGCAGCTGTTCATTCTCTCATCATTCAGAAGTTGACAGTTAGCTCCAATATATATCAAACTTATACTTTACATCAGTATGATGAAGCTTATATTAAATTAAAATGTTTGCGATAGTTCCCCTTTATCATCAATTACACCCAATAAGATTCATTAATTAATTAATTAATTAAAGGGAATCATTAAAAAAAAGTCTATGGGAGATAATATTCCTATACTTTGGAGCTTTCTGTATAACAGGTTTCCGAATAATACAATAGGTCCCATACCTGTATATACCTATATATGAATACGCACACGACCCCTTTTAAAGGCATAATGGGTATCTGCCATCACAACATCACCAAGCAGAGCATTTGTTACCATCATGGCAAAGAACTGTTCGTGTTGTTTCTAATAAAAATACATTTCCTCCACTCTAAATGGGTGCACTTTTGTCCTGCATTGTATACTACAATTGAGATCTGAATAATATCTAGAAAAAGGCTAAATAATTTTTTCCCTTAAGTCAGTCCTTTTTTTTTAAAATAAAAGATAATAATTTATTAGCATAAAATTCACTTCATTCCTAGAGATGCAAAGTCTGTCATCCACAATAACCCCCAAACCATCTCAATTAAAGAGCCCACCACCATTTAGTTTATTACAAGCATTCATAAAATTTTTGGCAAGTATATAAACAACGTTAACAAATTTGCTGCACCATCACTCTGTTTATTAAAATCACTTTCATAATATCCTGCATGGAGTCTATGATGTCATCAGCAATTACAGGCAGTGCTTACAGTGTCAGCCTTGTGGTAATTTTTGATTAAATTAAAAAGCAATGGTTTAATGACCGCCTAAAACAATCCAATGACATTGGTTCAATGATATGCATATCATATTACAACTTGAAGGAAACAACTTCAGCTTTGGGATAAGTATTCATTCATGTAAACTTACATAGGGGTCCCCAGGCTGAAATGAAGGTGTCTGCAGGTGTTCACAGTTAAGTGGGTGAATGAATCACGGTCACTAATGCTGACTCATTGCAGAGGAAGGTTGTAGAAAGAGTAAGTCAGTTTTTTTCAAGGCATTACATTTACTTTCAAGTACAGTATTGATCTGTTAGTCTTTGTGCTGCACTGCTTGGTCAGTAAATTATTTACAGTTCACTGAAGCAGACAAAGACCCAGATCAGTCAGAGGACATTGAAGAGGATGCTTTTACTGCTTGCTTAAGGCATTCTGATCCAGCGATCCTTTGGATTTTACATATCAAACATGGGAAGTGTTAGCATAAATTCAGTTCAGCTTACAGGATTTCTTATTTATGAGATTTTGCCTGCCCACTCACCCTTGCTGGCGGGAGGCACAACCCCTCACAAGTGCACCTGGGCATGTACAGGTTCCTGCAGGAGCACTGGGGATTAGGCACACAGAAGATTTTAAAGATGTGTGCTTCTGAAAATTTAGATTCATGTCACTAAGTAGCATGCCGCCCCAAAAATCTTGCTCTGGGACTTTGTGGCCTTCCCACAAATACAGGCCTGCTTCTGCTCCCATTTCAATGCAAAGCATGAAAAAAAAACCTTTATAAATCTGGGTATGATAAGGGTTCCCACCTTTGCTGGTAAATGTTATTGGCCAGTGCTGGAGTGAATGGAGCAGTAATGCAACAGGGATTTTGTAGTGACATCACAGGGATGGAAAATTGGCAGATGGGGGTAGAGTATGGGAGAAGCCCTAGCTGGGGATTTTGCTGGCAGTGCAATATCACCCAGAAAGCAATACTAAAAGTTATATACAAAACCTTACTGACGGCAGATTTTTAAACCTTCTGCAAAGGTAGACTTTTTTTTAGACTTTTTACCAATTATAAAATGTTGAGCGAATCAGCGAACATCATGGAAATCAACAGATCATTTCTCACCGCAACTTTTTTTTTCCAATGCAAATTTTTCTATAGATTGGAATCTATGGGTGGTTTTTTTTTGCAGCAAATTCTGCAAAAGGTTTCACAGATGGGGAAATCCTGAATTTTGCTGCAAATCCATATCTGGTTAAAAATGATGCTCATCACTTCTTACCAATAAAACACAGGCCTAACATGCCATGCCATATTGTTACACGTAAATCATTTTGTTGCTGGCCCAGGTGCTAATACTTCTTTTTTTAGGCTCTGCATAATGCACAATGAATTTTCATTAGCCCAATAAATGAAGCAAGAGCATAAATACTACATCTGATAAAAATGTTAGTATGTTAATCAGGGTTCATAATCAGGGTTCATATTTGTGCTGTGCAAGATGACTCTGTTGTGTCGAGGACAAGTACTTTCCACTAAAGTGGAAGCTTTTGTATATGGTCAGTATTTTATACTAAGATATATTGGTAGAATTTTTGACTTGTATAACTTGACCTTTTTAGAAAAGTACAAATTATAGTTTCATATGGACATTTAAATATAATTGCAGACCACATATTACATCAGCTTACCAAAAAAAGTTAATTAATTTTGCTCTGTACAGTGATCATTTTCACGTAAGAACAAGAAACTCTAGTATCACAATATTGTTTCTTTATTGAAAGGATCACAGCAACTACTGACTCTCTGCCCCTCTTTTGAGAGTATTGTAGGTCTTCATGCCAGCTGCAGCCCCATTCTCGTTACTTTGCTTCCTTTTATTCATAGACTGAGCTGCAGATCCCTCACATGATGCTGTGTGAGATGGTTGTGCTTCATTATTGGTACGAGAGGCTAATTCTGCTTGTTTTTGTGCATGTAGGGACAGTATGTGTGAGAGAAAGAGAGACTGCTTGCATATGTGTGTGCACATTATTGTGTGGAATGGGGGTCATGACTACCTGTGGCTGCTGCAACAGTTTTATATCACCAAATCACAGTCCTCTGTATTTATACTGTTAGAAGGTGGTATGGTTTATAACAAATTTCCCCGGTGTTTGGCAGCTCTGCCCATTGATTTACAGCCTTTTCCTTTTTGTCAGGCCTACCTCTTAACCCTAATAAGTCAACATAAATAATTTACTAGCTACAGATATATGTAAGACTATGGCTGGCTGTTTTTGTGGATTTTTTGGACTTTGGTTCCAGCTGGGAAAGCCACAAAACTGTCTGTTTCCGTGTGCGTTTTAAGAGATTTATATTAGATGTTGAAATGTTAAAGAAGGAGCAAATTCATTACTATTATGTATTGTATGAAAAATGCTCCCTCTCCTGCTATGCACATCCTTGCCTGTCAGGTACAATTTGGACCTTAGCAGAACCATCAGCACCTGAATTGTCACTATGTTACTAAAGGTTTGTGAGAACAACCTAAGAATTATTTAGAACCAGTGCATTAGAAAATGTAATATTTGTATTCCAGAACTGCGGCCATCTGCATCTTTGTCCCCAGATCCACTGCTTTACGCTTTAAATAGGGATTATTTTTTTTTTTTTGGTTCCCTGCTGCTTGAAAAATCCCGGTGGCAAGTTCTGCAGCTTTCCTCTCATCATCTGTACTGTTACTTGGAAGTATTGCTGCTGCTGGTTTCTCGAGAGCTGAAATACTATGGTTCAGTGGGCACTCATACTCTGTGTGCTGGTATCAAGTATCAGTTTCCAAAGGTGTAATACAGGAACTGAACACAAATAACAGAACTGCAGCACAAAGGGAGACTTTCTGTCTAAATTATACAATTTATTCAAATGTAATGTGCAGTGCTATGCTTTAATATTATTTACATTCTCAACTAATTTAATTTCCTACAAATTGTCTCTCAGACCTGACAATACTTAAATACCAGTGACAGTGGCCTTTGAGTGTTATTCAATTCCAAGACCTTAGGCCTCATTCACATTCCCATTTTTTTTTCAAAAACACATGAAGTGAGACTACAACAGTCCCCCAAGTAGTACTTGATAAATGGGTTTGCTTTTTCATGAACTTTAGTCAACACATGTTGAATTAGCAATCCAAATAGAAACCATTAACCATACAAGTAGAAATATAAAGGAAAATAAAATACTGTAAACACCTGAAGTTTATGAACATGTGATTGTCAGGAACTGTGTTTGGAACTGTGCATGTAGTTATCCATTTTATATTTTTTAGAAGATTTACAGTATTGGAGAATTTTAGCACTAATCATTGTACACATTTTTAGCACAACTTTGATACTCTAAATGGTGTTTGTTTTCCTTGACTACTCTTAAATATAAAGCAAATCACCTCCATCATCTAGAAATACACCCTTGACAGACCATTGGCTGCTTTATGATACTCTGCCTCTACTATGTTGCAGTACTTTCCTGGGACTACTCAGAGATAGGATCATGGCAACCATTTTTCACTGTTTGATGTTAAAATGACCTTAAAGTATGTTCTTTGTTTTCAAAATAAAATATACTGAGCTATAAATTGAGGATACTTAAAGTGTTAGGTGTATGGTTTCCAAATAAGGGTACTGCAGCACAGAGGTTTCACAAAACCCATTCCTAAGGGCTCCTACACACGGGCGTTTTTACCTGCGCTCTCCTGCGTTGCGTTTTGCTGCGTTGAAACGCAGGGGAGCGCAGGTATAGACGCACTCAATTATTTTCAATGGGGCTGTACTCACACAAACGCATGTGAGCGCCGAACGCAGGAAAAATGCAGCATGTTGCGTCTGAATCTGCGTTCGGCGCTTACACGCGTCTCGTGGGTACAACCTCATTGAACAAAATGAGGTGCGTCTAGACCTGCGCTCCCCTGCCGCTGAACGCAGCCAAACGCAACGCAGGAGCGCAGGTCAAAAACGCCCATGTGTAGGAGCCCTAAATCTTAAATAACGAAATACATTTAAAAAAAATTAAATAATTGTTTACATGTTTTACTTAAAATGGACGTTTTCAGGCTCTATGGAATGAAACCTTCTATAAATGTTTAATTGTTTCATTGAAGGCATAATTACATTTGTTCTTCCAGATCTTGTCTATAAATATACTGTTCTAAGCACATTCTAGTTTAAGGAATAAATGTTGTTCTGTACTATACATGTCAGTGTTCTGTGTGAAATATTACAGGGACACTGATGGAGCAGGCGCTCAATAATTCTAGGAACAGATTTAAAATGACAAATAAATAAATTGCCTTAAGCGTTTGTGCCCTTTTAGTACCCTTATAGTCAAGGACGCTGAAATCTGATTTAGGAAGTGGTCCAAAGGAGCAAAAAAATGCGTTTTGGTCATTAGTTTTCTTTTTTACAAAGTATGTATTTGTAATTATTGTGTGGCTGCTCCAGTTGTATTTTTTCATATTTAGTATCCCTCTTGTTGAATGGGATATAGCAGTACATCTATTCCTTTCATTCATATGACCTTTTATTAAACTGCATAACTACACAAGGCTCCTTTCTTTGCCATAATTAATATTATAACCTACCCATAAAAAACAATCTTTGTACAGGTACAGGATCTGATATTCAGCAGCCCGTTATCCAGACAGTTCCAAATCATGGAAAGGACATCTCCCATAGACTCCATTTTATCCAAATAGTCCAAATGTTTTAAAAATGATTTCCTTTTTCTCTGTAATAACAAAACTGTATCTGGTACTTTATCCAAACAAAGATACAGTATAATGAATACTTATTGGAAGCAAAACCAGACTTATTAGTTTATCTAATGTTTCATTGATTTTCTAGTAAACTTAAGGTATGAAGATCCAAATTATGGAAAGATCCATTATCCAGGAAACACCAGGTACCAGGCATTCTGGAGAACAGGTCCCATACCTGTATACAGATTTTGTATTCTGCAGCAGAACATCTTCTAAAATTTTTGTTCAAGGGCATTGCTGCAAAGGATATCAATAATAATGATACCAATATTTTCAGCATTTCTATTGTACCTGTAAGTTAGTATATCCTAGAGCACATCACTTCCATGGACTTCTTCAAGTCACACTAAGACCCGAGAGTCTATGACATTACAATACACATAAAAGTGATGTGGTTGCTGTGTTTATAGACCGCTACAGACTACTGTCAAATATTGGCAAATCAAGCAAAAAGAACACATCTTTTCATTAAAAGTTACCAGTAGGTATTTCAAATATATATAAACCAAGACCTTGCTACTGGGCTTCTGCTCTCCCTGACTGAATCACAGGAAGTATTATGGACAGTACCTTGTCTTTCATTTGTCGCAGCTGTAGACTTTTTGGGTCCATCTGGTGGCAGTTGCTTAATTAAGGGATCTGTACTTCTGGGTGTAAATCCCTGTCCAGTCCTTTTACTGATCTCCTGGTTTGACCCCCTGGCTTGCATTTGTTATTGCTTGCCTCCTTGACTGACCTCTTTGCTGTCTCTTGTTGTAAACCTAACATGGTAATGAGGGGGCATGACCAAAACGTTCGCTGCACTATGCATGCCAAGTATTTTTGACCCTCTTTCTGTTTCCAAAACATTGGGAGGTATGTGTATATGCACTATATCTTTACCATTCAATATAATCAAACACCCAACATGGGTATGCACCAGAGTAACAGCACATAGGTTCCTTCTAGCCAGTTCTACACCCATAGTTTAAGAAAGAAAATTCCCATTAAGGCATATACTCAAATACACTTTCTGAGGGCAAGACCAGTTTTCTTCTTGAGGCAATTGATTGCACTAATGACCCCTTATTTCATTTGAAGAGGGCCAGAGCTACTCTCTTCATCTATGGGTAGGGATGGCGCGAACTGTTCACCGGCGAACTTGTTCGCGCGAACATCGGGTGTTCGCGCTCGCCGGAAGTTCGCGAACGTCGCGCGACGTTCGCCAATTTGGGTTCGCCTTAGTTGGCACTTTTATTTTGCCATTTCTCCCCCAGACCAGCAGATACATGGCAGCCAATCAGTAAGCTCTCCCTCCTGGACCACCCCCACACCCCCTGGACCACTCCCCTTCCCTATAAAAACCGAAGCCCTGCAGCGTTTTTTCACTCTGCCTGTGTGTGCTGAAGAGATAGTGTAGGGAGAGAGCTGCCTGTTAGTGATTTCAGGGACAGTGGATAGTAAGTTTGCTGGCTAGTAATCTACTGTACTTCAAACAACTGCCATCTAGCTGTGTGAGCTTGTTCACATTCTGTCTAAATATCCATAATATTACCCTCTCCAGAAAAAGCACCTGAGTGACTTTTTTCAAGCAGCCATAATATATTTTACGTAATCCGTATCCACCGCTGTAGTAGTGTATACGTTGACCTTGTAGCCATTATTTGCCCTGTAGCCATTTTTTGCCCAGTGTGTTCTTCAAACAACTGCCATCTAGCTGTGTGAGCTTGTTCACATTCTGTCTAAATATCAATAATATTACAGTGTCCACAACCACCTGAGTGACTTTTTTCCCTTTACAGCACAAAACGCAGCGCTGTGTCAACAATGGATTTTTCAGATACATTTTTGCCCTTGATCCCCCTCTGGCATGCCACTGTCCAGGTCGTTGCACCCTTTAAACAACTTTAAAATCATTTTTCTGGCCAGAAATATCTTTTTTAGCTGTTAAAGTTCGCCTTCCCATTGAAGTCTATGGGGTTCGCGAACCGTTCGCAAATTTCCGGAAGTTCGCGAACATGTTCGCGAACTTTTTTTCGGCGGTTCGCGCCATCCCTATCTATGGGGCATTATAATTTGCTTTTGAAGGAACAAGGTTATGTTTGCTCTGTTTTGCTTAGCTCTGAGCCTTAGCTAACAAAAAGTAAAATATTGGCACAAGAAGCTCATAAAATGCTTTCTATAGGGTCCTAAAATAGAAGCATCACTGCTACTTAGACTGATGTGAATGATAGTGCTACTGCAATGAGTGATAAATTATTGATTCCAATGCATCTTAAATTGTTATTAAAACACCACCTATCAATCAGTAATTCATCCTCTTGGACTATGAAGAGTTATACAAGTCTGGTTGAAGGGAAGAAATTGCCAACTTTCCTACCTATGTTTGTATTCTAAAGCAGATAAGATAATGATCATGTTGTTGGGTGTGTCATTGTGTGGGGTTTAAGTAACAGTGAGCAATGCTAACCTTTTTGTAAATACTGGATGGGCAATAACAGTTTCAGACAGTTGTTAAATCTGGACAGGTGATGCACTGTAATTAACATTAAACAATAATTAATAAGACAGAAGGTTTTGGGGTTATAAATGTTTGCATGCGAATAGGATTAAGTCATAAGTATAATTTATGATGTTGCCAACATTATGTATATATGTATATTACTTTTGTTTTTCTGAACATACATATTATAATAAAGGTCTGGGCATCCACACAGGCATCCCTTTCTAATGCTTACATGAAAAATATGGCTTGTCCTTAAACTTCACTTTTAAATGGCAATATATGAACTGATATTTTTTTTTTTAATGCCAAAATCATTAAAGTGAGTTTCAAATGAACATTTAATCAGATTCTCCTGGCATGCAGACAAACCTTACTAATAAAATGATCATTTAAAAATTGAAATGACTTTCTCAGTAGACTCACTGTTCAGCTTTTTTGCAGATCCCTTTAGTTTAATTGCTGGAGTTTGAATTTTGCAATTGATGAGGTGGTCTCCTGTGACCACAAATCATTTTTATTCTGTATTTTCAGAGTAATCCTGCACTTCAGTGGCAAACAGATCATTCATATAAATTAGAAGTGTACAGAGAATAACATCTGATGCCTTGGGATACACAAGTCTAAAGAATTATCCTCAGAGCTATTACATTCTTTAAGTATACATATTTGTATACATGTGAATAAAACAGAATGTGGTATGGATATAGAAACAAAAATCATGCAATGTAATATAGTTTTTTATCAAACATTTCCCTCTTCACCTTAAATAGATAGGGACCAATTGCTATTGACAGTTCCAAGGCTGTGTGGCACATTTAACTTTTAAAGGAGAACTAAAGCTTAACTAAATAAGTAGCTAGAAATGTTGTACATGATGTTTGGTGCTTCTGTACCAGCCCAAGGCAACCACAGCCCTTTAGCAGTAAATATCTGTGTCTCCAAGGATGCCCCAGTAGCTCCCCATCTTCTTTTCTGCTGATTCACTGATTCACATGCTCTGTGCTGCTGTCACTTACTGAGCTTAGGGACCCACTCACAATATACAGTACAATAATGTCACAATATAATAATAAGTAATTATTACAGATAATTAATACATGGCAGCACAGAAACCAGTGCAATTAGCATCAGAATTTAATATTCAGTCCTGTAACATCAGTTTATATTACAGATAAATCACATTTTGCAACGACCCCTAAGCCTCAGCTTAGCCACTCGGAGCACAATAAGAATGTCACTGACACTTTCCACAGAAATATTTATAATGTTTAGACACAGCATGATGCTTTTTCTTGTGCTTGATGAGTGTTCAGCTATCAGCAGAGGAGCGGTTGTGTTTGGAATGTAAAAAAATGCAATTAGTACTACTAGATTAGAAAATAAAATCTGTGTTTAAACACAGCAGAGTGAGAGCCACTAACGCAGCCCTAAATTAGTCTCTTAATTATGCTGGTTGGTGCATTCAGTACAGGGGAACTAATCAGCTCACAGGAATTGAACCTAAGTGAACCTGGGTCTCCAAGAATAACAGGACTGTAGTGTAAGGATGGAGCCTTTCTTCCAAAATTATATATATATATATATATATATATTTTTTTTTTTTTTTTTTTTTTTTTTTTTTTTTTATTGTGTTATGTATAGAATAATTTTCCTACAAATCATCTGTCACACCTAGCATTACTTTAACTGAAACATTCTCTCAAGTGGATATTTCCCTGATATGACCACCTTGAGATGGACAATATTGGGCTGACAATAATGAGACTATTGTGGCAAGGATTGCATCAATTTTTTGTTTTCCATGTGTGCTCGATCAATATTTTCATCAGATTTAATCTTCCTGTACTGTTATGTGGCTTTGGACCAAGGTGAACTGTGCCCCTGTTACCATATACATTTTTATTTTGAATAAATGTATATGAATACGCCAACAATTAACAGAGCACAGTACAGTTATGTTGCATTTGTCATCAACCAGTAACACAGTCACATTAAACTACTTAAAGAAAGGACAATGCCAAAACTGGGATTACATCCTGTAGTTCCTTAGCTATTTTGCTCAACAAGCTCAGTCTTTTTTCAGTTTTTGTTAAAGATCATGCGCAGACATTTCAATCATTCGGTACAAGCAGTAAATGAATTACCCAGATGATATTTTTTAATGGCAGAATTTGCTTTGATAAATGGTCTATTTAGTTTGGATGTATCCAGTCAAATACAAAAACTTTTTCAAATTGCATTTAAATTGGTACAATCAGCAGTGTGCCACTGGCAATGGATCATGATTTTCATCACAAAACAAAAGCCAATCTATTTACCGGGAGCTACATAGGCTACGTTATTACATTTAATAAAAACCGTTCAGGTTTGCAAGATGAAAACAACACGAAATACCTCTTTTTAATAAAGACTATTCAACATGAGCGTAATTTAATTTTTATTTCCAGCATCTCTCTTTTTTTGTCAGCCTAGGTAACTCATTAACTTTACTGTTTGCTCGCTTTTCAACGATGCGTTCTCACTGTCTGCCCTGATCAATTCTCTACTCCCTCAGACAGTTGGGCCATTAACATTTTTTGGAGCATTTACTAGCCCAGCTATTTTGAAAGAAATATGCAGTGACATGCTGACATATATGGCTAATTATAACAACAGCACAAATAGGTAATGGTAAACAAATCACTGTTATTATAGATTTATCCCCATTAGTGCCATTCCTGGGAACCCGGCATTACTCCCAATATGTTACTCATCTGCTGCTGCTGGTATCAAGGCATTGCTAAGGTCTCAGACTGGGAAAAGCAGCTCAGGCAAAGCAATGGCAAGGACTTACAGTTACACTAGATGAAAAACATTTTTAAATTAGATGCAAAATAATTGACCAATGAGAATGCTACTAACCAAAAACTAAAATTTAAATGCAAAGGAAATAACCAAAGAGAATGCTTCTGAAGAATAATTTCAATTCAGAATTAACCAATAAGAATGCAGCTGACAATTTTTTTTTACTATTTATACAAAAGCATTAACCAATGAATATGCTGCTGACCAAATATTTAACTAAAGATGCAAAAACAGTATCCAATGAGAAGGCTCCTGATGAAAATTAAAATCGAGAATTAACCAATGAGAATATAGCTGACCAAAAATGTTAATATTTATACAAAATAATTAAACCATGAGAATGCTTCTCAACAAAAATCTAAATTGAGAATTGACTAATGAGAATGTGTGAAGACTCACCCTAGTGGTCTAGTGGGCCAGCGGGGTCCTGTGATCCTGTCACAGGACGGGGTCGCAGTGATCCTCTCCCAGCGATGTTTCTTCTATGGTGCACGCCACACACGCTTCCTTGTTTTATGTGCAACGTCGCTGGCGTCATGATGTCATCGCGCACTGGTGCCAAATTCAAATAGGTATTTAAAGGGACTTTGTAATTTAATCTTTACCCATTGTAGGTTCTACTTGTTAGCTTCCTGGGTGTGATTTTGTCTGTTCTGATTCCTGTATTTGACCCCTGCCTGCCTGACAAATCTGACGTCTGTGATCCTGACCCCTGCCTTGTAATTTGACTATTCGTAATCTGATCTGTGCCTGTGTGCTTCTTCTTGATTGACCTCCCGGCTTTGACCTCTGCCTGTTTGACTCCGTTTGTATTCTGCCTGCACCGACCCACCCTGATTTTGACTACGCTTTCTGTCTGTTCCCTGAACTGTGATCTTCTGCTCAAAAAGACTTTGCTAAAAATTGTGCCCCTCTGGTCATCCAGAACCTTTAGCTTTGCTCCTCTCTTTAATAAAACCTGGTGGCATCCGATTAGCCGAGGGCTCCTCCAGAGGTGAAAGGTGGCTGTTATAGGCAGAAGATAGAGCTGAGACCAGGGAGCCTAGCATTGGTTCTGGATTTTGGGTGCCAGTTCGTGACAGAATGCAGCTAACCAAATATTTTATGCAAAAGAATAAGACAATGAGAATGCTTCTGAAGAAAAACTGAAATTCAGAATTAAACAATGAAAATGCAGCTGATCAAACATTTAAATATTTTTGGAAAAGCATTACCCAGTGAAAATGCTGCTGACCAAATATTTAAATATAGATGCAAAAGAAGCAACCAATGAGAATGCGTCTGAAAAAAAATTATGTAAAAGAATTGACCAATGAGAGTGCTTCTAACCAAAAATGTAAATATACATGCAAAAAAAGTAACCAATGAGAAGGCTTCTGAAGAAAAATTTAAATTCGGAATTGACCAATAGGAATACAACTAACTAAACATGTAAATATATATCCAAGAGAATTGACTACTGAGAATGCTGCTGACCAAAAATGTAAATTCACATGCAAAATAATTTACCAATGACAATACTGCTGACCAAAATTTAAATACAAAAGAATTCAGCAATGAGAATGTTTCTGTGTAAAAATTTAAATTACAGATGCGAGAGAGTATTCACTACAAAATCCTAGAAAAGTTATTGTCAAGGTTGGCACCCAAACCAGAACAGATACCAAGCACCCTGGTCTTGGCTCGTGCTTCACCAGTAGTCTGACCGCCTTTGGCCTTCGAGAGGGGCCCTCAGCTACTCAGATGCCACCTGGACTTAGCGAGAGGCGCAAAGCAAAAGTTCTGGCTAGCAAGGGGTGCGACAGTAAAGCAAAGTCTTTGGGCAGAAGGTCACAGGACAGCACGAAGACAGATAACGTAGTAAGAACAGGCCGGGTCAGGACAGGAACACAGCCGGAGTCAGACAGGCCAAGGTCAAAACCAGGAAGACTAGCAGCAGGATCGGAGTCAGATAACAGGCAAGGGTCGAACCAGGAGATCAGATCAGAATGGCCAGGCAGGGTCGGATTACAGAGTGTAGAATAGTCAGGTCACAGGCCAAGGTCAGGAACACAGAAGTCAGGAGTAGTCAAAATCAGACAGGGGTCATAACAGGAATCAGATAAAACAGCACAGGCACCAGGAACTCAGAAAGCAGAACCTATAACTTGCAATGTAATAATCCAAAATGTACCTTTAAATACTTTGAATTTGGCGCCATTGCTCACTGATGTCATTACA
>CM044442.1:37783244-37813244 GCA_024363595.1 Xenopus borealis | reverse complement strand
ATCCCCTATTATTGTGCCCTAGGCAGCTGCCTCTTCTGCCTACCCCTAGTTCCAGCCCTGGTTCTTTGTATAACCCCACTTGTTGTACAGCTATGTGGAATATGTTGATGCTCTAAAAATATATGTTATTATTATTATTATTACTAATAATAATAATAATAATAAAAATATATCAAGGGGATCAACGTTCCCCTTCCTGTCAGTAATCTATCTCTAGTGTTTATGTCCTTGAGGGGGTGGAACATATGTTCAATATCTTTCTGGACTTCACTATGGCAGGTGTTGTATTTGCTAAAGGGGGGAGGAAGGACACAGCATCCCACGAGAAGAGATTGGACCCTAAGGGAACCATAGCTTGAAGAAGTACAGGGTGTACAGGGACCCCATAAACAACATTAGCAAGTAACAGACTAGCTTCTAGTCATAATACACACCAGGGATGTGAGCTAATCAGGGCTAGTTACCAAGTAAAGTCCTGTTTTTCCACCAAGGAAAAAAAGTGGGTTATTATTCCCAAGATACCCAAGACACCCACAGCTGGAATTGGCTCAAACTAATACTTATTCATGAGAGGTGTCCACTGAAGGTGAGTCTTTGATATCTCTACTGTTGTGAGAGACTTGCTCCCTTCAATGGTGCCAGGTTTATTTATGCGTCTCCCTGCAGGGTCTTCCAGGTTGCACTTTGTGTCTTTGGATTTATTCTATAGTGCCAAACGTGATGTCATCACCTGGGGCGAAACTTTAATATTTAAAGGGCTTTTTGCCCTATGCACATTACCCAACATAAAGGTCTAATTCTTTAGTTCCGGGTGCTTTTCTGAATATTCCTGATCTGTTCTGACCCAGCTTGTCCCTGACCTTGCCTTGTCCGCTGCCTGTCCTGACCTTTGCTCATGTTTTGACTTCTTTATTGGATCCTGTTTTGTACTGTGATTTTGGTGTATATGACTTGGCCTGTGACCTTGACTACTCTCCCATCTTCTAAATCTGTACTGTTTGGCATTGACCTGGCCTGTTCCAGACTATGCCTTGTTCTCCATTCCAGTTACAATGTTTGGTTCCCTTGCCTGCCCAGAATGTTCTCCCTAGTCATCTCACGGTAAGACCTGGCAGCACCTGAGTAACAGAGGGCCAAAGGTGTTTGTTATAGGAGGAATAGTGAGCCTCGACCAGGATCTTGGAGTTAGTTCTGGGTTTGGGGCTTTTGCAACAACTGTCTTCAACTTGGTTGGTGAGTACTTTATGCTGTCTGATATTGTTTTGCTGAATTGATATCCTCAAATATTACATGTAATAAGGGAGTTCCTTGTCTGATCAAAAGCACACCATGAGTGTATGCTAATTCTATAGTGTTGTTTGGCTAAATAGCACATGGTGCAATAAACCATAATACCATCTTGTATAATTACAATTTACTCTGCAGAGTTTCAAGCAGACTTAGTGGAGGTGTACCTGCAACTGCTTTGCTGGGTCATTCTCATTTTCTCCACATTTAGCTACTGATAGACAAAGTTACCTAAAGCTATGTCCATTATTGTCTTCATTTAAGAAAGGGGGTCTTGGGAGACAAGGAAAGTTGGGGCAATAATACCCCTCCAAACAACAAAACATTTTAGATTTCTCAGCATGAGAATATCAGCATTTTATTGACGACATGCTTAATCTTTTCAGGTTTTACAGTATTTCAGTATTCAGGAATTCTCGACTTGTGCCTTTACAGTGTAACTCTCAACTTCTTGTAATGCTAGAGTATTTCACTTCATAGTTTACTGCTTTTAAATATAGCAATTCATAGAGCGGCAGTAAATGTCATATTTTCTATAAGCTGCTTAGAGTTTTCAGACGGGGAACAGAGATTTAAAGCTGCTTCAAATAACTCTTTTGGTCAGCGCATTTACGTTTGTAAAAAGAGGTAGGAGATATCGATCACACCTGGAAATATTATTTTCTTGTATACCACTGCAGCAAAATGTAACCTTCTCATCAGAACTATCCTTAATATTATATTGAGCGCAAACCTCTATGAGAATGTTAATTATTGGATGAAAATGAAAAGCTATTTCAAAATATATTTCATTTCTTGCTGATAGTGGACAAACTGTATTAAAACAGTACATTGCTGAGTTGTGCAGTAGGTTCAAACTATAAGTAATAAATATACAAAAACTATAATAAGCCACATTACTGTCTGCATGTTGCTGCTTTTGTTTGTCTGTGATTTTCAGCTCCTTTGGAGCAGTAGATGAACCAAAGGGGAATTCACAAAGGTGGTGTTAAGAAATACTGGAATTGTTTTCTGTCTAGAACATTGAATTCACAAAAAAACCTTAAGCTGGTCATACTCTTTTAGATCTGCTTGTTTGGCAAGGTCTCCAAATGCGCAGATCTTTAAACAATTTAGCTACCAACACACTTGGCTCGTAATAGGAGACTAGGAAGACCCATTGGTAGAGGGCAACATCATGTGCTGATACTGTCTTCTGCCAACAGAACTTTCTAACCTAACAATAAGTAACCAGAAAATAGTTGGCCAGATTAGGTAGGCTGTTGGGGGGGGGGCAATATATGGAACAATAAGCAGCCATGTACACAGGCTGGCTTTACTTACTGTATGTTAATACCACATGATATGTTCCATTTCCAGGCTGTACAAACATTGTGCATCCAATAACCCCAATTTATTGGAGGAACAATGTTTCTTGTCTTCTGTAAAATTAATGGATACAGGTGCAAGATGATTAATTTTTTTGGAATGTTGTTTACCAGCACTATGTTAGTCTTTATTTGATCTTACATAAAGAGATTAGTAGGGAATCGTATAGGAGGATTCTAGGATTCTTTTTATGGGGAGAAATGTTATCAGGTGACATTAACAATGAAAAGTTTAAATTTGAAAAGGAAATCGTAACAAAGCACCCGGATTCAGTCTTTTAACAAAAAAAGATGAAGGGAAGACAAAAAAACAAGTCAATAAAACCATGCAACCATAAAAATCAATGACAGCTCTCTCTATATATGTCTTATATTTAAGGGCAAACACTGCTTTAGTGCTCAGTTTATTTTACTGTTTTTTGACCTTCGGATGAAGTTGTTAGAAACAAAACAAGAAAGACAAAAAATGTAATTTGTTTTACACCATACCAAGCTCACTTGAAATAAGAAGAAATTTATAAAATGAAAAGATTTTAAAAACATAAAGGGTTTTTTAATAAAAGGAAGCTGTTCCACAGTATCTTCACAGACTAACGCAGCAACTCCAACCAAGGATAAATGCTGAATGCAAAAAGGAGTTAGAAAATGTTTTATTGCTGTATTTTTGCAGGTTATGTTTACACCATTTTCTTATTAGTAAGGTCATTTTCTGCTTATTTTACTGCTAAAATAGGAACACAAAAATATGGAAATGTGTCCCTTGTAAGGTTTTTGGGGGAAGATTAGCTTTAGGAGCTTTAGGAAGGTAGGTTTGTAATGACAAGAAAAGTCAAGGACACAAAAAAATGCATCAAAAATCAAACTTAGGCCTTAATTATTCACTCAAATCACATTAACAGTGAGCTTTTCTTCATGTGGCATCAACGATAAAGAATAGTCTCTTCCAACAATGAGATTGTAGTCTTCCTGACTATTCCAGGGCCTCACAAAGGCTTTGGTCCACTGTTCAGAGATAACTTCTGTGTCAGCCAAACCACACAGCCTACTTTCAAGTTACTCTAGCTTCATTATTGCACTTTTCCAAATGCAACCTTTCTCCAGGCACGGTTGTATTGGCCCTCTCGGTCTCTCAGTCTTAGACATTTTCTCCATAGGTCCCTTGGTTATCTCCAAGGTTTTCTCTCACTCATTAAAGGGGACCGGTCACCTGAAAAAAAATATTACAAATCCTATTTTATCATGTTAGTCAAGCAAAACTACACTGTATAAATTATTTGAACCTTGCTTCCTTCCATCTGGGAATTCATAATTATATGAAGCAGACAGGAGCCATTTTGTGGACCCTGCAATTAAGGCAAGCCTTGCATCATCTCAAATTCTTGATTGTGCACCAGAACAGGGGACCTGATGTCCATCCCCATGCACTGGTTACACAATTAAATGTCAAAGAGATAGAGGGACTGTGGGGACTGCAGTGACATCTAGTAAGTGCTGATGGAAAGTGAAAGTAATTGCCTGAGGCATAGAGGAGGGGCAGGTGATATTTGATTGACGGCTGAGATTTTTAAATGAGTTTACAACAGCTATGAATGCTTTAATAAAAAAAATGAATTGGGATTTCATGTTTAATTTCAAAAGGACTTTTGTTATACAGATTTTTATGTCTGGGTGACAGGTCCGCTTCAAGAACCACCAAAACTGCGCTACTCCTTCAGAGGAACAAGAGAAGAGCCCATATTAACTTTATCTCCACTAGGTATCTCCCTTCAGCCCATATCATTGCATACTTTCCTGTAGATTTTTAGGCTAGACAGATGTGTTTTCTAAACACCCTGCACTGAGTGGATTTAATAAAACCACACAGGATCTCAGTGCATTATGTTAGATTAACATGTCAGCTTCAACCCCCCAGGGGAATGTCTGATGGCGCCTGCTATGTAGATCCGGCCCTGCAAATGATGACTCTTTCACTAGAGTATTGCTGGGAGGTGTAATCCAAATGCACTTGTATCTTAGACGATACAGATGTAAATGATGACACCTAGAAGAACCCATAAAACGTATGCTCTTCCCTATTCTAGTGATATCTCTGGCACTCACAATGCAATATCACATCAAAGTCATACGTATATAGCAAGATGTTTTCATGTGTTGGACCATATGTTAGCAAAAATGTCAAAATCCAAGGACTGTTGGCAGTTTAACAATTATTTTTTCCCTTTCAGTCTAGAGTGCAATGGTGGGGGCACTAGGCACATATTACTTACCCTTAGTTTGGGTCATTCTGTAACTCCAGCTAAGGGAGCATCTCCACAGTAATAGAGGACTGGGGCATTCCTTGAACACCATATCCATTTGGCCAGGCACTGTTGCTTGGATATTTAAGTTAAAGGAGCAATAGGATACTTACTTCCTTGTAGTATCTAATAATATTTACTGTATCATTGCATACATTCTCAATATACCTCAACATATTCTCTTATGCAGTCTCTCCATTGTTGTCTTTATTCTTTTAGGTTCTGGAATTACTCATATATAGTTTCTCTTTTTTGACACTACAGGGCAGATTTATCAATGGTCGAATTTTGAATTGAAAAAAATTTGAAATTCGACCATGTGAATAGTATGTGAAGTAAAATCCTTTGAATTGGAATATCGAAATCGAAGGATTTTACTGCAATTCGATTGGTCGAACGATCTAATAGGAAAAATTCAATCGATTTTTTCAATCGATCGAATTTTTTTTATTCAATCAAAAATAATGATACCCAATTTGGTAGCTTTGATCTGGTGAACTAGGTGGTCGAATAAAAATTTAAAGGGGAAGCACTTCAACCATCGAATAGTCGAATATTCGAATACAATTAAATTTGAATATTCAAATTATTCAAATTCGAATATTCGATGGTCATATTTGCCTAATTTGCATATTCAAAGATTTGAATTCTAATCTTTTTGAAATTTGATCGAATTTCTGCCCCTAAGTGCTGCTTAGCTCATATTCACTTTGACTTTGTTTTTCAATATATTTATAACATGCTTACTTGAGTACACGAGTAATGAGTACTGGCGTTCCTCTTACATTTAAATGGATAACAGTTTTTTGTTAACTACAAAACAACAATGTTAAATGAATGGCTTTATGCTAGATTTTATAAACCAGACTGCTGGTATTCTGCTGATATTAGATAGCACTCAGTGTACTCCCAGTTGCTTTTTGCTAAATGATCATGTATGAAAAATGCTCGAGAGATACTTCGCTATTCATCCATTAATAATTTTCTTGCCACCGGAGGGTTGCATGGGGTGTACTCCTGGAATTCGCACAAATTACACTGCCATTAGTTAATATGAAAGTAAATAAAACTGACGTATTAAATTACGTTTTTTTATCCATGTATCAAAAATTATTGGAGCTTTTGCTACTCAAATGCACATTTGTCTCCACTCAGGACAATTTAATCTATTATTATTTTTCTTCTGGAATTCAGAAATGTAGACCTAGAAACAAGTTTTTAGTGCAGCAAAAACAATATTATGCCTGGGTACATTTTGGTATGGGCATGTTAAAATTCTCGTTATTAAACTGACAGGGAGCCTGATTGAATTTTCAGTACAATCATAGCCCATGTCATGCAATATAACATTCTTTAATGAATATTGGTTATTTCTATACACAACTCTATGACATGTTTTGGAAGACATTATGGTAAAGTCTTACTAAAAGCAATTCACTGTTATTTTTAAAGGAATGTCCTGTATCTCTGTTTTAGAATACATTTGTCTACTTTGGTATTATGTATCTATTTTTCACCTAAGGATTTTTAGGAGGCTGAATATTGTCTTCATGCTTAAAAAGGAAAGGAAAAGTTCCCAGTGAGAAAATTTCTAGATTGGCTCCAGTGCAGTGGTGGAGCATATCACAGAATGGAGCAATTACATACAGTATATGTACAGACAATGAGCTCATTCACAAATGTTTTGTCCAGTCTTCTAGAAAGGAAGCCAAATATTAAACCAAAAGGAATCAGATTAAGGTGTAACGTGGACCATAAATACTCTTTTTTCACAAGTTGGTATGATGTAGCGTAGCATAGAAGCATGCAAGGAGGATTTATTCTGTGAGCAGCACAGAAAGAGGGCTTGTAGTATTGAAAGGCGGGTGAGGCTGGGATTTGTAGCCCAGCAACATCTGAGGAAAGTGTGGTTTAGCAGTGCATCACAGTTAAGGTTTAGTGCCCTTTAAAAAAAAAAAAAAAAAAAAAAAAAAAAAAAAAAAAAAAGCAGCTAGTTGTCACTGAGTCAGTTAAAGGGATTCTGACATGATTTTTATGATGTAGTTATCATTTCTAAATTACAACGTTTACACTGCAAATAATTCACTCTACAATATAAAGCTTAATTACTGAACCAGCAAGTGTATTTATTTTAGTTGTAATATTGGTGTGTAGGCAGCCATCTTTAAGTCATTTTAACTGGTCATGTGCTTTCAGAAAGAGCCAGCACTTTAGGAAGGAACTGCTTTCTGGCAGGCTGTTGTTTCTCCTTCTCAATGTAACTGAATGTGTTGCAGTGGGACCTGGCTTTAACCGTCAAATGCAGTTTTTAGAGCAGGCAGCTGTTATCTTGTATTAGGGAACTGCTATCAGGTTACCTTCCCATTGTTCTGTTGTTAGGGGGGAAGGGAGGGGGTGATATCACTCTAACTTTCAGTACAGCAGTAAAGCGTGACTGAAGTTTATCAGAGCACAAGTCACATGAATGGGAGCAGCTGGGATACTGAGAATATGTCAAGCCCCATATTTCAAACTTAAATATAAAAAAAGTTTGCTCTTTTGAAAAACAGATTTCAGTGCTTTGAAAAAAAAGTTTTCCCCATGACAGAATCCCTTTAAGTAGGGAACTTTTCAATACAAAATACATAGCAGGGGCATAACTACAGAGGAAGCAGACCCTGAGGGTGGCCCAGGAGGTATAGGGGCCTCATGAGGCCCTACTTCATATAGAAGTTAAATACATATTGGTAAAACAGGTCAACCTATAGACATTTTGGGGGCCTGAAAATAAATTTGCTGTGGGGCCCAGTAATATCTAGTTACTCAACTTATACAAAGTCTCATGTAATGCCAGTAGCATCAGAAGGTATCCTTTATAATTAGGAACTGTTTTTAAGAAGACATTATTACATTTATTTCTCATTTCTATCTATTATAAGGCTATTATATCTATGGATATAATGTCTGTGGAATTTATACATGGACAATTCAACATTTTTGGTTCAAGTCTCTCTTCAGGTCACTTATTTGTTTGGGAACCTTTAGTTCATAATAAGATTACATTAGACATGTCATAACAGTCTTCTTGCTATAGTCCTTGCTTTAGTATAGCTGAAGTTAATTAGGAATATTTAAAAGAAGCAAATTAGCAATTAATGGGAAATGTGGTGGTTGGATATGCTGTCTGACCAATCAGCCCATAGGCCTAATATAAGGAAAGGAAATGAGGAGTCTTAAATGCCATCAGGGCCAGAACGAGGGGTAGGCAGAGTAGGCACGTGTCTAGGGCACAAGGCTGGGGAGTGCCAGGCACGTACCTTCTCTGCCGCCTACCCCTAATCTGGTCTCCTCTCTCTCCATTTGCGTTTGCGCTGGCGTCAATTTGCGTGCATATGCACCGGCGACAATTTGCGCACATGGGCACCAGTGACAATTTGTGTGCTGGCGTCAATTCGCATGCATGCATGCTTTCAGCCACCACCACGACCAGCCGGGTTGCCTAGGGCACCTGGCAGGCCTGGCCCATCTCTGCATGCCATGGCTACTCCTTTTCACTTCCCCATCAACATACACCAACAGATTAGTTTTGGACAATATTATTGGTATTTGTATGGTCAGTTTAAGACTCCCTATCTACTACTACACAGGACCTCATGGTGTTGGAAATACTGAAATAAGCCACTGGGCTTCTGTCTCATGTGACTACTATTTACCTCTATTGCTAAGAGAGGTTGTTGTTGCTATCATCCAGAGTTTATGAATTTTTACATCTTAAATTAGAGCAAAACTATATCAGGTCTTTGAAAATGGCATTCCCAGTGGATAAAGTGTAAATTTCTGGTTCTATTATTCATTTTCTACTGACAGGTACAAAATGATTATACTTCCCCAGTGAGATTTGCTTCTAATGTTTCTTCTGGGTATAAAACTAGTGTACGCAAATCAAACCTAATCAAAATTATTATAAAGTTATTTTCTGCTCCCTTTTTATACTCTTACTCTGTTTCCCATGCAGTAAAAGTAACCAGCAGGAAAAAAACATTACTTTGGGGAGACTTCTTTTTCTTTAGGATATTGTGTCCAAGTGAATGCTAAGATTAATCAACTGTATCAAGGATTAAACCTTTCCCAAAAAATAATATTCTTGAGCTGAAGAGTTCTGCAAAATGATATACGAAGTATCTATATATACATTATATGTGTATACTTTTAAGATTGCCTTTTTCTATAGGATAATCCTGTTCAGTGAAGTGCTGTTGACACTCTAAACTCCATTTCATGATGCATTAAATCCATGCAGCAAGGTGCCATAATTGTGATGGTAAAGCATATTATCTCAGCAGCATATCTTTAATTTTTTTTACAAACTGTTGTATTTTGCTTCATTATACTTTTTGCATTCTGTTATTTATTTTAAGTCAATCAATTTGTTTGCTTTGCATTAGATTATTACTATTGCAAAGCAAACAATTTTTTCTTAATATTCTGCTTTTTAATGCTGATCTGGTCATACACATACCAAATAATTTCCAGCCTATTTGTATGATTTGGTCTGTATTTACAGACCACATCTATGCAGGCGAGTACATTACATTAACAGACCAAACTGCAGAAGATGTAGAAGACCAGAGCAACTTAAGACTCCATCTGAAAGTGTATGAGATGATTAACGCAACTGAAATGAAATGAAGCTGCTCTTCTGTTTAGTGTACTGATCAAATGGGCAATCAGTTTGGCTAGTGCAAACTGGTGACTCCACTGTGTGTGTGTTTCATAGGGTGGATATCCCAAAAATTTACTTTGTGTTTTAGCTAAATGAGTCCTAGGCATTGTTGGCTAACACTACTGCAAATATAAATGATCCTTTCAGCTAAAATGTGCCAATCAAGACCCTAGGTCTCATGGTGACTCAGTATCTACAACTTAAAGGGGAATACAACCTCCCGGCGCTAACCCCTCCCCCCCATGTAGGCCCCATCCCTCCTCCCCCCCGGGCTATTGCACCTAAGTTGCTACTTACCCCTCTGTGTAAGTCTCCTCCAGCAAAGTTCACAGGGGCCATCTTCTCTTCAAACTGCTTCTTCCTGGATCCGTCAGTGCACGGCGGCGCATGAGCAGAAGGACGCCGGTAATATTGCGCATGTGCATAAAGTTCACAAAGCTATGAAATTGGACATATTCTCTGTTTCCCAGCTGCCCCAGTCATGTGACTTGTGCTCTGATAAACTTCAGTCACTCTTTACTGCTGTACTGCAAGTTAGAGTGATTTCACCACCCTTTCCCCCCATAACAACAGGAAGGTAACCAGATAACAGCTCCCTAATACAACATAACAGCTGCCTAAAAACAGCACTCAACAGTAAAATCCAGGTCCCACTGTAACGCATTCAGTTACATTGACATGGAGAAACAGCCAACCAGAAAGCAGTTCCATTCTAAAGTGCTGGCTCTTTCTACAAGCATGTGACCAGGCAAAATGACCTGAGATGGCTGCCCACACAACAATAATTCAACTATGAAAAAATACAGTTGCTGGTTCAGGAATGACATTTTATATTGTAGAGTGAATTAACAGTGTAACAATAAACAGTGTAATTTAGAAGTAAAAACTACATCATAAAAACCATGACATAATCCCTTTAACCACTGCCTTGTTTGTTTCTATGGTAGGCGGGTTCAGTGATCCAAGAGCATTGTCAAACAATTCTTATCTGTTCTGTACCCCCACCATTTTGATACACATCCACAACAGAATAAATTAACCCACACAAACTTATTTGTATACTCAAGCTCTCCAACTGGTGGATATAGCACTGTTGTTTTGGAAAATAAACAAACAGCAACACACGCATAAACATGGAGCTGGGTGTGCACAGAAGAAACACCTTTCTGTTAATGAAGCAATACGTAACCTGGGGAAAAGGTTATTGAGCAATATTGCTTATAAAAGGTAGAGAATACTGGGATTTGGACCCAGCAATATTTGAGTGGGGCAACACTTTTGTGGAAGGTTCAGCTTCCTATTCAATACAAACACTGAAAAACAAGTGTTTCCTATCTCAATGGGAGCAGTCCTACCCCTCAATAGTAAGTATTAAACCATTATTTGAAATCATTCTTTCAACCCTGAATAAATAGTTTTTTTTTTTAAAATGTCTGTATTTTTGAAGGTAGTTAATACAGCTGTCAACCTAATCTGCATTCTGCAGAGATTTCTAGCTGTTTCTCCTTTCTACTTCAAATCCACCATTTCTCATTAGCAATTGCTCCAAGTCAATAAAGGGGAAGCACAAAGAAACTGCAGTTTGAGAGCAATTTTGCTCATGAGACAAGTCCAAACACTATCATGTTATGCAAAAAAGTAAGGACAAAACACATCTTCAATTACATTTGATATCTGTGCCAAATAGGATCAACACTGGTCATTAGCACAAAGCTGTTCTTTTTGATTATAATATACTATAAAGTAAATGTTAGCTCTCATTAATTATGCTAAGTACTGTAGCTCCACACTAATATACCATAGCAAATACACATTATGTGCTGATAACATAAGTGCTAGAATAGTTAGCTGTTAGAATATTGTTTTCAGAAATGGGCAACTCAGCAACTGATGAATTTTGCCACCTGTCCAGATAAATGAGTTTATTTTGTGCTAATACTATTTGCATTGGCTTGTATAGCACAAAACATGCTTCAGAAGAAGAGGGAACACCTCTGAATACTAAAACATTTCTGCCATGTAAACATGTTTTATGGCCATTTCATATCCCAGAAGGAAAATGAAATCACTTTTATGACTTCTTGATATTATTGTGAATGATGAATCTTGCAATGAAACCATCTAGTGGTACGTGGCAAGTAATGTAATTTAACTTACAGAATTTAATTACAGAATTAAAAAGCCTAATTTAATACAAACCACAGACAGCAGACATTGCAGTGCCTATCTGAGTTATACCACTACTACCACTGTTTCTCACAGACCTTATAGTCTCCACAATGTATAGTTCTTGCCTTTAAAAAAATGTCAGTTAGAAAATTGTAAGAGGTATAAAGTTAAGCACCCCCTAATAAAATTTGTGAAACAAAACAAGTTCAGCACTTAATTAGATTTTGTTTCTGGTAAGACTGGATTATTCAGGAACACATCCTGCTCTGCTACTGCAGAGGGAACCAATGTGCGCAGCTGAGGTAGGAACTGTTACCTGATGCACCAGTTCCCATGTGCAGGATTAAGAGTATGTTCCTGTTGTCTTTCAGATCCCTGCAATAAATGGAATTGCTTCTCTCTCACCCTCCCCTCGCACTCTGAATTCATTTTCATATGTGCAACAAAATGCCATTAGTGGTTCTAACTTAATTATTCCTTATAACAACTGCCTTAAAGTGTAAGGCTAATTAAGAGTATGTTTAGCCACTCTGTTCTGAACTATGCAATATACATTCATGGCTTTAAAGGACAATGAAAACCCGAAAATTGCAATTCTCCAGTAATCCCTTGAATCACATGAATGTGTTAGGTGCCAGCTTAGGTGGAACAGAAAATGGGGGGTTTGTTCTGCAACTTCTGCTATTGCCCAGCTGCCCTGTCTCATTTTATGCAAGAGTATGTCCAAAGTGAAGTTGAATGTTTCATATGAATATTAAAAGCTACACAGCTGCCATTTTTATAGTGATAAGGGGATGGCATACAGTATGTATTTACAAGTAAATTGTGTATATATATATATATATATACACAATATATGCTCACCTTTAACTTTTAGTAAGACATAGAGAATATATTCTGATACAATTTACAGCTTGTCTTTATTTTTTATTATATGCAGTTTTAGAAATATGTTGCTTTTTCTTTAGAAGCTCTTCAGTTTGGCATTTCAGCAGCTATCTGGTTGCTAGGGTCCAAACCAGCACAGGGATAGAAATGTTCCTACTGCACACTGTCTTTCTGTGCTATCCTCTGCAATTTGTCTATAACTACTGCATTGCTCTATGCTCTTACACAGCTTGTACTAGCAATAATGGAGCACACAGGAGAGCACAGCTGCCCACATAGACCCACACACTCTGGTTGATGTGATATCTGTATGCTGGGTAGAAAAGTTTCCCATAGACTTCAGAACAAAAGAAACACTGCCTTCTAGTCTATATTAATCAGTTACATTTGAACTATGAACTTTTTCACAATATGCAGAAAAGATTTTAGGGTTCTGGCTGGTGAACTCTGACGCGGCATGGGATGCATTAATATATAGGAACCCGAGAGCCTTTGACTCACTCGTGTGGCAGATTTTGGGGGGGGTGACCCTCAGGCACCTATATAATTGAAAAATACAAATATACAGTGATATAGGGCCCATTGTATGAAATTCAGAAGTTTTGCAGAAGTGATGTCACATGTACCCTTGCGAGTGACATCATTTGGTGCGTTGGAGGGAGCTGTTAGATTCAGTGCACAGGGTGAGACTGGGCCTAAATGCGGCTCTTGGTGTTCCAGTCCAACTCAACTTCCCTCTCTCTTTGTGATTGAACCTACAGTATATACTGAAAACAATGCTATAAATACAATATTCCTTTTTATTAATGCCACATATATCAACTACTGAAAGCACAAATGCCATACTCACATGGATTGCAGTTATATTAGCTAAATGCCTAACAGCTGCTTCACAAACGTATGAGAATAGATTAGGTAAGCAAGCTTTAAAGCTGTGCAAACAGCATGAAATATCACATAATAAAACTGATTATGTTACTACTAACATTATTATGTCTGTGAACAAAAATAACATACCAGCAAATGCCCTAGTCATTTCAACAACAGATGAGAAGAAATAAATATTTAACAGATGAAAAAGAACTGTGCAGATGGACTGTTACAAGACACCAGGCAAAATTATTTTGCAATGCAATCAAAAAAACGAAATCTTACTGTGACTAATCTTTAATAAATTAGTGTTGTAATCCTTTTCCAGAGAGTCTGGCATTTAAGGATTTAGTCGGACTTTGTTAGAAATACTGCTCAAAATATGTATCAACAGTACCTATTGCTCTATTTATATATTTTTTTATTGAACAAACCTATTTTTTTTTGCAAATGTACTGTAAATTTAGATACATAAACAGACAAACCACAACAACTTTACAACTTATTTCCATGATTATAAAGACAAAACATGGAGAGACAAGAGAACTTCTTTACTATGTAACTGGTAACATGTATTTATCATACTGTATATTTATCATTCTGCATAAAACAATTAACTGGTGTAAAAAGTTGTGTAAGATGGCAAATTTATCATGGTACGTTTTATTTGACACTACCCTAAAGCCAGATTTGACTCCTCTGAGGCAGGCAGTACACCTCCTGGAATTGTTCTTTGCAGGAAGCACCGAGTGGCACATTTACTAAAATTCCCCTAAAATCCCTCGAAATTTGATTATCAAATGCTTATAGAATAGTTCTAGGCTATCTTTTTGCTCGATATTCAATTTCTCAATGAAATTGTGGGGGGGGGGTTCCCATAGACTTCTATTGGTATTTGGTAGATTCAATCTGGCGAAGCAGGCATTCGAATAAATTTTTAATTCTAAATCCTCCGATCATCGAATGATCGAATATTCGATCATTCGATCTATTCGATAATTCAAATATTCGGTATTCGATGGTCGAAGATGCCAAATTTGTATATTCGATCCTCCGAACAATCGGTATTCGATCGAATTTGATCAAACTTCCATCTCCTCACACGAATTTTATAAATCTGCCCCTGAATGTTTGAATGCTCTCAGAATACTTGCACCCAGGGGATTTGAAAATGAGCCCTTACGTGTTTTAAGACCAAAATGATCCATTGTCAATAATTGTATGGTGTGGTGGAACATATTGTGACATTGATTGGTGTGGCTTGTACAGGGAAGAAATCTATTTTATTTCATGTAAATACTTGGGCAATATTCAGTACAGCCAACAAGTAGCAATGACCCTTCAGGTTGGCCTGCAAGGGAATTCCCTTTGGCCTAGGAACATCTAGAAACAGACAGGTGGGAGGATGTAACTTATTAGGCTACGGAATGAATTAGGAGATTTACAGTATATCAGCTCATTCTAGGGGGCAGATTCACTAAAGGGCAAATTGTGCCAGTGACCACTTCATTTTCACCAGGCGAAAATTTGTTACCACTACGCTAATTCACTGAAATGTGAAGTTGTGTCCTGGGTGGCAAGCGCTGGCGAATTTTTGCTAGCATTACTTCTGCAGTGCAAGCGTTTCAAAGCGATTGCTTCTGCCTAGCAAAACTTTGTAAGTCCTCTTACGCTTAGGTCAATTTGAATAGGGCAGGCACATGAAAGTTGTATGGACGTCTTTATTAGAGATGTTGGTGCAAATGCTTGAAGTGGTCACTTATTATTACAAATGTCCAAGGTACCTTAATAAAGACAAAAGGTGATCCTGTAATGCCCTACACATGAGCCCACCCTAAAATGAATGTTCCATTTCCCTCAAATGTCTGGGGGAAAAATGTTAACCCAAAAAAGTTTAATAGTTAGGACTTTTGCACGTAATCCCAGTTAAAAAAGGAAAATCAGCAGAAAATCCCAACTTTAATGCTTTTCCGGCAGACAGGATATGATGTAACTGACATCCGATCGATCTAACTTCCTTTTAGCAGTTCATCTGGTCTGAGGTGGCAAAATAAACTCTGGCGAAAGAGGTAAGTTCAGTAAAATTCAGTCTTCACTGAATTTGCAGAGTAACAACCATTTGCTAGAGAGAAAAGTCAGTTGGCAATAGAGTGCGAATGAAAGATAGCGAGTGGGACCAAGTGGAGGTGTAGTGAGGTAGGAGAAGCTTATGCACTGTATTCTAGACATGACATAGAAAAAGGGGGAAAGTGTTAGTGGGAGAGGAGTCCCTCTGAAAAGCTAATGGCAACCTGACACCTAATGGCACTCTGTGTGCAGAATACAGTGCTCAGTTGTGTAAGGGAGACCTGAGAATGCATTAAACACAGGGCTCCAGATGCATCCTGTGCCTCAAGTCACTTTTATTTGAAATTTAACATTTACTAAACATTAAATGAGCTTAAAATGAGCTTTAAAATTAATTAAAAATTGCATTCAATGAAACCGAACATTTTCCATCTCTGTAGTAACTATCCTCTGAATCATGCAATGTAATATGGATTTAATTTCCTGCTTTCTTGACCTACTAGCATGTTATATGACAGTTTCATGTTCTCTTTGATGATCTCTTTTATGATCTTTCGAACACTCTTTGAGATTAGGAAGGATTTCATACGCTTTAATTAGTAATTGCATTTTAATTGTCAGTAAATAAAAACTTTGACCTAAATTATACAGTACATTTAAACATGTGGTTTTAATATAAATTATAGCCACGGCTGGAAGGCAACCAGTTTATATAATAACTAGCAATTATCAGTAATAGCCTTTTTCATTGGTTTAAGTTCATAATTAAAAGCAGAAACTTGCATTAAAGGCAAGAAAGTAAATGAAAATGAAATAAGCACCCTCTACTTAATGTAATCGTTAGACAGACGCTTATATTTTCTTATATAAAGAAAATGGCCATGTGTTAAGGTGCTATAAAATGCTGTACCGCCACATTCAAAGGTAATGTTTCTATGAACCTAATGAAATTAGGTATGGCTAGATCTCCCCAAAAATGTTTGTAATATATTCACACTCTGTATTAATAAGCAACACTGTGCTCATCACTACCAAAGCCTCTGTTTACTTAAATGCAATAAAGATAATGGTGGGAGAGAAATTTTCCAGAGCTGCTTTACTCAACTGCCAAAATTTCTGTGATTGCGGATTTTGTGGCACATAGGGGGGAATTCACTAAGTGGCGAAAATTCGCTAGCATTGCCTTCGCTAACGTTCACGGCAGTTCGCCAGGCGAATTTTCACCAGCGCTACGCAAATTCACTTAAGTTCGCAGTTACACTAAGGTTGGCGAAAGGTAGCGTAGTTGCGCTAGTGTTACTTCGCCAGGCGAAGCACATTTACACTAGAGATGCCTAATTTGCAAACGGCACAAATTTCAAAGTATAATAGAAGTATATGTTACAGCCACTACATTACACTACACAAGCCCAGGAAACCTTTAATAAAATAAATACAGTTGTCCTATTGCCCTACATGTGCCCCCTGTATAGTTATGTTGCCATATATTAAGAAATGTAGGGGGGGAAGGAGGGTAACCCCTTCGTCAGTGCGCAACTTTGCCTGGTGTAAGGGTGCGAAGTTGCGCTAGTCTATCTACTTCGCTAGCGAAAATTCGCCAGAGTCGGCGTTAGTAAATTTTCAAAGTTAGGAATTGACACTGGCGAATTAGCACTAGCGTTAGACGCTTCCCGCTTTAGTGAATTCCCCCCATAGTGTTTATGCATCTGAGTGCAGAGCAAGTTTTTGTCTAGGGCCCCGACTATTGAGGACGAATTTGGGTTTTGGCCTGCAACCAGAGGTATTGTTTTGCATGTGGAGAATCAGCAATTGTCCAGGCAATTGCGGATTCTCCCCAGGGTACATTTCGTCGAGAAATGTAAAATGCTGAATTTTTCGGCCTAAATCTGCCATGTCTGCCTGCACTGGTGTGGAAACAATACTTCCCGGTGCAGGCAGAGCAGGAGCAGAGGAGTGGATTCTCGGCCTACATTTCTGATGAAATCAGAAATCCCTTGGCCCTAGCCTTAAAATGAAGCACATAAATATAATAATATATTTGTTTTGCCTCTTAATGCATGTACACTATGTAAGCTATTTCACAGTGTTTACTTAGTGCCAGATTCATTGCCAAGTCATGACAAACATATTGCCAGTTTCTATCATCATTTTAGTTTCATTGTAATGTCTGTAAAGAACTGTTATTTTTCTACTATATTTTCACAAATTGCTGTTTGTGTGGGGATTGAACCCATAAACTAGAACAGGCTTTATTTAAGCCATGCTATTTCAACCAAGTCAGCCAAAAATGACAAGTGCAAACAAGGCAGAATAATAACACTGACATTTTATTTTTGTTATCATAGTAATATAAATCCGGATTTCTTGATCGGCAGCACAATTGTAATTAATCTACCTTAACTATGAGCATTCATGCAAGAGCTCTTGGAAAATGAATTACAGCTTAAAGCTGAGATCTATAACAGAACTAAATATATTCTATGCAATTTTAAGTGTGTGTCATTAAATACACACAGCAATAGAACAGATATTTCGAAGCACGAGCAACTTGGAAAGTAATTTAAAAATATTTATAAGCTAATCTTAGTAATGTCAAACCATTAAACGATAAATAATAGAGTTCTTTCATGGAAGACGTCTCCTGCTATGAAATCACTGGCCTTAATCCAGCCAAATGGATTAGGAAATCAGGTTTTATCTGTTTTCTGTCTAATCTTCACTTGATACATAGTGTGTTTGATCTAATATCTTTAATACAGTGGGAGAGAATTAACACATCTGTCATCACTAGGTAACCATCCATAACATTCTTACCATGATCCTATAATAAGTACACATTTTCACTGTGGTATGAGTTCATAGCCATAAAAATAACGTATCCAAGTCAAGGTACTATCAAGAAAACTATTTTACACATTGCTGAAGAAAGATCTGAAATGCTTCCATTACTGTATCAGTTGTACATAGGGGTCAGTTATAGGGACTGGCAGAGAGGGTAACAGCCTGAGAAAGAATGTGTGGGATACAGTATATCAATACTATGGGATACCGTATAATAATTTTTAGAAATCTTAGAGCTTCTAGGAGGGATGTTCAGATTTCTTCAGTGAAGGTGTTAAACTTCAATCTCTAGTATACTACAAAGAGCTTATTGAACACGAGGAGCTGCTAAAATTTGCTGTTTTAAACAGTGCCTTATATTCACAATATGTTTTTGTAAAACGTGAGAGTGTTTTCGTCTCCTGCTGTAATCTCCAGTCATTGCAGTATTTTAAGCAGATGTTTCTAAAATTTTTAGTTGAGCGTCACTTTGTGATTCATCATTTAGTAATCTGGCCCCTTATACCAATAAAATGTTTCTGATGTGACTAGAGCTGAGCCAACTCTTTCAGCAAATAAACCACTAGCATATATACATATATATATATATATTTATATATATATATATACTGTATCTATTATACTGTATTCAAAGACCTGTTTAATCAACATCTTTTTCTGAACCAAGGGTATAAATATAAAATCAGTTCTTCGTTTGCTTCTGTAACTTTGCTCTATTCTTTCTACTAGGTTTTAGAAAATTGTTGGTGGGACTGGCTTCTACTCAAGCCAATTGCCACCATATCCATATGCATTAAAAATCACTTAGTTTGCCCAGGTGCAGCAACCCATTGCAATTAATAAGATGTCTGCTTTTAAAAAGATGACCATTATTCAACCTATATGTAAAAGGAACTGCAAGAAACTGTAAATATTTTATTACATATTTATATTTGTTCATCAATGTTGGGGCATGAGGCCTGGCTCGCTGGTAGAGTTCCATTTGACCAATAGTCATGCTGAGCTGAATACCCACTTATTCTTTGACCTGTACCACATTCTCAGCTACTCATTTAATTGTCTGTGTCTTCCACAGTCTCATTGTTTAACTTTGGTTGCTTCCTGTAACACATCTTTACTATTAAATGTCCTACACTTTTATGATTATTCCATATTCTATACTCAGGGTGATGTTGCATTTTATTATCCCAACTAAATGTTTTGCACTGTAGAAAGGAAACCCTAGAAAATACTGGGGGAAGATACACATTTTGTAGGCTGGGTCTTCTTGTATATGAACATTTACCTTTGTGCAGTAAGAAGATACCTTTATAACAATTATCAATTATAATGGATCAAAATATTATGTCAAACAAGCCTTGTTGACTGGTATGAATAAACCACCTCAGGAACAAGGACAATAATGGGACTATGCTCCAAATATTCCATAACTTCAATGCATAACAGTAGTATACTAGGAGTGAGCTGGAGGTTTTATATGGGTAGAGAAGGATTATAGAATCATTTTTTAATGGAAGATATTCTAAATTGCCTAATAATCCATAAGCACATTTGTATTTACAGTGAGACCACACTGCCACCTGAACGACTAATCTCCCCGGAATCTTGGAGTGTGTCACCACCCTAAAACACATACATTTTTTGGTGTTACAGACTTATCTCCCCGAAATGCCTTCCCGCCACCTTGAATGTAACTCCTTCCTCACAAGGAAACTTCGGAAAAAGAAGCAATCTGAGAGAGAGGCTGGAGAGTAAGGATGGCATCTACTTGACCATTCCAGGATCGGCAACAAAAACGCTTCCCCGGACGGACAGCCATTTTGCACATCACAAAGATCCGCTCCAAAAGGAGATTGCAGCACTACTCTGGAACCGCTGCTACAGTTACATATACCTATGCTGATTATTTACCTCTTAACTAATTTAATATACAGAGGGTAATACACCATCGACTCCCCTTTATTTCTATTAATTTAGGTACTCAGAAGTCTCGGCAAGTGCACCCACACCTGAACTACCATTTCAGCAAGTGCTGCAGCTGAGCAAGTTATTTGTACAAAGCGCAGTGCCCACTTTTACTACAGATGAAGCAACCTGAGTGCCATCCCGCCAGCGATTTACGTTCTAACTGGCAGGAAGGCATTTCGAGGAGATTAGTCGCCCGAAGAAGAGGAAAATTTGTCGCTGTCGCTCCCCAGAATCTTACCCTGTGTCACCACCTTTAAAGGAAATCCAAAATAATGTACTGGTGCTCTGCACTGGCAATGCTGGTGTATTTACTTCAGAAAAACAACTAAATAATCATTAAATAAACAAGCTGCTGTGTAGTCATGGGGGCAGCCATTTAAGCACAGGATATACAGCAGATAACAAATACGTTCTGAAGAATCCCATTGTATAATACAGAGCTTATCTGTTATCTACTGTGTACCTTTTTTTTCTTTTTTCAACTTTGAATGGCTGCCCCCATGGAAACACAGCAGCTTATTTATATAAACTATAGTACACCAGTTATACCAGTGCCGCACAACAGTGCAATATATTTTAATTACTTTTGGACACTTTAATTTTTTGGTGTTTCTGCCCCCATGGAAACACAGCAGCTTATTTATATAAACTATAGTACACCAGTTATACCAGTGCCGCACAACAGTGCAATATATTTTAATTACTTTTGGACACTTTCATTTTTTTTTAACTCACCATAAAGTCATATATTGTCACTTACAGTATATGCTACAGTTATTGCTTAACAGGGAAGTAGATTGTAAGTATAACTGTTCATGTACATGTCTCCAATGAATTATCACTGATTTCTTTAGTAATATTCAAACCTCTGTCTGACATTTCATGTGCTTAAAGGAACTGACAAGTTCCTATAATGTGAAAAAAAATGTCACCATAAAATGAAGACCTAAAATGACATGCTTTATTATTTTGATGATTATGAATAGTTTATAAAAATTACAGTTTTGTTCCAAGACTCCCCTGCTTGTCTTCAGCAGTGAGCAGCCCTTATATTGTAACTGACATTAGAGGACATTAAAGTAGCCACGCAGCCACCTACGATTGAAGTTGAAGACAGAAGGAAAGCATAGCGTGGCAGCATCAGACTTCCTAATAAAATATTTTTTTTCTGAACAAAATTCTAAATAATAAAAAGGAAAAAAAACCCTTAAAATACTGCAACTAATACTCCTTAGTTTTAGGAATATACTTTTGCTTTGACATTGATGTAGCCCCACACTGACTCCCCATCCCTCATACACCATTTCCCAGAGTAGTAGCTGAAGCGCAGATTTTTTAATCCTGATGATAATAACGGTTATTATTACAAAATATTCTATATAAAAAACTTCTGTTTATATTGTTCCAGCCTCATTTTAGAGATCCTAATGAATTTAAGCTGCTGGCTTTCCAAGCATCATGTATCTGTAGCCTGACAGAGATATTCTTGCGATAAACTCTACTTTAACACATTTGTTTTCAGCTGCTCGTCTCATTTTCTTTGAAGAAGGTAATTAGCCTTGGAGGGTGACTGCTTGTAATATATTTCTGCATTTTAATCTCATCAGTCAAATCACTGTCACACCTTCTTTTCATGTTAATGCTATGTCATTGTCTTACTCGGGGGAGCATAAAGGCCTGCAGAATAATTATTAACTAGCATATCATAATGTGCAAGCTTATTAATTACCTTTTCTATTTTTAAACAGATCGTGCTTCTTTATCCTACATAAGGATACTTGTCATATATCTAAAAGGGAAACTGACCTAAAAAGTCACTTTTGGAATTGTGTAGACTAAAGATTTATGATTATTATTTCTTTATATAGAGCCAAAAATTACCAGAGGGTTTTTACAGAAATGTACATTTTCCTTGCCCCAGTGGAGCTTACAGTCTAAGGTCCCTATAACATTCACATACACCACAGTTTTTATCAGCAAGCAATTAAGCTGCCAGTATGCATTTGGATTGTGGGTACCCAGACATTACCAACATAAGCACTCAAAGTGCATGCAAAGTTCTTGCAGATAATGCCCTGGCTGGAATCAAACCAACGACCCCAGAGCTGCAATCAAAATAATTTCTGTGTAATTCTATAGAGAATTAAGGGGTGCTGTAGTACAAAAGTGGGTTTAATGCCCCTGTAAAACAATACACATTTGAAGGGACATTAAACCCAACCGTAAAGTTGTCCCAGTGAGTCCAAGTTCTGTGAAGAAGTTGACAAAAATTCATTACATGTATCAGACAATTCACCAATGAGAATTCCACTGACCAAAATGTATCTATAAATGCAAATAAGAACTAATATAGAATGCTGATTATTTGCACTACATCAGGCATCTTGCTGTTATCATACATACTTTATTATATTATATCAGGATAAAGGATATATTTCTTCAGTGCTCGGAAAACTGTGTGTAGGGGATCAGAGAACTCTTTCCCCTCTTCTGCCTTCATTTATTTCTGGCCAGCCAGCTCATTTACCTCAACTGCATCTGCTTGTGACCTGACCTAGTCTGGATATACGCAGGGGAGAGGTCCAAAGACATCTGGGAATAGAGGATTCAGGGCCAGAACTAGCTGTATGCAGAAAAGGAACACGCCTAGGATGCAATGGTGAGGGGACACCAGGCACATACCACTTCTGTTGCCTACTCAGGGGCACTTGCCCCCCCCCAGCACAACATGCTAGTCACTGATGTTTGTCACCTGTCATGTCATCTTTGCACATGTGCGCATGCTTCACCGTCAACATGCATGCTTGTGTGCTTGTTTGCATGCGGCAGGAAGGAGGAGTGAGGTAGCCAGTCAGGTTGCTTAGAATGCCCTGTCTGCTAGGCGCGATACTGAGAGGAGGACCCACAAGAGCTTGGTTTTGGTGCCCAGGCTAGAAAGTGTGTAAAAGGTGTGTAAAAGCTATTCATGATTTGTACAACTGAGTGTGGCTGCAGAGTTCAGTACAGTAGGGATTAATGTCCCTTTAATATTTAGGTTATATAGTGCATGACGTATCACCTACTGTAATTTATAAAGATATTAGACATAAAGATATATTTTTTCTGTATGTTGCATAGAAAAATACCCAAAATGTAGATTATAGAGTTTTAACAGGTACAACAAAATGAGACATACAGATGCAGTCACTTGGATTTGTGTGTTAAATGCGTCGTGACTTAACTCATCTATCCCATTTATCCCACTTAGCACAGAATATTGTGTCACAGCATCCCATCCAATTAAAGAATTCACCATTGAAAACAATGGAGCTTTGGTATGCTAATGAAAAGGTTAAATGCATTAAATGAGTTAAGATAACTTTAGATAACACAGTTTCTTCAATTAGCCCTGAGTCACGACGCATTTAACTTACAAATCCAAGTGACTGCATCTGTATTTCTTGACTTCAATTTTGCTTAACATTTTCCATTGTTTATTATATGTCATCTATTGGGTAATTTTGTGCCGAAAATCTATTTGAAGATAAAGATTTATGGATATTTCCATATATGTTTATGTGTATAAAATAAAAAATAAAATGGTCTACACTCCAAGGACTTTGAAAAAACAGATATACCATGTATTAGGTTTAAATTATCTTAATGGGGACCTGGCACCCTAAAAAACAATTGCAAATCCTACTTTATTATTTTATTCAAGCAAAATAAACTTTACTTACACTATATAAATCATTAAAAATATTGTTTCCTTCTTTATTAGAATTCACAATCACATCAAGCAGACAGCAGTCATTTTGTAACCACTATTATTAAAGGGGATGTTCTCCTTAGACCATATTCTATATTTGAATAGTACCCAGCGAGAAAAAAAAAAATCAATTTTGCAAATCATCTTTATTATTTTAAATGTTTCATTTTGAAGTTACAAACCTGATAAACCACGGATCAGCCCTGCTAAAGCTTCTCTTCTGTGCTCTCAGCTTTCTGTAGGGGATTTCGCTGCCTGGGACTTGGCAGTCAGCCAAAAAAAAAAAAAAATTCACACTGAGCTGGCTCTGCACATGCTTCCTTCTCCAGTTTAATTTGCTTACCTTTTAGGGTAGTGGTTGAAGTGGGAAGTGGTGTTTAGTAACAGTCCTTTAAAGAACAAGTAAACGTTTTTTTTTTCTATCTCTAAATTTGCTCTAAACAGCCCCTCAAATTAATGTACCTTAGTCCCTGCTGCAAGTCTGCTCTGGTTTCTGTGTTATCAGCAGCTTGTTTCACCTTCTTCCTGGTGCAGAGTGAAGCCCAGCCCCATAGCTTTCTGAGCTGACCTTATATTTTGGACTAGTCCAGGAGATCATTTGCATACTATGACATAGCAGAGAGCAGTGTGTGTAGCAGCTTTTGCTTGGGGAAACTAGCTTACTAATGAAACACTGGCTCCCTCTTCCTCTCTATTGTGGAACAGCAGCAAATGGACTGCTCAGTAAACTAAGGGGCTGGGCTTCACTCTGCACCAGGAAGAAAGGAAAGAAGCTGCTGATAACACAGAAACCAGAGCAGACTTGCAGCAGGGACTAAGGTACATTAATCTGGGGGGCTGTTTAGAGCAAATTTACAGAAAGAAAAAGAAAAACATTTACTTTTCCTTTAAGGATCTGTTTATAATGCCTTGTTTGTGTTTATTGCTATGCAGCACTGTTGACACTAGAGGGCACCCTCTACAGTAGTCCAGAGAGTATCCTAGGATTCTATGGTCAGGACTTTTCCAGGTGGAACCGGCTTGGCAGTTCTACAATCTGTTGATTCAAGCATACAACCGAAACCTTCTGTGTGTGTGTGGGTGAAGATGCTACAGCTGGCCAGATTTAGACAATAGAATTAGTGAAATGCAACTGAAACAGTAGAAGGGAGCCATGCGCAGTAACCAGATCAGTTTAAAGGAAAGGGAGTGCTGCTCCATTAGACTTCTGCACTGAAATCCATTTCTCAAAAGAGCAAAAAGATTTTTTTATATTCAGTTTTGAAATCTGACATGGGGCTATCCATTTTGTCAATTTTTCAGGTGAGCACCTTGATAATACTTTCAGGCAAAATGTGTATGAAATATGCTTCAAGCAAAGCTTTAAATGGTAAGACACCAATGGAGTCACCAGGATCAGAGTCTAGCATGTCTGCCTACATACTGTACTCCTGTGACAAATAAGTATCTTGATTTGATGTTCTCCTGTTTAGGTACTGCCATGACCTCCTTTATCTGCCTTCTCAATACAAATAAGTTGTTATAAGAATGAATTTATACCGATCTTTTTCTATTTCACATAAATCAATTTCTTGGCCTTAACTTGTACTTGTTATCTCTCTTTGCATTTGTCTTGTGCTATAGCTAACGTCTCCCCTGATGGTTTTTCTGTTGTGCATCTTAAGGCTTTGTTCTGCAACATCTGCTGTTTCGTCCCCCCCAACATGGTGCACAACTTGTAATCAATCTTTATGACATCAAACAAGTTGATACACCCAGGAAGCTTCAAACAGCATATTGTAATGATTAGGTTTGTTTTGATTTAAATGATATTATTTTGAGGCTATAACATTTATCTAGAGCTAAATAGAAACTTTGCTTTTGTAATAAAATCGCATAAAAAGAACGTTACACCACTTTTTAAAAGTAGGACATTACCTGTTTGATTCAGTGTAGCACCTAAAAAGTTTTTACATAGGGAACAATAAACACTGTATCAACATGTATTGTAGAGCTTTTCTAGTCTACTATGGATACATTTAATTGGGAACGGACAGCGAATTTAATACAGCCATTGCAGCACATATTAACTACAGTATATGTAGAGACCCAGAGGTTTAGGTATGTTTTACTCAGGCAATCCCCCCTTATTTAGACACCTAAATGGTCCTATGATTCACCCAGGTAGCTATGTCCTTTTAGCTGGGACCATTGCAGTTCAAGGTTTGCACAATAGGTGGTGTTTAAAATTTTAAAAGGGAGAGCTCACGTGCTCTCTGATTCTGCATCCTACCATGCAGGGAGGTGGGTGCAGGGGAGGGTCTGACCGGTGACAGTCCCTGGCTAAGAAACGTTTATTTTGCAGCAGAAATTTGTGTAATAGTGACTCTAGGAGCAAAAGTTAGAGGCAGGTATTAAGTGAGCAGCTTTCTAGCTCCAAAAAGTAGTAGTAGTTGGGTTAGCACCCTTGCAGGGATCAAGCTGCCAGACAGGGACATGAGTGGTTGAGTTTAGGAGCAGGGAAAGTGCCAAGGAGCAAGATACCCCATGCAGGGTCAGACTGGACATTCGGGGCTCATCGGGTTACAAATGCCATCGGGCTGTGCCACAAATTGCTTTTTTGTGGAGCTGGAGGATGGGGTAAGGGGTCTAGGCCAGCAGGGCCAGTCCAACCCTGACCCCATGGGATCCCTAGTGCTTGGGCAAATCACTAAGACAGGCTTCACTACTCCCTGAGAGGGATCTACTTGCAATATTGTAAGATTTGCAGCAGGGAGTAGCTTCCCAGAGTCTCTGTGTGAATGCCTCCAGTGCAGGGACCTCAGTGAAGAGGGTGTTAGGTTAGCTGTGAGCTGCCTGAACAGTGCACTGGATGGGAATGTAATACTGAATCCCTGCAAATGCCTAATGGAGTCATTACTCAGCTGAATACCTATTACCTGAAGCTCTGAGGGAGTTGTGTGTCTCTCCATATGCTGTCTTTATTTAATAGCTCTTTGTGAGCCTGCCAGTTCTGTGTGAGCTGTGTAGTGTGTGTCCAGTGTTAATACCTCATCTGCATACATGAGTAAACCTGGAGACATTATCTATGACTAATAAAGAGTTCTTTGTTTGCACCATAAGAACCTCCTGGCGCCCAAATAATTTTTTTATTTTTCACGCACAGTAGTCTGGGAGTTGTAGTTCCACTAGGGAAGTGGAGTTGTAGTTCCACCTGGTGAAGGCCCTGACCCTGTGTGTAAGTTGCAGATTAACCCATGCTTCTACCCAAATTATCATCACACTACTGCAACATTGCAGAGAATAGCAAAGAAAAGTCAAATACTGCTTTCAATAGAAATTACATTTACAAATACATAGCTTTCCTGTTCACTAGAACTTAAAATGCATTTAGACTTGAAAGATGCTTAGAATAATAATTGTTTCAACATGTTATACTTGAGGTTTGTATTTTAAAGGTTACATATTTTATCTGTCTTCTTTAGTTTCTGCTTGCTAGGTACTCACTTCAAGTTGCTTTGCCAGGGCCTGAAGTTATCAACTCAAATATTTAATGAATAAATCTAATGGCTGTTTATGGCCCTGCCACTACTGTACTTTATTTATAATTTCCTTTTGTTTTCCTAGCACTGTGAGAATTCCTTGGGATCTACATTTCTAGGCTGTGCTCTGTTATCAACTTGTTTACGTGGTGTCTATCTGGATTTTCCCTTTCTATGCAGGTTTAGTCTCATATGCTTTTATTAGTGTAGCACAGCATTATGAGCTTCCTCGTGTAGGTGTCTGGTGCCATTACCCAAGCCCCCAAACTGTGCCTCATACTATCAGAATAAAACAAACATTAATATTTTAGAACAATCACCCCAAAACAGTTATTTCAAGCTTGTGTGTGTATGTACGAAGTATGCTGAATTACTCTCAAGCACTACAAAATACTGTTAATTGAAGGTTAACGTGTTTGGATTAACTTGGATTTTTTAAATAGTTTATGATTTCTGCATATAAAGTAGAATGTAATTCAGGTTGTTCAAGACACAACATCAGGGTTGCATTCTTAAAGTTATAATGCTTGATGTATAAATAATAGTGATGGGCGAATAAATTCGCGAAACGCCGAAAAATTCGCCCAAAAAACGAGTCGCGCGTCGTTTTTGACGCGACGCTTCGAAAACGACGCGACGCACGCCGAAAACGACGTGACGCACGCCGAAAACGATGCGACGCATGCCGAAAACAACGCGACGGTCGCCGGAAACGACGCAACACTTTTCACGCGACGCCTTTTTGACGCGCGACTCGTTTCGCAAATTTTTTCGCCAATTTCTCTGGAAATTCACGCATTTTTCGGTGAAGCGAAACGCGTGAGATTCCCCCATCACTAATAAATAACCATAGCAGAATGTAAACACACTCCTGGGTCCTTTGTAAAAAAACGTATTTTACTTTATCATGCCAGTATCAACCTTTTGTCATGCTATAGACAAGAGCCAAAATGTTGAACTGCAAGGACCGTGTTTTGATGCAAGTGCTGTTAATTAAAGTGATGTTCTGTGCTGACTGCTTGGAAAGTGTGGGGACTGCAACTGCATTTGCGGATGTACTTGAGCCCTATAGTGTCGCTAGAAAAGTAAGCATAATAAATAACAAGGCATATTTACTTACCAGGTGTAATGTGTGAAGTGCAGTTTTTGGATGAAAATCAACTGTGCACAATTCATCAGAAGAAGCAAGAGACACTGGCAAAATACAGCTGTTGCAAAAGTTTATATTATCTATCAAAGAATTGTATTATAGGATTTATCTGGATTGCTTGGGAGTTTTTTGGATAAATACAATTTTTTGTAGGAAATTATGTATTGGGTGTGCAAAGTACTGTTAATTTAATTAAGAAACGGCTAAGCAGACGAAAATGAAGAACCGGAGAACTAAAGTTTAACTAAAGAAGTAGACTAGAAATGCTGAACATTATGTTTTGTGCTTCTGTACCAGCCCAAGGCAACCACATCCCTTTAGCAGTAAAGATCTGTGTCTCCAAAGATGCCCCAGTAGCTCCCCATCTTCTTTTCTGCCGATTCACTGATTCACATGCTCTGTGCTCCTGTCACTTACTGAGCTTAGGGATCAATGCACAAGATACTGATACTTGTGATGATGTTTTGTGCTCCAGGAATATCTGTCAGTATCCTAGGGATCAAGGGTAAGCTGGAAAAAACTCATCGGGCGCTGCCTTGAGGTTCTCTAACTATCAGGCTTTCAGCTCACAAACTTTAAAAGGAAGTGAATTGATACTTCACTGTGAAAAAAGTTTATTACCAAATCTTTATCAATTTACTGCTCTATACAGTAGTTATGTGCGGACAGTAGGGGTGCTGGCAGATTTATGAAGTTTCACGTCTTTATGTTCTGTTTTTTAACAATAATCTGCCTCATTTTGCCCCAAATATTTATTCCCTGCTTGCTGTATTTACGACTTGTTGAAAAAAGGGAACAGTGAACGGACAAAAACTATTGCAAACATACTGAACTTTGCATGTTATTCTATTGGGCATATTTTTCAAACAATAAAAGGGCAAGCCTGCAAGCTTTCTAGACATTTAGGGGCAGATTTACTAAATTCACATGAATGATTCGAAATTCGATTCGAATTTTTGAATATTTTTTAAGGCCATTTTGACCATCGAATTTTGAAAATTCAATTGAATGATTCGAATAATTCAAATAAAATTAAATTTGAATATTCAGCAGTCGAATTACTTGCCCTTCAAAATTTTATTCGACTGCCTAGTTCGCCAGATTAAACCTACCGAATTGCTATTA
>CM044442.1:37738313-37782533 GCA_024363595.1 Xenopus borealis | reverse complement strand
ACAAAGAAGCATAATTTTATAATTGAGACGGAAGTAGAGAGTTGCCCTGTGACTTGTAGCCAGCGCTTAGGTTAGAGATTTGACTTATTGGCCTAAATTGGTAATATAATATAAAGAAGATTATCTTCAAAGTACCCCAAATTCATGCTTTACTCATCTTACATTTTCCACCTTTCTCTCAGCAGTACTTGTTTGGTGGCCAGAAGATCCCTACCTAAATTTATGTACCATGGATATTGCTCAATTTGTTGATGGGGCAGGTCTGAAAATTTCATCTGCTGATGTATTGTTGCACCATGTCAATTAGTGCATGGGGGATCACTTAATGAGGAATTGAACAGAAGCTGCAATAGGTTATGGGCCAGAATGAATGGAACAATAGAACATTGCCCAAAATATATGCTATACAGGTTAATATAAAGGCCACATTACAGTATGTTAAGTTATGATTAGGGATGGGCGAATAAATTCGAAACGCCAGCAAAAACACTGCGATGCGACGGAAACGACGCAACGCGCGTCGGAAAACCACGCGCGACTCGTTTTTTTTGGTCGAATTTTCACTGGCGAATTTTTGCTGGCGTTTTGCAAATTTATTCGGCAGTGGCGAATCACGGGAATTCGCCACGATTCGCCGCGATTGACGCGACGCGCGTCAAAAACGACGTTTCCAGCGAATTCGCTAATTTTTCGGCGAAGCAAAACGGGTGAGAATCGCCCATCACTAGTTATGATAAACTACAAGTTATGATAAACTAACCATCTATTTACTTTGCCTAACACTATTTCCCTGATTATTTCTGATTGCTTGAAAATAATGGCAATAAAATGAATAAGATGTGATTGAATATTTAATGAAGAGAGAAGGCTCTGACAGTAGAGAAGGGACAACACCAAGATAATGCATTTTTGTTTCAATAAACTAGAACTGTGTTATACAAGAGTAATGGGAAAATGTTGCTCATGCATTTCTCAAAGCAGATTTTAGAATATATCCGTAGAAAATATATCAACAGCAGAGGCCACTAGAAGGCAGGCTTGTAGAAATAGAATTGAATCATATAGATGTTAAATAATTAACATAATAATTATATCTTAGTTTGGATCAAGTACCAGGTACTGTTTTATTATTAAAGAAAAAAGGGATATTTTTAAAAAGTGTATTATTGAGATATAATGGTGTCTATAAGAGACGGCCTTATCATAATTTGGATTTTTATAGATAATGGGTTTCCTATACATATAACCCTTTATCCAAAAAGATCTTAATTACAGTCAGGCCACCTCCCATAGAGTGTGTAAATAATTCTAATCCTTTACAAATTATTTTCCTTTTTTCTTTAATAATAAAATAGCTTGTACTAAGATGCATGACTCCATTTTGATGTTAAAATAATTCCATTTGCTTTATTATGGGGCCCATTTACTAAATTTGTGTGAAGGATTCGAAATTCGATCGTAAATCATAAAATCGCTCGATCATACGTTTTATTGAAAAATCGAACAGCGCCCAAAAACCATCGAATTTTACTATGATTTTATCGAATTTTCATTCGAAAATCGTGGAAGGGTCGAATTCAAGGGCAAATAGCCCTCGAGAATTCAACCTTCAGTTAATCTGCCCCAAGTGTTTAAATGATTATCAGATTACAGAAATATCCTTTATATGGAAAAACCCTGGTCCCAAGCATTTCAGACAATAGATCCCATAGCATACAGAATTTAGATAAATCTTAAATAAAAATACTGTACATAGACACAGAATTAAGCTTGGAAAAGACAAGTGGAGAGACACAAGAACAAGACAAGGCAATATCCAGGAAATCCATTTCTCTAGAGAATTAAGGCAATGGGTAAAACAATTTAACAAATGACACTTGAAAAATGAACCTAAAACCACAGAATCCCTTGAAACAAATGCATAATGTGACGAAACTAAAATACAAATTCTATTACTATAAAGAGTAAACTCAATTGACAAATATAAAATGAAAAAGAAAATATTGGGACTGGAAATCTCATTTCTAACTCCCCTATGACTGTATGAGTTGCCTCCAAATTGCAAAGAAATCTGTGTTTGATCACACAGACAGAAGCATAAAAGTGCACAACTCCATGGAACTTGTAGCAATCAGTCAGGGCTTTCAAAAGAGATTTGCCTTAATAGGCTTGGTAAGTTATAATAGCCATATGATATCACTAAAAGAATGATCTTGAAAGCTCTACGGGCTCATGCCTTATTAGACTTATACTTTCTTTTTTTTCCCTATTTTATTTTTTATTCAATGTTTCTTTTATTTTTAATATATACAAGGATGGGGTATTGGGTACAGAAAGTAAGAAAAAAGTGGTAGGGGGTGTTTAAAAGTCACATCTTACATATATCCAGACTTTAACAAGCATCAGTATATGTTTTTTATCAGGTTAAGTCCGTTTTTCAAATCTGTAGTCTGTTACTCCTATCGGCAGTAAACTGTTCATGCAGTCCTTAATGGGTATCCTGTAGCCTGTAATTCCTCCTCTAGATCTCTAGACTCTGGTGTGTTTCTCTGCCCACACAAACTTCTTTATTGGTGTGTTTGTGGTTGTAAAGTATTTTTTTTAGGTATGGGTAGAGGGATGTCCTGAGTAAGATATGCTTTGTCTGTGACTTGCTATTTAGTCAGTGTGGGAAATATTAGATTTCTTAGCAGGTAATAGGGATGGATGGTGTGAAGTAAGTGGGGTGTAGGAGTTCAGAGTAAGGAACAGTGTGAGGGTGGAGAGGGTGGATAGGTAAGGGGGGGGGGCGTGGAGGCTTTTTGGTCATCTCTATTCCGCCGATTTGAGCTTCTTGTATTCCTCTGTCTCTCTCTAGAAGATCCATGGCGTCCACTTGTCCATGAATTTGACAGTTCTGGTGAAGTGGTGGATAGTTCTTAAAATGTATATAATTCGTTTATTTTTCTTATCCATTCCTGAATCCTGGGGGGTTTGTTCTTGTTTCCATCTTTCAGGTATTGGCATCTTGGCTGCGTTTAGTAATTGAGGTTCTATAGTCGATAGAAATTTGGATATCGGTTTATTCAAGTTAAATAGTAGAATGTAGCTCGGTTCGTCTGGTACTGTGCTTTTGACAATGTTCTCTGTTATGTCTCTAACTTGCTGCCAGAATGGCTGGATTTTGGGACACTCCCAGAGTATAAGTAGTAGTGTCCCATTTGTCTGATGGCATCTCCAACATTTATCTGTAGTTGTCGGCCAGATCTTGTGGAGCCTGGTTGGGGTGAGATACCACCTGGTAAGTATTTTGTAGTTGGTTTCTTTGATTCGACAGCATCTGGAGCTGCCCATCAGCATGCGGGTTATGATGCTCATCTGTGTTTCATCTAAGTCCTTACCTAAATCTCTTGTCCGTTTTTGGCAGTACCCCAGTTTCCCCATAGTATCTGGTGTTTGTAGGATTTTATAAAGTGTAGATAGTGTTCTTGTGGGTGGTTTGTCTGTAGAGCATGCAGTCTCGAATGGGAGCAGTGGTGGACTAAAAACTTTTGTTCAGCCTAGGCTGTTATAGTAATGTTGTACTTAGTTTATGGAGTACAGGTCTGCAGTTGACAATTGACTGTTCTGTCCCATCTTCTCTTTAGATATGTTTCCCATCTTCAAGGAAATGAATCAGTTGTAGATTATCCTGGATCAGCCATTTATTGTATCTAGTATTGCCCATTCCAGGTGGGAATGCTGGGTTGTTTATTATAGGTAGTAATGGGGATGGGTGTTTATGCAGCTCATATTTATTCCTAATATGGTCCCATAGTTCCATTGTAGAGGCGAGCGTGGGGTGGTCTCGTAGTTTGATGCGTCTGTGCAGTAGGACAATCCAGGGTAAGTGCAGGAGATAATTATATGATGCCTGTTGTTCGAGAGAGATCCATTTTTTGGTTTCAGCATGGTGCAACCAATCTATTATTCTGTTCAGGATTGTGGCTTGGTAGTAGTTTTCCAGGTTTGGTAGTCCCAGTCCTCCTTTTGCCTTTTCTTTAGTCAGGATATTGAAGTTGACTCTTGAGTGTTTTCCTGCCCACACAGGGATAGCCTGGAAAAGATATAGAAGTCGCAGTAGGATATTCATCTTGATAACATTTATTCTGCCCATCCAGAAGATTATTTTCTCGTTCCATTTAGTGAGGTCTGTAGTTATCTGTCTCAATAGTTTGGTCAGATTGCTTTGTATCCAGTCTGAGTAATTTTTTGTGATTTCCACTCCTAAGTATGTAATGGCGTTTTTTGTCCAATTGTATTTGTATTTCTTAGAGAGCTGACTGATTTGATCTCTGGGTAGGGTCAGGTTGAGAGTGAAAGATATTGCTTTGTTTATTTTGAAGTTGCTTATCGTGCCAAACCTTTTCAGTTCCATATCAATATGTTGTAGTGTGGTGTCGGGGTCTGTGATCATAAAGAGGAGGTCATCCGCGTATGCTGCCCCTTTATATGCTGATTCTGTTGAACTCTGGCGAGCAGAGGCTCAAGGGTAAGAGGAAGAAAGTTGGCGAAAGTGGGCATCCTTGTCGTGTGCCGTTGGCGATTGTGAACGTTTTTGATAGTGCCTGGTTTATTTGTCGGGCTTGTATATTGGGCTCTGAACAGTTGCAGTAATTTGGGTCCTATGCCGTAAGGGCTTGAGGCATTCAAACATGAAGGTCCAATCAACTCTGTTGAAAGCCTTTTCTGCATCTGTGGAGAGGAGAAGGCTTTGCATATTATTCTTTGTATTGATGTACATTAAATTGATAAGTCTGTTCGTGCCTCTCGTCCGGGGACAAATCCAAACTGGTCCGCAGTGACTATATTTTGCAGGTGTACTTGCTTGCAGTCTGCTTGCTATTATTTTCACTAATAATTTGACGTCACTATTGATCAGTGATATTGGCCTATAATTGCCCGGGTCTAGAGGGTCTTTGCCAGTCTTGTGTATGACTGATATATGTGCCTCCAGTGATTGTTGGCTGAAGGGTTGTACCTTTATCAGGTTATTTAAGGCAAGGACCAAGTGTGGTAAAAGTTGTTTCTGTAGCATCTTATAGTACGTATGTTGTTGGGATTGGGAACCCATCTGGGCCTGGGCTTTTTCCTGTGTGTGTCTCTTGTAGTGCTTCCGTTGCCTCTTCCAAAGTGATATCTCTTTCCAGGGCCTCCGTATCTGATGCGCTCAGTTTCTTAAGGTGGATGGAGGTCAGATAGTCTGTTATGGCCTGCCTTTTCTATTGTTTGTCTTGATTTCCTTCCGGCGATATGTTATATAGTGCTGAGTAGAAAGTGACAAATTCATCTGCTATCTGGTCTGTGGCATATCTCACCGTGCCTGTGGAAGTTTTTATTGCTGAAATGTAGTTTCGACATTGTTTGGTTCATAGTAAGTTGGCCACCATTCTGCCCCATTTGTTGCCATGTTCATAATATCTATGTCTCATAGTCGTTATCGCTCTTTGGGTAAATAGATCTGTCATCTGTCAGAGTTCCATTCTAGCTTGTTGGAGTTATGGTGCCAATTGTTTTGCTTGTGATTGTTTGTGTGTTGCTTCCAGGAGAGCTATTTTACCAGTCAGGTCAGCTCTCTTTTTGTCTTGGCTGAACTTAGCTGGATTAGGTAGCCACGTATGAGGACATCTGTGAGGATGTGGTGTGGTATGAAAATGTAGTCGATCCTAGACTATTGATTGTCGCTGTGACAATAGAAAGTATAGTCCTTCTCTTCCGGAAGATGTATCCGCCATATGTCAAGTAATTGAAATTTATGAAGTAATTTCTTACAATGTGCTATTTGTCTGTAGGGGATGCTCGATCTTCCCGTGGAGCAGTCTATTGTTGGGTCTAGGAGAATGTTCATATCTCCTCCCACAATCAGGGTACCTTCTGCAAATTTGTCTAGTGTGTCCATGATTTGTCTCAAGTATGACAGCTGGTCTGTGTTGGGTAAGTATATACATGCAAATGTATATTTGTGTCCCTCTATTAAGGTGGCCATACACGTAGAGATCCGCTCGTTTGGCGATGTTGCCAAACGAGCGGATCTCTCCCCGATATGCCCATCTTGAGGTGGGCGATATCGGGCTGATCCGATCGTGGGCCCTAGGGCCCAACGATCGGATCAGAATGGCACAGATACGGGCGGATTGCGGAACCACATCAACAAACAGATGCGGCCGCGATCCGACTGGATTTTTAATCCTGCCCGATCAACATCTGGCCGACTTTCGGCCAGATATCGATCGGGAAGCCCATCGGAGGGCCCCCCACACGGGCCGATAAGCTGCCGACACAGTCTGCTCCAGCTTTGTGATCAGAGACCTGGAAGTGGAAATTTTGTGAAAATAGGATGGCTACTCCTTTTACTTTGGATGTTTGCGGCACAATGAAGTAGGCTTCTGGGAAATGTTGGTTGTTCCATTTTGGAGTTGATTACTTTAAAGGACATGTCAACCCCTGCAATGAAAATTTTATCAGAGAAATGCCTCATTAAGTTTTTACATACCCAGTATTCAAGTCCTTGACAAGCGATCCATTAAGCAGCTTTGTTGATTTTAGTTTTCTCCTGCTTTCCTGTACTATCTTCCTCTCTCCCCCTCCCTTCGGAATGTGCGCCGTCACTTGGCGATCTGCACATGCGCACTTGTGTAAAATAATTTAGCACATGCGCATTAGAGTGGAATCAGCTTCAGCCGAAAGCTTCCAGCCGCATCAGCGCTGACCTTTTAAGACACGGCTGTTTAAGGGCCCTTACACACGGGCGTTTTGGACCTGCGCTCCCCTGCGTTGCATTTGGCTGCGTTCAGCTGCAGGGGAGCGCAGGTCTAGACGCACCTCATTAGTTTCAATGGCGTTGTACCCACGAGATACGTGTAAGCGCCGAACGCAGATTCAGACGCAACATGCTGCATTTTTCCTGCGTTTGGCACCTACATGCGTGCGTGTGAGTACAGCCCCATTGAAAATAATTGAGTGCATCTATACCTGCAGGGGAGCGCAGGTAAAAACCTTCAAGGCAGTGTCCTTGCATCAGTCCTAAGTAAGTAAATTAAGGGTATTGTTCATATTGGGAAACCAATAAGGAGACCAATGTCCCCATCATTATATTAGCAAACTCACAGCAACCTTGATAAAGGTCCCAATGTGGACCAAAATGTTGGATGTGAAAGTGGGAAATCAAATAAAGACATTTTGTCTTTTTTTTTTTTAAATCTAATGCAAGAGTTACTGGTCCTTACCAAATACATACACACATGTATACTGTATATAGCTAGTAGTGTTCCACATTACACTCATATATCCAGACCCATAAATGTCAACCTTAACCTTTTTACTTGTGTCATTAAATTAAAGTTTTATTTCAAGCAAATGAGATGCTTGACTTCAAATTATTAGTGACTTAAACTCAATTTAGTAGATCAAATTGCTACTTTAATTGTTGATTAGTGTAATTTGCAAACGTAATTTAGAATTAATCATCCGTTGCATAGGATGCCTGAGTAGCCCATTGACTCTAGAATTGAATGTACAGTATTAAATTATTTACGTAAAATCTAAATTATCCTTTAATAACTAAACATGGTATCATGCAATTTTGACTGTAATCAAGTCACACTAGTCATTGCTGAGGAAATGCAGGCCAGCAAATAGATGATGCTACCACCAGCACCACCCTCTCTGTAGGAATTGTATATTTTGAGGTGTGGGCAATGTTGGATTTGCACCACACATTTTGATTTGATATCAGACCTTCTCAGTTTATTGGGTTTTTGTATAATGGACATCATACCTGTATTTATTTTCTAAATGTAATTTTTCTTCGTCATTGCACTTATGTCTCAGTTTTGGAAATGTAATAGGAAAAACCTGTTCTTGGATAGGGCCACAGCCACTTTAATTGCCACTCAATCCATTTTTCACTCAAAAGTCCTTTTACTTTTTCTCCTTATCTCAGCCTCCTGCACAAGTTTTTCCTCACTTCCTGGACAGGCAGCTCACTCCCAGCTCCACCCTATTATTTCAGGTGATGACTAATTATTTCCAACATTACCCCTGTTATTCTCCATATCCACTCTGTCTCATAGAGATTGTAAGAAAAACATTAGCCATTAGGGCCAATATAAGCTTCCTACTCAGCCCCTCCCTCTAGATCTTATTGGTCTGTGCATGGCATTAAACTGATGGCCTTTACAACCACTATATAGTATAAGATATCACCCACAAGTTTAGAAATCCCACTTGACAAGTCCTAGATTGGGCAGTGCATTACCTTTAAAATAATCATTTTTAGAAATAAAGTAAATGCTAAATGTATGTCCAGTTACTAATATTTCCATTATGGAGACCCACAAAGAAAATTAAAAATGAAGTGTAGAAGAAATGTGCCAACTTAGTCCCTGCTGCAAGGAAGTGTAGCTTTGCCCTGTTGGTAGGGTATGTTCCTATAGGTTCACAGGTAGAAAATTGAGTTCCTAGTCTATGTACCTGCACAAAGCACATGGTTTCATATCTTTGGACTCCAGTCCATGATGGGGATGGATGATGCTAGAGTGCCTGAAATAGGAACCTCAGTAAGAAGACAAAAAGCCATCATTATTGAAGTAAAGCTACTAGAAGGTTGCTCATGTCATATAATGCTCTAGATGTGTTAGACAGTGTAAGCTCAATGTGAAAAGAGCTTTGGGCTCCACCAAGGAGGTGGGGTAATTCCCCAGGTTACACTCTATATATGGTGTATTGTGTGAGATTGTTCTACAAATATTTGGCATACAAAGGAATTAGCCTTTTGTTCAATAAACCTACTGTTCCAGTTATGAACTGGCACCCAAGTTTCTTTTGAAAGTGTGGTAAGTGTTTTATTGCAGCTTTGAGGCACATTCTCCAATATTTCTGTGAGGGCACAGGAGGCGACAGACATAACATAACAGTGTTCTATAGCTCAGCTGAGGTTTTGTATGATAGCCAAAGAACAATTTATATTGGCCCATAAGTATTAAACAATTTGACTTTATGTAATTTTATTTGATGAGCTGAATCTTTCAGAATTCCCTGATGACAGTTCTTCCATTTAAAAACTCAGTATCTGTCATGTCAAGCCTTGTAATTCATGGGACACGGTGAGAGAAAAATATGGAAAAGCCACCAGTCTCACCCGCATTTCTTCCTGCAAGACTGACAATACATTTTAATACTTGGAAATTCATTAGTATCATTCTTACATGAAATATTACTCAAGCCTTTTTATTTTTGGTTCTTATAATGTTTTGTATTGTTCACAATTCATTACTGATTTATTACTACATTGCTTAATGATGCTTGCACCTCATAGTGAATGCCATCCACCTATTGTTTGTAGCAGCATGACATTTTAAGGAATTAATAACATCTATTCTCCAAACAAGCTTTTGTGCAACCAACATGATTTTTGTGAAGGTGTTTTCAGCTTTCTACACATGGGGCAAACTAATCATGTGCTTTATTGACTGGAAGTACAAACACAGCATGTTTCCACTGACATTTTTACGTCCTTGCATTATTTTTTTTTAAATCTGCATTTTTATGAAGAAATAATATGAAAGGCCTTTAGTTCAGTATATTAAGGAAAGTAATATATGGCTGCTTGTTATAGTATATAATTGTGATAACCAAAAGCATAAGTGTTGTGGCAATAACCAGAGAACATGAAATCACTTGCTCTTTGAAGTTTGCTTGGACTGTGATTTTAGACTATTTTCAAGAGACAATGAACCCAACCATAAAGCTTGTCCTTTGGGTCCCTTGCTTTTCAACTTGTTTATTAATGACCTGGAGGTCGGCATTGAAAGTACTGTTTCTATTTTTGCAGATGATACTAAATTGTGCAGAACTATAGGTTCCATGCAGGATGCTACCACTTTGCAGAGTGATTTGTCTAAGTTGGGAAACTGGGCAGCAAACTGGAAAATGAGGTTCAATGTTGATAAATGCAAGGATATGCACTTTGGCAAAAATAATATAAATGCAAGTTATACACTAAATGACAGTGTGTTGGGAGTTTCTTTAAATGAGAAGGATCTTGGGGTTTTTATAGATAACAAGTTGTCTAATTCTGATCAGTGTCATTCTGTAGCTACTAAAGCAATAAAGTTCTGTCTTGCATAAAAAAGGGCATAAACTCAAGGGATGAAAACATAATTATACCTCTTTATAGATCCCTAGTAAGGCCTGATCTGGAGTATGCAGTGCAGTTTTGGACTCCAGTCCTTAAGAGGGATATAAATGAGCTGGAGAGAGTGCAGAGATGTGCAACTAAACTGGTTAGAGGGATGGAAGACTTAAATTATGAGGGTAGACTGTCCAGGTGTGAGGGAACATGATTTCACTTTACAAATACATTAGAGGATATTATAAACAAATAGCAGGGGACCTTTTTACACATAAAGAGGATTATCGTGGGGGAGGCGTGGCTAGCCGTTCACCAAGATTGAAGCTTAACTCCGAGGCTCGAGCGTAGCTCTAGTAAAAAGTGGAGCCAAGATCAATGGCACAGTGGGCAGACGGAGAAGAACCAGACTCCGATGGTGATTCAACTGCTTCAGAAAAGAGCACAATCGCCTATCTGAAAACCCTGCCAACCAAACGACACCTGTCAGAACTAGTGACACAGATAAAAATGGCGCTAAAGGAGGAAGTTGCTGAATTAAAAACAGAAATTGCGACACTCCACACCAGACCACGGAGTTTGGACAAAGAGCAGAAAAGGTCGAACAAACCATTGTTAAAACGAGTTAACTTGGAGAGACAATGAAACTATACTTGATGTACATACAAAGATAACATGTGCAAATGAATATTTGTAACATTTTAATTATGCTTACAAATAAAGCAATGGAATACAAAAAAAAAAGAGGATCATCGCACCAGAGGCCACCCCATCAGACTAGAAGAAAAGTACTTTCATTTGAAGCAGCGTAGGTGGTTCTTCACAGTGAGGACGTGGAATAGACTGCTTCTGTTAATGCTTTTAAGAGTGGCTTGGCTGATTTATTGGACAGACATAATATCAAAGCCTATTGTGATACTAAACTCTACAGTTAGTATATGGACATATATAATTTATGAGAAGGTATGGAGGGGTGTGTGTGTATGCTGGGTTTTAATTTGGATGGGTTGAGCTTGATGGACTCCTTTCAGCCCAATTTAACTATGTAACTATGTCCCACTAGCCCCCAGTTTTTTATAGACAAAATACCTAATTACGTGTGAAAATCAATTCGCCAATGAGAATCCTACTGACCAAAAAATTCAGAAATTCCAATTTTTAAAGTGCATAGTGCAGAGCATGCAATTGTGCTCTCACTACCATTGAATGACCCTGTCCCTGCCACTAAATGTCCCTGTCATTTAGCCAATGATTATCTTTTATATTGTTCATTTGTAAATGCCAGGGTTTTTATTCCCTTTATTTAATTTTTGGCACAGACTGTCAAAGTTGCAATTTGTGGAAATATTCAATAAAACAACTGTCATAAAATATTGAAACTTAGCAATCAAATGTACAAAATAATGCTACAATGTGTGTATTGTAAGCTTTATATACCATCTTGTTTATGCTGGAGCTTAGAGTAAATCTGTCTATTAAAACTAAAATTATATCAATATTAACATGCAGTGCAATAAAGCCAAATCAAGTCTCACCATTTATGTAAGTCCCACTATCTGGGGATACTGCCTATTAATGTGATATTTTGTCAAGCAGCATGTAAAGTGTAGTAGCCTGCATTCTAGTCTCACAAATAGATTTTGTTTCTTGAAGGCATCATTTGCCTTGAGTGTCTATCTTAACAGATGGAGAACAGCTTCACTTCAACCATAAAAAATACAGAACCCAGGGAGGAGGTAAATGAACAACAAGCAGAGCAATTTTCTCTGTTACGTCTGCTTATGATCCCCTTGCAGCATGGGCTGCCACTGTATCAAAGCTTATACAAATAAAGTGGGTGATTTGCATATATCCCAGTAGCATTTCACCCTTCATTTTACCCATTCTCTTAGGTTTACAAATAATTGAGTTTTTAAACCTCTATTTTGGACCGTTCACATTGATATAAACCCACAGCACAAGTAGCAGATGAAGGCAAATGACCAATTATTTATACTGTAGTTTCATTTATTGATAGTTTTTGTTTGGGGTGGGGAGCATGATAAGTCTGTTCCGTAATCTTACTTTTGGGAAGGCGACTAATGCAGCATTCCTAATATACTTCTCACTCCAGTTCCCTTGCAGTCCAGCCATGAGGATGCCACATTGCAGCTTCTCTTAATGTAGACCTGAGAGTTCAGAATTTTCTATTTCTGGATGAAGCTGACCTTTACTATATACAAAGAGCTTATGGGGAGGAAATCTTACATTTTAAATAGCATTGCTTATTGTAGGATTTGTTCAAATAGCAGAACTGGCAATACCTATCCAACTGTGAAAAACAGTGACACCCATGCAGAAGCAGATATCTGCCTGTGTTTTATTCACAGACACACACAAAAGAAAATTTCACTTACCTTTGTATCGAAAATTCAATTTCTTCTTGTTCCAAAAAGTCAGTACAGATGGGCAGCATTGCTCCTCCCAGCAAAGGAGGAAGGAATTTTGTTTATTGGTAAAATACTATAACAAAGTAACACATTCTTATTTCATAACACAAAACTTTAAAACAGAGCAATATAAGATCTTCTTTACAAAAATCTAAATGTAATAAATATAAAAAACAAACCGTTAATAAGCAAATTATTTCTCCCTGAAAAACTTTCCTTTACAACTGCATCATTAACTGAAAGCTCCCTCTCCTTTCCCATGGACTCCCTATATTACATTAGGCTGTATTTAATTAGTTGCCCCTTTAGGTTCCTCCTCACCACTGTTATACATTTATCAAGCAACACAGAAACCAACATTAATAAGATGGGATGGGAACCCCCATATTGACATGTCAGGACTAGAAGAAATGGAATTTATGATATGAAGGTAAGTGAAATTCTCATTTTATTCTATGTCCCTTCCATGTCAGTACAGATGGAATCTACCAATCAGTGCCCCTAAGGCAAAAAACAATGGGAAATATAACATATCAACATATAACATATCAACATATCAAATGTGTACCAAATCCATGACTAACAAGCCATACAAGCCATGGGTATCAGAATGCCCTTGGACCTGAAAAGCAATTTGACAACAAGAGCTACAATTCCAACTCTGAACTACCGAATATGACATATGATGAGACTCAAGCACCACAGAGCAAAACATGTTCATTCCGTGCTCAAGGAGAACCTTCCCAGAATAACGAAACTTCCACAATATGGTTGCCAACACATAAAAACCCCAGCTGGAAAGGAAAGAAAACTAGAAGCCAGAACCCTGCCACTAAACAAATATATCACCACCCTGGCAATCAACCACAGACCAGATTATCCACACCAGAATTCTGGCAACATCTTGTGCATATTACCACTAGTGCTGGAGCAAAGTTAAAAATATTTTTTCCACTCTTTCCTTCCCTCCCATAAATGTGAAAATTAGGATTCGGTTCGGTATTCAACCAAAGCTTTCACATAGGATAGAACCAAAAGGACAGCCTGACCAGTCCCTGAATCCCCTGGTAGTTAGATATACTGGGGATAATTTATAAACTTCGCGTACAGAGCAAATTGGTTTGCAAAGTGAATATATTTGCCCTGCGCTTGGTTATATTTATAAAGCTGAATAAAAGTGTGCAAACATATTTTTTTTTACGAATTTGTCTTTTACATTGCAAATGTATTTCAGAGCTTTTTAAATATGGCAAAATTCACTAATAGCGAATATTATGCACACACTCTGCAACAGCTTTGGTGGCTGAGAAAGTATTCGCAAAACAGCTTTGAGTTTTAATTTAAGTTACTATTAATGCTATTTTCGCCCACAGCAACCTCACACAGTGGGCACACTATAATCCCAGTTTATCTGTTTAAATCTGGATCCATTATCTTTGTCCCTGCAGCTGGAGTTGGAAACATTAAAGGGTATGTAAATGCAAAAATAAAATCCAATGCAAATCTCTGTTTAGAAAAACTTTGCAGTTTGGTAGTTTGGTGTAGAATGACATCTTTATCTTTATTGGATTCATCAGAGTGTGAACTTTCAAAAAATATATGGCTCTGGGTGGGTCTTTGTGCTGCTGGAGGGTCTTTTTGCAGACAATGCTCCATCTCACAAAAAAGCGAATTGGCAGCGGAGAAAATTCATATGCACTATTTTTATTTTGGGTCCACACATGCCAGCTGTTTTGGTATATCTATGCATACTGGACATCAAACTGTTCCATAGACCCTTGGGGTAAATATTTAGTATATTTTTCAATTGTATGTAAGAAATTGGGTGAGCTAAATATGGCCCATTGCAATATTTTTAGGTGATTTTCAGAAATGCAAAAACAGCTTCCTTTATCGCAAAATTTAGGAAAGCTTTGCGGCTTGATGCTTTGGAGTAGAAAGACATACATACCCAATTTTGATTCGGGGGAATGTGTACTTTCTGAAAATTTATGTTTTTTTGGGGTGAACTTACTTTTTTCTAGCTTTGCCCCCCTCAAAATTATGTAAATCTGTTGATTTTGCAGTACCTGAAATGACAGACAATATGTGGTCTTCGCCATGTGCTTGGGTACACCTATACATATTAGGCATCAAACAATTCAGAGGACCCCAGGCTTTCACATTTGGGGTGATTTATCTTGATACCTAAAAGTATGTGTTAAAATACGATGCTGCAGGGTGGAAATGTTGATTTTTGGAAATGCCACCAAATTGCCAAATTTAGGAAAGGTTTGTGGCTTGGTGCTTTGGAGTAGAAAGACATGCATACCAATTTTGTATTCGGGGGAATGTGTACTTTCCAAAAATGTATGGTTTTGGGGGGTAAACTTAACTTTTTTCTAGCTGTGCCCCCCTCAAAATGATGTAAATCTGTAGATTTTGCAGTACCTGAAATGACTGACCATATGGGGGTCTTCGTTTTGGGGTTTCTATAAGCCACGTGCTTGGGTACACCTCTACATATTGGGCATCAAACTGTTCAGGGGACCCTAGGCATTCATATTTGGGGAGATTCATCTTGATACCTAAAAGTATGTGTGGAAATACGATGCTGCAGTGTGGAAATTTGAAGTGATTTTTGGAAATGTCACCAAATTGCCAAATTTAGGAAAGGTTTGAGGCTTGGTACTTTTGAGTAGAAAGATATGCATACCCATTTTGAATTCAGGGGAATATGTACTTTCTGAAAATGTATGGTTATTGGGGGTGAAGTTATTTTTTTCTAGCTCTGCCCCCCTAAAAATGAGGAAAGTGTGTTGATTTTGCAGTACCTGGAAATACATAACTGATACCTCACATGGGGTGTCTAGATTTTGGGGCCTCTACATGCCACATACTTAGGTACACCAATACATATTGAGTATCAAAATGTTTAGTGGACTCCCCATATTTATGGTGTTATACATTGGTACCTAATGATGTGTGAGAGATAAGATGCTGTAGATTGGAAGCTCTGAGGTTATTTAAAAAAAAAAATTCACCAATTTATATAAAAAATTATAACTTTAGTATAGAATTGCAACTTGGTAGTTTGGAGTACAGAGATATATTTACCCATTTTTTATTCTGCAGGATCTGTTCTTTCTAACAATGGATAGTTTTCTAGGGTAAACCTACTGTTTGTGGAATGTTTGACCTTGAAATCAGAAGTATGCTGTTTTGTGGAGAGGTGCTTTGGAAATTTGGTAGTATACTGCTTAGAGATTTTGAAATATAACAGTGAGAAATCTCCATAAAACATATGTGGCATTGGCATGTTCGGGACACACTGAACTTTCTAAATCTGCTGTGTTCTCGTTCATAAAATAAATTATGTTTCTGATAGATGCATTTGTATCATACAAAACTGTTTTTTTTTACACTTAGAAGCCCATATCTTTTTACAGGAGTGGAATTACCCCAAAATTCTAGCATATTTTGGAAGCTCAGGTTGTCCCGAAAAAAACAATATAAACGACAACATTTCTAAAAACTGTTGATGTTTGCATTTGGAACAAAATGGCTGGCAGCGAAAGGGTTAAAGGCATTCAACTTTTTCTTGAAGCCATCTAATGCATGTGCCAATACAACAGCTCCAGGGGAGAATTTTACAACTTCAAATCTCATCATTTTTGTATGTTAAGATGGAACCTCTCCTTCTTCTAATCTATGGAGTGATCTCTTTGGGATTTGTAAGAACAATACACCAACACTACGCCAAGAAATACAATTTAAACTATAAACATATTTTTATGAGCTCTGAAAATACAAACTCTTTGTGTTGCCCAACACTGGATAAAAACGAATATAACAATTATTCTTTGTGTTAGAATTGGCCACTTTGAAATATATGCAATAAATTGTTTCCTCATCTTTATAGAGCACAAAGTTATTAATAGCTATTCTAAAAGTTTTAAATCTTTATTGACTTGGCCCATTAACTTTGTATTGCATATATACATGCACTGGGTATTAATAGTTTGATCATTTTAAAGTATAAATCACTATTGTAGATGCTTCTGTCAGTGAAAGTGGCAGCTGCTCTTAGTGAAGAAATATTAAGCAGCTAGGTAAACAATAGGCAATAAATTATATAGTCATTATTAAGTTCATATGGTTATCCAGTACATATAACAAGCCTTTGTATGTGCAATTATAGCATGCTAAATGGAGAGTTTGGGTGGAGAAATGAGATCCCTCTAAATTCTAGCCAGAACATTTCTACATAAGGCATACTCTCTATTGGACGGATTCAGGAACAAAGGAGGAAAGTTTGTTGTAGCTAAAATATAACAATTCTGGCTGGCAATTTTTTTTGTAATTTTTAAGAGACACTAAACACTTTTAACCACACTTTTCTCAGTTGTCACTGGACTACAAATCCCATCATACATAGACATATTAAAAAAGTTAAGGTCTGCTGGGAGCTGTATTACCTTACTATACTGTGTATATGTATGTATGTATATATATATATATATATATATATATATATATATATATATATATATATATATATATATACATATATAAAGCCAAAATGAAACAATAATCTCTGAATGTAAGATAACAGCAATATTTCTGACATTGTGCAGGTAATCCGTATTCTCATTGTGAATTTCACAAGCATCTATACTACTGTAGGTTTTTGGTCAGTAGAATTTTCATTGGTGAACTGTTTTCTGTGTGTAATTCAGTTTTCACCAACATCTATGAAGACCTAGGGGTGCTATGGCACATCATTGGGTTTAGGGGATTTGGTGTCCCTTTCGACAATTTTTTCTACACTTTTAATATTTTATTACAGTGTAAAATGAGCAAGACAAATTGCAAAGTCAGGACTGGAACTAGGGGTAGGCAGCAAAGGCATGTATCTAGGTCACAAGGGGGGGATAGAACATTAAGGGGCAAAATTACAAAATTCATGTGAAGGATTCGAAGTTCGATCAAATTTGATTGAATACCGATCGTACGATTTTTCGGATATTCGAATATGCAAATTTGGCCTCTTCGATCATTGAATACCGAATTATCAAATTATTGAATAATCAGATATTCGATAATTCGATCATCGAAGGATTTAAAATTTTAGGCTTCTTTTGCTAAGATCTGCTCGAATACCATTTGATCGTTGGAATTGTACAAATTTTTCAGGGGCTCGATGGCAAAAGTACGATTTTATTGTGAAATCGAGCGATCGGTATCCGATCGTATGATTTCATCGAGAAATCGAATATCATGCAAAAAGATAGCCTAAAACTATTCAATAAGCATTCAATAGTCGAATGCTTATCGAATTTCGAATGGATTAGTAGAATTTTAAGGGAATTTTAGTAAATTTGCCCCTTACATTAGAAAAGATGCCTTTGCTACCTTTTCTAAGCCCTATGAGTTCTACACTCCCAGCTCTGTATGAAATGAAGTGGATGTGCATGTGTAGTTGGGTGTGGTGGGGTTGGAATGGTGAAGTTCAAAATAATGCTGTGCTGGATTTTTTTCCCCCTGTTTTTGTTTGATAGGACAATCTTTGGGCTTCTTGTAGTTAGTACCCTGAAGATTACAGTGAAAATCTGGGAAGAAGTTTAGTTATTCCTAAACTATGAAAACTCAGATGACCAGATGTGTTTTCTATGCAAAACAGGAACATGTAAGCATTTTGCCTCTGGGCTTGTCATTTGTTATGTCAGAATCCCTCCTGCCAACACCCACCAACACACACTCAAAGCTTCTCATCATTTCATAGCCCACTAACTTCTGGGCTGTCAGTACTGACATCTTGCAACACCTGTTTTTATAGTTTATAAAACAGGGAAAGGAACACTGGCATCAAAGAGTTTCCAGAGATAATATCACAATCAGAACTGCATTTACTTTATTATACTTCTACAATGAGTATATGTGTAGCAATTTTGGCTCTAAACTGACGGAGCCAATCTTGGGATATTCTTTATGGTACAGGTTAAACATTTTCATAATAACTAAACTCAGCAGTTAATTTTTCTCCTTGTTTCGCCACAGAAATGATGCCCATAGACTTAAATGGTGTCGTACATGAAAAAAATAAATTTTTTAAATTTTTGACACCCATAAATCTTAATGACCATTAATGACAATTCGCAGACGGCGAATATTTGTCGAAACGGGTCAAATTCTTCTATCCCTAGTTAACACCTTCAGACGTGCTTATTGATATGGAAATAGAAATCTGGAATGCAGGTATCTGAATTACGGTATATACTGTAGATTCCAGTAATGCTGTTCACAATAAATGCTCTCTCATAAAGTACAGAAAAAACTCTGTCAAGAAACTTTAGGAAAGAATAGAGGGAAAAAGAGAGAAACAGTTGTCTAATTAATTATGTATTGAAGATCAAGAGGCAGATTTACTAAATTCACATGAATTCACATGAATGATTCGAATTGCGATTATGCAAATTAGGTGACTTCGACCAGTGAATTTTTTAAATTCGATCAATTGGAATGATTCGAATAATTTGAATAAAAATGTATTCGACTGTCGAATTTCTTCCCCTTTAAAATTTTATTCGACTGCCTAGTTTGCCAGGTTCAACATACTGAAGTGGAGTAAGTGAATTTAGATCAAATAGTGAAAATTATGTCGAATGGTTAAAATCGTACAATTCGATCGAATCAGACGATTTTATCGATCAATCGAATTTTTATATTTGATCGTTCAAGCAATAGAATTGCAGTAAAAATCCTTCGAATTCAAAGGATTTTTATTCCCTAACTATTCACATGGTTGAATTTCGAATCTTTTTCAATTCAATTTTAAAAAATGGAAATTAGGCTCTTAAAGTTACCATTACCATTAAAGTTACCTTTTTGCCACCCCTGGTAACTGCCCGCTCTGTGTCACTTGAGGCAAGATTCTCACCTTGGCTCATGGCCGTGCCTGGTTGATTGGGCTTTGATGGAAGAGCCACTCCAATTATGTTGGACTGGCTCTGACAGTCCACTTTAGACTTTTCCAGTCAGCAGTGCTGGCACTACTGTACCAGACAGAGATGCAGCTCGTCAGTATGCTCCATATGGTGCTCCTGTACAACACTGTGAGGGTGGAAGGTGGAAGGCTGGCCCGTTTCAGTTGTCTCAGGAAGTGAAGATGCTGCTAAGCCTTTTTGGTGATGGAGGCAGTGTAGGTGGTCCAGGTGAGGTCATCTGCGATGTGGGATCCCAGTAATTTGGTGTTCTTTACTGTCTCTACCGTGGAGCCATTGCTGTTGAGTGATGTGTGAGCAAGGCGAGTTCTCCTGAAGTTGAATATCATCTCTTTCATTTTATCCACATTCAGTGACAGGTTGTTCTCACTGCACCAGACTGCAAGTTACTGAACCTCATCTTTGTACATCGACTTGTCCTTCATCTTTGTACATCGACTTGTCCTTATGGCTGATGAGCCCCACCACAGTTGTGTCATTGGCGAACTTGATAATGTGGTTTAAGCTGAATACATCCTTGAGGAGCTCCTGTGCTCAGTCTGATGGTGTTGGAAATGTTGCAGCCGATATGAACAGACTGCGGCCTCTCTGACAGAAAATCCAAAATTCAGTTGCACAAAGAGGTGCTCAATCCCAGCTCGCTCAGTTTTCCCTCAGCTTTTGAGGGATGGTGGTATTGAATGCTGAGTCTATAAACAGCATTCTCCCATAACTGTCTTTCTCGTCCAGATGAGTTAAGCTCCCCATAGACGCAACGATCTTTCCCTGCCGAACGACCGATCTTAGGGAAGTCCGACCAATCTGTCAAATTATCGTGCGTTTAGTGCAGAGGTCCTCAAACTTGGCCCTCCAGCTGTTAAGGAACTACAAGTCCCACAATGCAATGATGGAGTCTGACAGCCACAGTCAGGCAAATGCATTGTGGGACTTGTAGTTCCTTAACAGCTGGAGGGCCAAGTTTGAGGATCACTGGTTTAGTGGGATACAAACGATCGTTCATCTTACGATTTTTCATCCGACATCGGTCTGATGATTGATCGGCCAGGTTAGAAAATCTTTATCGGTCCCCATGCAATCTACCTATGTTTGCAGGGTCAAGCAGGCTGCGATCCTTCAGTTTTGCTGGCAATATCGCCTGAAATGGTCTTTTTAGTTGATGGACACATCAGGCATTTAAACGATCGTTTGAGACAATCGTGGTCTCACAATAACAATTGGATCTTTCAAAAATCTTTATGTCTATGGCCAGCTTTAGTGAGAGGTGGAGTGCAGAGGATATGGCATCCTCAGTTGACCGGTTTGGCCTGTACACAAATTGTAGTGGGTCCAGTGAGCGGGGGGAGGGTGCTCTTGATGTGTGCCATGACAAGTCTCCCAAAGCATTTCATGATGACCTGGGTTAGTGCAACAGGACGGTAGTCATTCAGGCAGGTTACTGAAGATTTCTGGAGCGATGGTGGTGGACTTGAAGTATGTGAGGATGATCATCTGTCTTAAAGATGTGTTAAAGATATCAGTGAAGATGTCTGCCAGCTGATCAGCACAGTCTCTGAACACACGTCCAGGAATGTTGTCTGGTCCGGCAGCCTTTCGTGGATTGACCTATTGTCAATATAGAAAAAACTGTGTGATGAATTCTACTATAATCAATGAATTAGAAGCCTTAAAGCATTTGACAAGTTAATTATGAAAAAATAGATACGTAACATTGTACCACAACTGTATTTCTCCTTAAAAACTAGCTTATAACTAAGATTTCAGTTGTATCTTCCATAGAAAGGTATCAGCTGAAAACATTTCTAAGGATCTCAACAATTTTCTGTAATTGATAATGTTATTCTTTTTTTACTGTTATACCGGTTAACTTTTATCCCCTTCTTCCTATTTGTTAACATTTTATATTGTGCATGTTCCAGTGCTTTTTTTCTTCAATATTATTTTTATATTCAAATCCTTCCAATAAGATAGACAGTATTTATATTTTTTATGCTATGCAAAGTTTTACATGGCAAGTAGGCACAGTTCACATGCAGTTTTGGTATAAAGTATGCATCGGTCAATGAGCATAAACAAATAAAAAATCACAAAGGGTGGAAGTTGCAGTTCAGCAACATAAGGAGGGTTACAGGTTGCCTATCTTTGCCCGGCCTTCATCTTCTAATAGCTAGCAGCTGAACATTTAGGTATTGCTAAACATTCATGGTTTATTTATTGCTTTTGTATTGCTAGTGAAAAGAAACTAGTATAGAGGGAAAGCTTGCATGTTGCCTCTATGCACTGTTAGCTTGTTTAATAGTTTAATGATTTCCCACAAAGATGACAAGTTCCCCTTAAGCCTGATGTACAGTGTAGCTAAATCCATTAACATGCATTGACTTTCAATAAGCCTAAGCAGCAAAATACCTCTGAACTGTGAAAACATATCTTATTTTCAGTCTTTCCTGCTTTCTACAATAATACTGAACAGTTTCATGCTGAGCAATGAGCCTTGGCTTTCATATTGGTGTCTTATCTCTAGAATATATATATATATATATATATATATATATATATATATATATATATATATATATATATATATATATAGTAACTAATACCAAGAGATATCATCTTTAAAAGGTTGTTTAATGTAAAGGGCCATAATACCAGTAAATGTATTTGCCCTAAAATAATTTACATTTAAAGAGCAGTATAGCTCTTGCTTAATATCAGTGCACTGAATAGGACGTGTGCTGAACTACTTTTTGCCTATTGGTTAAATTACAGAAAATCTATGTTTTTTGTAATTTTTTGAGCTAAACAGGGCAAAGCAGGAAAAATTGAAGCTACTCCATGGTTCCTGTGAGGAAGATGATTATATAACTGTATACAGCCTTCACCTGTCGCCCCTTTATTGTGCCTGTTTTGTCTTATAGATAAGTCTTTTGAGAAGGGGAATTATCTGAGCACTAATAATCTAAATATCTGCCTCACAGGGACCAAAGAAATGGGCTTATCCTGAAGGCCAGTTAGGGTGTGATTTGGGGTTCAGTGCATATATAATGTATTACATATACCTACAACTCTAGATTATGTTTTAATATATCCGTAGCCTTGCTTGGATGAACGAGGGACCCTTCTAAATGCTGTACTATTAAGGGGGCTGCATACTTTTGCTTAATTTTATGTCATTGTGGGGTTCCTTCTTTGAGGCCAATAGCTGTTCTCATTGACCCCTTAAAAGGTGCACACAGAAATACAATATAACATACTAAACAGCAAAAGTCTCTCATTGCACTAGAGCAGTGAAAATATGTCCTCCAGGGTGATACACTGACTTTCTGATGGTAAAGTCGGGGTTTTGCAGGAGGATTAATGGTCTGGGACTGTTTGGTTTGGGGTAGGACCCCTGGTTCCATTGAAAGCAAGCATGCTGTATATAAGCTGTACAATAATGCCCTTATACACAATGTGAGGTCCACAAAGAACTGGTTTGCTAAGATGTCAGTGGAAGCTCTTGACTGCACAGAGCCCTGACCTCCAACTGAACACTTGTTAGCATGGTGGCCCAGTATTAGTACTCCGCCTCATTTAAGGTAGCAATTCCCACAAACAGTGTTCCAAACTATAGTGTAAATTCTACCCAGAATAGTATAGGCTGTTGTGGTAGCAAAGGGATGAATAACTTCATATTTTAATACATTTGCTTCTTGATTAATTCAGTCATAATGTGTGCCATATAGGGGCACAAGGTGGAAACATGTGAATAGAGTTTACATACATTTTGCTGAAGTTAAAATCAGATCTAAATAGCACATTTACTTCATAGTGGCGCAAAACAGTCTGCAGATCCTACAACTGGTGATGAGCAACAATTTTCACCATGCTTCTCCATGAAAAAGTCGCAAAAATACACCAATGGATGAAACAAAATATGTTGTTACCCATAGACTTTACTGCATTTGGCAAAATTTCAGCTAAGCAAAACCTATACTACATATAACATAAAACATATTGGGCACCATTCAAGACTCTTACTTTTGGGCACCAAGAATATTTTATTACTGTACATACTTTAGAGAATAGTTTTGAGATGGAAAGCTCCAGTATTTGCATGATCAGCCTTTAAACATTTCAGGGATTCAAAGGCAGTAGGGGTAATTTTGAATGTATTTCTGCAGGCATACATAATGCCCCATGTGCCATCTGGTTAAAAGAGACACAAATATCAGTGATACTAGGGACAGATGGTAGATGTTCTGTCTGAACAAAGACAGAAAAAAGTAAAAAAAATAAAAAAAAAATGTCAATTTTACAATATTTTTCTTCCTGAATTCAAAGCTTTATGACTGGTCATTCAGCACCTGTACAGTATATAAACCATAAGCATTCAAAAAGAAAGACAGACAACAAGCAGCTATAATGTTTTTGTGTCAGGACATAAAATGCAGCTACATGAATTACAAATCTACATTTTATGAAAAATATAATGGAGTCTTTTAAAGTGATTGTTCTGAAACGTATAAGGTAACCATTCAGAATATTGTTTTTGGCCTTTTTTAATCCATTAATGGTGAAAACGTTTTCTTAGAAGTAGAAGCTCGTGTTTATATTGCAGATTTTCTATGGTATTTGGTGTGTGGGATTCTTTAACATATGTGATCCAGAAAGTTATGGGCCATGGGGAGTGTCCTGGTGGGGTGAATATGCCACTTAAAAAATTCTACAAAGTGTGCCCCTCAAAAAATTGGTAAAAAAGACATTTACTACTAAAAAAGTTAATTCATTATAGTGGTAGGAAATGTGGGGGGTGTTTTTGAATAGCACCACTATTTGATTAAGATCCTAATTTGACACGAAAGCTTTGTGGGATGTGCAGTAGTAGTACATATGCTGATGAGTAAGAAGAGACGTAGGAGCCTGTAAATTAATGGAAGCTTTAGCAGGTACAAAGATCAACCTGAACTCTAATATTTACCATTAGCAGGGTTAGATACCCTTATATGAGTTCAAAGCAATTCCCAGAGACCAAATTTGATCGGAATACTTATTCCGAAATTAAGTTGGCTTACAGTAGTGCAGCAATCCTAGTAGGAAATAAGAGATGTACATATTAGTCCTGTACTCTGATAATCTATTATTGTGTACAATTTGCACTGATGACATTGAACCAAATGTATGCTATACCAGCTCAAGTATGTAAACTCTGGCAGTATGAATTGGGGGAATGTATGGCTAGCTTCGTAATATAACATAATTCCTGGTGGTTGAAGTTTCAGCATTAATGTTCATTAATATACATTTCCCTCATAAGGAAGGAGGAGAAGAAGCAATGTTACCAGTCTTTCCTTCCAGCTTGGGTGGTGGTGGAAGGATATATTAGTAAATTAAACAAGGAGGCCATGTAAGGGATAATTAGGCACAGCATACAGTAAATAAAATTCAAAATTTCTGGAAATGGAGATCAAACATCTAAAGCACTACAATTTACAGTTAATTGGATTACAGTGCCCAAATTACTAGAAGGTCATGCCTAACCAATATGTGTTAGAAATGCTAGCTAGCAAAGTCCACAGTACTCCAGAAATGCTGGAAATAGCGCAGTTTATGTGAGTGGCATCTGCCTAATGTTAAGCCTATGCCATAGAAAGAAAATATCATCATACTGTGGTGATGAAATGCTGAATAAGTATTCTGCAACTATTTCATTACAGTCTGAATAATGACATTGCATTTGTATAACCTTTAGCACCCAATAATAATATATACATTCACATCATTGTTGAGATATACTCTACCTTCTTTTATATTGAGTGCTTAACCTGACATAAAAGATGGGACTTATCTACTAACAGAAAATCCACATAACCAGAAACTGGGAATTACCATTGATCATATTACTACATATTACATATTACTACCATTGATCATATTACTACAGCATAGAAAGCTAATTTAGTTCTTGAACTGAGTACCAAAAAGATTACGAATGTGCAACAGAAGTGAAACCTGGGGAAAATAGCCATGTGCCGCAGCTTTCCTGCAGTTTACTGAAACTGACACTAATTAACAAATACAATGTAGCCTCTCTTGTGATTTGAAGTGGACATAACTTGTGCCCACTATTATGCTGTAGTTCTAGGAACAAATGCCGCATTCTGGCTATAAAATATGGAGGCTTGAGTCTAAAATTTGCACTTTGCACTGAGTTAGTAAATGAGGTTTCTGGTGGATAACTGAAATTTAACACTCCATACCGCTTTCATCGCTCGTTATGCATTGTTTTTATTATTGATTTCTGATTATGACTGTCAGGTTATTTTGTCCTTAAACTGTAGTAATACAGTATAAATTAGCTAACCCAAGGAAACAACAGGGCTCAGCAAATTACAGTATTGATAAATGTGTTTAATGGACAGACTTGCTGCCAAGCCATAATTTTACAATTCGCACTGGGCCTAAATATTAGCATGTTTTATATAATTTATGTAATGGAAAAGGCCCAGAGTGATATTAGCGGAAAAAGAAAAGTTACCCAACGGATCTCCGTTACCATCTCTTTGTTTTATTTGTTTAATTATAATGACATCTTGTGCATTTCTTGTAATTAAGGGCTAACTCCAACCAAAACCAAATTAAATGCAAGCTTGTTGAAACCCCTATAAAATATCTAGCACTGGGAACCTCATGCAGGGCTCTTTCAATGTAATACAGTACTATTATGTCTGCAAAATTTGAGCAATAAGCAAATATATCATGCAAAGAACTGCAAATCCAGTTTTCCTTTAATACTGTAAAGAGGATAGAAACTAAACCATAACTGTGCCCATTAGTTTTCTATGGAAGTTGCAGAAAAATGCAATTATGTATGCAAGGCAATCCACCAATAAGAATTCTACTGACCAAAATCTTATTGACAGATGCAAGAGAGTTTACTGGTGAGAATGCTGATTACTAGCATTATGCCTGTCAGGGACGGAACTAGGGGTAGGCAGAGTAGGCACGTGCGTAGGGCGCAAAGCTTTGGGGGTGCCAGGCACGTACCTTTCACTGCTGCCTACCCCTTAGTCCGGCTTAGTGAGTTGCGCTCGTCGGCAGTCCTGCACCTGTTTGAGTGCGTGCGCATGCTTGAGCATACGTGAGCATACATGAAGGGAGGGGGAGCTCGTCTCTGAAGCGGCCAGTCAGCTTGCATACGCATGCGTCTCCTGCACGCGTGGTTGAGGGGGCGCCTCAGCTGGCCAGGTTGCCTGGGGTGCCCACTCGGCCTGGCCCGGCTTAAGCTTAAAGCTTCCAGCTCTCATTGGAGGGTTATTTTGCATTTGAATGCAGCAATGGGCCTTGGAGAGCTGGGACATTTTTGAAATTGTTAATATTGCTTTAAGAATACAACCCTGATGTTACTGGGCTACAGCTGTCAGAATGACTTAAACTTGAAATATGTTAAATTTTCTAGGATTTGTAGTGCAGCAACAACTGGTTGGTGAGTGTGTAGTGCTGTATGGTTTAGACTTCATTTAAAGCTTAAAGGAGAATTCAACCCTGTAATTTATGTCCCCCTCCCCCCTACCCTACAGAGAGCCCCCTCCCTCCTCCCCCCCGACTTACCTGGTACCCTCGGCAAATGCCCCTAACTTTCCACTTTCCCCTCCTTGCCGGTCCTGTCCAGCGGAGTTAACAGCAGTCATCTTCCCTCATTTGGTCTTCATCCTGTTGTGAGCAGCGTGTTCGGCGCATGCACAGTAATCTTCGGTGCAGAGCAACTGTGCATGTGCAGAAAGTCACGAAAATTTCTGGAACAAAAGGGTCTATTTAGGGTAGGGGGGATATAAATGACGGAATTGAATTCTCCTTTAATGGTTGAATAAGGGGTTTAAAGGTTGAATATCCATGCCTCTACGTGTAACATATTGTAATTCATTAAGGTTCCCATTAGTGATGTGCAATGCGGGCCGATACCCGTGGGACCCATGTCTTTACCTATTTGTGGGTGGTAGGTGGGTTCAGGTTGAGCTCTTCTTCCTGCTTTCTGTGCGCCTGCTCATTCCACCTCTTTTGTGATGTCATTGGTAGGGCGGCACAGGTCTGGCGCGAGTGCAGGGAGGGCAGGTTTGGGTGCAGATTATTCTAGTTCCTATATATGGACTAATATTGGCAGTGGATCATTGAGAAAGTAGCCTGTACCAAATCAGGTAGCATATAAGGCATCTGTATGTTTCCAGTAGGCTGTAGTTGGGACAAAGGAGGAAGCTGTTGTTGGAATTATAGCTCACCCAGGAAAACTTAGGACTAGAATCTATATTCAGCATTAGACCTGGGTGTTCTTGTATTTAGAATTTTTGTACCAGTTTGCAATGTGATGATGTCACAACACGGAAATGGGCACATCCAACTTGCAAAGCAAGTATAGCCTTTCATACATCCATAAAATACACCATTGTTTGTCAGCCTTCCCCTTTTATCCTCAGTTAGTTACTTTTGCCCACTAATGTATGGAGTGAAATAACATTCAGAGTGAAGGGAAACATTAAACAGGATGCATTACTGGTAGGGTGTCCATTTCCCAAATCATTTTGTTTATCATTGTAAATAATAAACAGCACCTTGTTCCTGATGCAAACTAAGAAAAACAATCTGATTGGGTTTAATTCATGTTTAAATTATTTTTTGCACACTAATGGGCAGATTTATCAAGGGTGGAACTTTTTAAAAACTCCCATAAACTCCCATGAACTCCCATGAACTCGAAATTCGACAATCAAATTTTATTAAAAAAATTTAAAATGTTAAACTCTGGTGAATAGAATTAACACGAAAACTGAAATCAAATTCAAATCAAATTCAATATGAGTTTTTTAAAAAAACTTGGATGTTAGGAAGGCTGCAAACAGCTAACAATTGATCCCAGGATATCTTCCATTGACTTAAACAGCAATTTGTCTGGTTTTAGGTGGCGAATAATCAAATTTGAGTTCTCAAAGGACCAGTGTAGGATAAACCTCAAAAACAGAATTTAAATTTTTTAAAAAAACTTGAATGGAATTTTAACAATTCCCTTGTCAAATTTAACAATTTTGGCCATAAAAAAAAACTCGAAAATTTAAATTTGAAAACCCATGATGCTTGGTTCTGTGAACCCTTATAACAGGTGACTTGTGTTTGCTTTAAAAATAAATAATAATAAAAAGGGGTCAGTCATATACAGAGTATGTTGGATTTATATCCTAATATAATTTAATTATGATCAATTTTACATACAAGAGATAGCTTCTAGATGTTTGGAGATGTTTTTAACAGACAAGGACCCCTTGCCTGAACCTGACATGCTTTGTTCATAATCCTGCCAAAAACAAGTAGCTTGGGATAAAGAAACTATTATAATTGTGTGATGATAATTGTTTATGTTAATAAAGTTTGTCATAGAAAAAGAAGCACATAGGTGGGACCGTCTCCACACCCAGAGGACTGAGCTGTACAGTCAAGAAATACAGTATGAGAGACAGATCTCTCATATTTGGTTATGAATTAATTTGGTTATTGTGTAGAAAACTTCTTTTTGGCTTGCAATTGCAAGAATGTTAATGGTTCTCCTGTTTTAACAGATGATTAATGTTCCACCAATAAGCATTTGTTTACAATTTATAACTAAAAACTTGCATAACACATTAAATACTTAATACTAAATTACTAATTGATCAATTTATTGTATCTCTTTTGTATGCATGAAGAATAATTATTTTCAAAGCATCTATAAGGGGCAGATTTACTAAGGGTCGAATTCGATTTGAGGATAATTGGCGAATAAGAATTCGCCAGTATCGTAAAAAATATTCACAGGTTTTGAGCGTTTTTCGAATATTCACATAAATCGTATGATCGAACGATTTTATGCAAAATTCGTATGAATCGAATATTCGCAACATTTGATCGGACAAATGCTACGTGATACGAAAACTTTAAAAAAAGCCTATGGGGGCTTCCCATAGGCTTCTAATGCAATTCAGTCAATTCAAATGTTTAGTTCAATGCTTCCTCCTGTGTCCAAATGCTCACCATCCATGTAGGCCACACCAGTCGACCATCAAATGTAATTCAGCTTATGGTAGGATGGAGCACACAATCAGCAGGTTTCTACTGCAAAAACTTTTATTGCTGATTGTGTGCTCCATCCTACCATAAGCTGAATTCTAATGCAATTCGGTAGGTTAAATATGGCAGTTGAATAAAAATTTAAAGGGCAAGTTTTTCGACCGGCGAATAGCCATTCGATGAAATATATATTTATTAGATCTATTCGATGCAACCGAATATTTCTACTGTGCATGCACAGTAGACCGAGATGTCTAACTTTAACAAAAGAGTCAGCTGTTTCACTCTACTGTGCATGCATTGGCCCCAGGGTAGCAAAGAAAGAAGGAACTGAAACATAGGGTCGCTCCATAGTGCTCACAAAGAACAACCCAGGGTGGTGTAGTTTTCTGTTATGAGCACTAGCCCAGAGTATTAGGTAATGAATACAGTTTAGCACCACCCCAGTGATTGTGACATTCCTTCTCTTCTCCTGAGAAGAAATTGATTTGCCTACTGCACTCACCTACATTGAGTCAATTGTTAAAACCTCTGTGGGCTTAGTATTTGCAAATGTATCACATTCAACTGTACATTAAATATATTCCCCCAGGATCAATATATCACCTTGCAAAATTGAACTGTTTAAAATAAAAAAAAATACACAGCTTTTATTCTTAGTATCCAATCCCTCTGAGCTTTTGGTAATAAAAGCCAAGTTAAATGCACAATGGCAAGAAATTCTGATTTGGAAAAGAGGAGAGACCTAGTTATGAAATTCATACAAATCATTACAGATGAAATGAAGAAGAAAAGTAACTGGTACAATGAGCAAGTTCACCTTTTGCACATTGCTAGCGGGAATAAAACATAATCATGATTGTGTACTGATGTAATTGTCCTGGGACATTTGATGACCTTTCTATGTTGTCTGCATGAGTTGTATGGGGTGGCTTGACGAAGATGCCAACAGAAAAAAGATGCAGATAACACATACACAAGTAGGCAAATGTAGGATTATTTATTTATGAAACAATATTTGTGTCCAGCTCCGTTTTCCGAACTAAGCATTTGCATGAAACATAGAGCTAATTAATTCAGAAATATTTTTTGATTTATTAAGTAACGGGATAAGATCATTTCTGAAGGAAATTATCTAATTACCTTAAAGGGGTTATTCACCTCTATAAATGCATGTCACTCCAGACTTGAAGGGGCACAGTCTATTTATTTTTCAACTCAAAACAGCTTTCCAGCAGCAGTACACTGGCAACTAAAACAAAATGTGTTCAGCAACAAAAGTCCATACCACAGAATGTTGCTTACTTTAGCAGAAAAGTGTTCCATATGCAGTCAGAACAAACATTTGCAGGTAAACAGCAAATCAGCTCCTATTCTCACACACCTTCAACTGCTGCTCGCTTCCTTAAAATACCCTTTAGAAATCCAACCCACAACTCTGCCTGGTTAACCCTGTGGTGGCTCTTACAGGGATGGTTCAAAACCTAAAGTAGAGGGATATATATTTGCCATCAAGGTTATATCCCTCTAATTTGTACAACTCCCCCTCTGTCTCAACCTGGGGAAGGTGGAGACTTCACATGCTGTTTACAAGTTATGTGCTCTACCATATACTTGAATTCTTGAAATGCCATGAAACAATGGGTTATCCTGGCAATTGATCCTCTGCTTTGTTTCAACCAAGTAAGAGGAGCATGATCGGAGATCAATCTAAACCTCCTCCCTAAAAAGTAATAACAGAGCGAGTCCAATGCCCACTTCATTGCCAGGCATTCTTCTCTAGTATAGCATAATTTTTCTCAATTGGAATCAGCTTTCAACTGAGGAAAACCATGGGATGCTCTTCCTCATTGATGACTTGTGACAGAATGGCTCCCAGATCTACAGTACATCTGAAGAGTCTGTCTGGACTTTTTTGAACCACCAAGATGGGGTACTGACAAAGTGTAGTTCTACTCAATCATGACTGACGTCTGACCTTTCGTCTGGTCAGTCAATGGAGTTGCTATGGTGGCAAAACTGTGTACAAGCCTCCAGTAGTACCCAATCATTCCCAAGCTCGCATCTTCCTTATATAATTGGGGTTTTACTAGCTCTCTTCTATAATGTACCAAAGTTACCTTACCTCTTCAGTCCCTATTGCACACTTTTCTGTGTTCACTGTGAAACCACCCTTTTTCAAGGAGTCAACAACTGCCTGGAGTTTATGCAAATGTGACTCCCAATGTCAGCTAGGGAAACAGATGTACACCTCTAATGGGGCCACAAAAGCTTGTCCATTGCCCTTTGGAATGTAACTTAAAGCACTGTTATACTCTCCTCATCCTTGGCTACCAAACACAACAGGTCAGTTTGTAAACTAAAGAGAATTCTCTTTTGTTTACAACCTCTTTATGAGGGACAGAGGGATTAAAAAGGGGGGAGGAGTTTGTTTGTAGCTAAAGCCTGAATTCAAGCCATGCACTAGAAATAACCATTTCTGGCTACACATTTTGACTGGGTAAAAGGTTACAAAGAAAATTATCATTGGTGTATAAACAACCTTGTATAAGTGACAAGTATGAAGCCCAGCTACTCTTACAAATAGAAGCGGCTTCACAACTAGGTCAAGTTATTAATATGGGTGACTTCAATTATCCGGACATTGACTGGGGTAATGGGGTTGCCAAGACAGAAAAAGTTAGTAGGTTTGTAAATATGCTAAATGACAACTTTTTATTCCAGTTCATTCACTACTATAAATAACTCTCTTTTGGATCTTGTAATAACTAATAATACTGAACTCATCTCTAGCATTTGTGTGGGTGAGCATTTAGGGAATAGTGATCATAACATGGTCTCCTTTGAGATTCTGTTGCAGAGGCAATTCTATAAGGGAGTGACAGTATAAACATCTCTGCAACATATTAAGTGGGAAATGTCTTCACAGGGTTAAACACAGAACAAAAATGGGAAGTCATTAAAATGCTGCTCAATAAATATACGTCATTATATTGCCCTTTTAAGCAAGGAACGTTGTTGCAAAGCAAAACCTTTTTGGTTCAATAGAAGTGTTGGTGTTCAAGTTAGCTGGGACAGCCGAATCATTTATAAGGTACAAGGAGGCAAATAAATCATGCATAAAAGCTATCAGGCAACCTAAATCAACATGGAAAAGGATATTGCAGTAAGCAGTAGAAAGAATCCATTATTATTTTTTAAATATGTTTAATAGTTAACTTTAGGTTCCATGGAGGATGCTGCAAATTTGCAGAGTGATTTGTCTATGTTGGAAAATTGGGCAACCAATCGGTTCAATGTTGATAAATGCAAGGTTAAACACTAAATGGCAGTTATACAAGCAAGCAAACTGCTTGCTTTCTCAAGCATGAGAAAGGGGCGTGACCCCGAAACGTTGCACGCGCAGTAAACACGTTAAAAAATAAACACGTTTGCTTGCAAATGACCCTGTGTGTCTTTGGATTTTCTTGTTAAAACTTTGTGTGAGGGGGCCAATCCTCTACCTTTGAGCACCAGGTATCATTGAATTCTTTTCTAAGAGGGTTTGTGGGAGTCTGTGTGGACTATACTACTGGTCAGGACAAACTACATGTCCCAATACGATTTGCAAGTCACATCAGTCAGTAGATGGCATGCATTGTGTTTCAAACACTTCTGGCCATCTAATTGTTGTGGATTATGTGGCATTTAGTAGCTTGTACATTGGAGTATGGGTCACTAATGTGCCTGATCTGAATTAAGTTAACACAGTTGCGTACAACTTGTATAGGAAAAGAGTACAAAGCTTAGAGTGCTTCTCTTGCAGTGTCTGCTTAATACAGTGTATAATCATAAATGACATACATGTATCTGCACCAACGCAAATTGTAACTATTGTATCAATCACAACTGTAAAATGTCTATTATTTTCTGTTTTGGATTCTTTTATTTTGTGGTTAAAACAATAAAATGTACCTTTAAACAAATGACATACATCATAAATCTGCACTTTATCACCCAGTGTATCCAAACATATTTATGAACTATTCATCTACATTATATATACATATGCAACAATTCATATTACAATTAGTGAAACTATATTACACTTCTGCATTCAATGAAACCATCAAAACATATACCATTTTATTCATTAAATCAGTTGTGTAAAGTGTTAAAAATCTATGATTGGGACCCTTCTAATTTTGTGGCTTGTTTTAAAAGCACTGCAAGTCGAATCAGATCCATACATAGTCCTTTTAAAATGGAATATAAAATCCAAAGAATAAGTTGCTTTTTTCCAAACTGACTTAACCACTATCAGTACAGACAAGAATGGTTATACAGTCTAATGAGGAAAATTATTCTCACATGGGAAAGTGCCACACAATACTGTAGTTATAGTCCACAGATCTTGGTCAAAATTAAGATTACATAACTGAAAATAGACCCTCTTCATATATTGAAATTGAAATATATAGAAATACATAGGCTGAGAGCAGTGGAGCAGTGTGGCCGCCCTTCAGCCTGTGTGAACACAGAATAAGGCTTACTGAAGTGTATGACCAGTCATTAAGTAGGTCCAGTCTTCAAATCTAGCATTTATGTACATAGCTTTTTCATATGAAGAGGCTTTTGCTATAAATAAGCAACTGTAGTGACTGCCCAACATAGTAAACTTAGTTGATATCATCTTTATTTAATAGTGTTTACTTCTGTAGGTTTGCTTGATATTAAACTTGTGTTCATGTTGGGGCATATTTTGTAACTCAGACTCTGGATGCAACAGGGTTTTATGCTAGACTTTTTGAAATGCATGAATTGTGCTTTTACTTCCCAAATGATGTGTGCAAATTGTTCACTGCACAGAGCTGCAGCAGCCATGTGTTCTTAACAGTTGTCTTGTTGATACAGTATAACCTCTACTATCTTATATCAACATCACATATTATGATGCATCAGGCACAAAAGCTTTTAGCAGCAAATACACCATGATTTCCAAAAGCACCTATAAAAACTTACTAGCAATGGGAAGTTTGTTAGCAAATTATTACAAAAAGTGGAAAGAAAAAAGAAATGACCCATTCAATTGCACCACCCCATCCAGTGAGTTCCAAAATATATGAGGGAATAATTAATAAAATATAACCTTTATTAAAGTTATTAAAATCCAGCGTGATAAAGCAAAAATAAAAATAAAACAAGGGGTATAGGTCAGGGAGTCGGGCAACCAAAGCGATTGATCCCCCAATGAGTATATGTATGGAAGGAGTCGCTACACTTGACCCACCATTTGAGGTTTCGCATGTACAAGAACAGGCATACAGAAAACTAATCTGCCTATCGTGTGCCTCAGGCACCACTAGCTAATTGCCTGCTCATAGGTACATGGGCCCCCCGTGGATACGTAAAGTATAATGGTAATAACCTCCAGGGCGCCTGAAAGTCTCGGGAAATGGCAATCTATGTGAGACAGCTAGTCAATACATAGATCAACAATTACGTAGATTTGTGATTACCCTTCCATCTTTTATCAAAGATACAGGTGACCTCCTACAGAAACTAACAGAAGTAAGAGTTGGACAAGGCACACTGCTGGTTAGCTGTGATGTTGAATCCCTATACTCTTCGATTGCACATAAACAGGGCCTCCAAACTGTGAGATATTTTATGGAAACAGAGTAACTGGGAAAGCCAATATATAGACTTTATGTCTGATCTTTTGGATTTCTGTCTGCATCATAATTTTTTTGTATTTCATGAAAAATTCTACTTGCAGATTAGAGGTGTGGCAATGGGAGCATTATTATTAATTATTCCCTCATATATTTTGGAACTCACTGGATGGGGTGGTGCAATTTAATGGGTCATTTCTTTTTTCTTTCCACTACTTTTGTACATACCATTTGACTCTGCACACCATCCACACATGCCTTTACTTTGTTTGACGGAAGGTGCTCCCTTTATTCGACTTTGTTTAGCAAATTATTAGCCTTCACAGCCTCCACCAGTTTCCACATATATACAGAACAATTCGGCAGGCGCGAATTCGCATCGATTTCCCGCGATTCGCCGCCGGCGAATAAATTTGTGAAACGCCAGCAAAAATTCGACTGCCGAAAAAAAACTGAGTCGGAAACGACGCGACACGCGTAAAAAAACATGCTGTGACTCGTTTTTTTCGTCAATTCGCGAATTTCGCTGGAAAAATCGCAAATTTTTCGGCAAAACTGGATAAATTCGCCCATCACTACAATTAAACACTGTAGTATATACTGTAGATTATACTGTAGATTATGTGTATATAAATTACAAGACAGAGTTCTATTCTCTGAGTGGTGCATTGGTAGGCATTCTTGTCTTATTCAATTCTGATCAGAATATTATCTCTGTAAAGTCTTCCCCCTGGGACTGGCTTCCCATATTCCAAAAATATACAGGTAGGTCACCTTGCATCTAATGAAAATGGCTTTAGAGGAGGAATTAAAGCAAATGAACATTCAGAGCTATTTTAGCAGTTCAGTGGTTAGATCAGCACAATGAGCTCTTGATTAAACTCTAAGGGGGAACTGTAATCGCAGAACTTAGTGAATAAAAATTTGCCTGTCACAATGTAATATTCTTCATTGGGCTTTTATTGCATTGTGAATCTTAATTGCACATTGCTAACCTTTCACACCTGCTCTGGAGTTACGTTAAATATTTTGGCTCAAAAAATGGTTTGTGATTGCGAAATTTCATTACATACACTGCGAATGTTCTCAAAAGTATTTCTATCTCAAACTTTGGGAGGAAGTCGTTGAGTCTTTTAACTTCAGTCAAAAATGGAGCAAACATGGTTGCTAACATTCGCAAAGGTGTTTGCAAATGTTTTTTTGCAATGAAATATATTAAATTCCCCTTTAGGCTAATGCATGTGTGCTGTAGGCAACTGAGATTGTGTGTTTCACTAAGGCATGGATGTGCTTCCTTTTTGTTGATTTAGTGGACCATGTGACCAGAGTGGTAAGCTGGACGGAGGATCGGCGTTTTCACCCTACCTTGTGGTTTAATCGGTCCACGCTCAATCTTTATATGGACTAAGAAATGACATATTATAACATACACAGAAGATAAAATAATATAAAAAGGAATAACACAAGCATTATCTCCCAATCGTGTCTTCTCGTTTTGTGTATTCTTCTGCTGAAACTACTATGGCAATTCCAATAGGGCCCATGCATCATCAAAATTACATTTAGAGGCGTGAAATACATCCAAAAAAACATGTTTAATTTATGCTACAAATCTGGTTCCTTCTCCCTTCAGCATCAGCTGCAGTCTACTACTTGGTGGGACATTCAAATTCATATTTGTTTCTGATGGCTCATCATGTCCTGCCATAATTGTTCTTATTTTGCTTCTCTGTTGGCCGATGATTCATATTGCTATAATTAGATAATTAATTTGCATTTGTGTTTCCCCTTATCATTTTACATTATTAAGTGTTACAGCTGAAACTGAAAGTTAAGCCTTAAGTTGTTGTATTCAAGGCTGCAGCCTCCCGCTAATCATATAACAGGAAGCCAAAGGGGATCCGAAGAGCTCAATAAGTGCAACTCTCCAGGTAGGCAGAACAAATAGCTTATCATAGCATATACAAAATGGTGTCTTGTATCAGGTATAAATCTGCAGGAAAATATGTTTCGGTGTTTGAGCAGTAAGTGTTATATACACTTTCTATTTAGTATAATTATACAGCAGTATATCTAGCAGCACTGTGTACATAAGTGTGGTTTATTGTTCACATTTAATTTCACCTAATAATAATAATTTTACATTACACTGCATAACAGTTCCCTTTTAAGCTTTTCAGAACATTTCTTTAATCTTTCTCCTGCACAATTTTCAATGGGAAGATGCGACCCAGATCAATAGACTGTTACACAAAAATTACAGCATTTGTCTTGTGCTGTGAATGTAATTGAAGAGGTACCTATTCTCACAACGAAGATAGAGGGGAAAGGTTGGATAGGGAAAAACAAATGAATGGAATAGAGAAACAGAAGGTATAGTTTCAATGTGCTTTGTTAGCTGCCAGAGTGACTACATATTGGTTGTTTGCAATAGCACAGATGGCCACTGGCATTTTACACTTGTTTTGCTGATGAATGCAGAGCTGTCAACAGAACACCTGCATTCGTCAAATGTTGTATGTGGCGAGCTGGTTATCCTGAATTGAAGGTGGTTGATTGCAGGCAAACCAGCCATTCTAACATAACCAGGCACAAAAGGGAATACATTACTGCAAAGGTAGGATCATGTCTGATAAACAGTGTTGGACACTTACTGGTAGATTTTATAATGTAAAATGGGAGAGTTACAATTTCCCAAGTGATCTTAAAGCTTATGAGTGTCAATGATAAAGCAAGCAGAAAGGTAAGAATTAGGTTCTAAGATAAAATGAGTATACCTCTAAGACAGAGATATCACTAGTTATTTGGTTTCACCAGAAAAACAAGCTGTTCTGTAACTGTGTAGTGTGAGTAGATAAAATAAACAAAACATAAACAGACAAACATAATAGGACAAACAACTCCCATCGCTTGTTTCCTCTCACATACGACCTTAGTTCTCTAGTCAAGCTGGGGTGGAAATGACTGCTTGGCCGGTGTGCACCATCAGTTTGCAATAGGCATGTGACCAACATGAAAGCATTTTAAAATCTGGGTTGATTCTATAAATAAATAATTGATCATCATCCATAACATTCACTACATAAATGTCATGCATCTGACTTTGTTGCAGGTTTTGTTGCATTCTGTGTCCAAGTACAGAGGATTATTACAAGTTTGACCTCCTTTTGCATGAGATAAGAATCTACCTGCATCCAGTCATACTATGTTCAATAGCATAAATAATAAAGTGCAAAAACAATATGTTTAAACTGACACAATTGTATTTATCTATCTATCTATCTATTGTCTGGCTGTGTATTTACATATATATATAGGCTGGTGTCACAGCTGAAACGTCAGTTGTTTTTTGCCTGCAATAAATATTTTTGTTAGTTTATAAGTCCTGTGAGTGCGACCTGCTTCCCTTGGATCATATAGATATATATATATATATAAAATGGTTAGTATGTCTGTCTGTCTATCTTTCTATCTAATTTATCTCTCTCTGGTTATCTATCCTTTAAATATATGCTATAGTAGTTAAAGGGTGCTCTTTAAAAATCCATGATATAAATATGCCCGCAAGTCTCCCTGTTCATGTCTTCCAGGACATTTTTTGTCCCACCAAGTCACATTCGATTAATATCATTCACATGTCTGATTTGCTACATGCAGCACATTATTTAGGAGGAACAGGTAAAATATGGACTGACAAAACTTAATTTGTCTGCATAGTATTAACTTTACTCTAAAACTGACTAGCAGCTCCCAAACTGTTGAGCTGACTGATCCAGCTTTGGAGGTCCAGGAAGTCACTGGTGGGTCCACTATGAGGCCCAGTTAGGGTAAACATTTGTAACCAATGTCTTTTTGGTCTTCTAGATATTTGTGGAAACCCAACATAAAGATACATGTTTTTGGTCAATTATTTTGTTGGCTTTTGTTAGTGCTGGAGTTGGCTATTTCAGTGAGCACTAAAGCATCCACTCGGAAAGATCTCCTAATGGATATATTAGACCTCCCGGTCAATCAAAATCTGACCCAGACCTCTGCATGAAGACAACATGACATGTGAAAGGTTGCTGAGCGTAAGATACTGAAAAGTAACTTGATAATTATATGAAGGGTACATCATTTTTAACTGATTATATTTAGAAAGTTTATTTCATTTAATATTAGCTAAGGGGGCCCTGACAAAATGGAAAAATACTAAAAACCAGCAATCTACACCTTATCTATAAAATAGGTTGCCTTTCTCTTTCTAAATATATTATCCAGTGCTATGAAATGTGTTCTATAAAAGCTTTATAAAAAGTGATTGCTTCTATACTGAGTTTTTTTTGTAAATGTCACTGGTCTAGGAGGAACTCTGTGAGCAGTTGGAGCAGCTCAAAACCAGCTTTTTAAGAAGACCTTTCATATTTGTACTGAGGAATGTGCTTGCTTTCGGAACAAGGTGCTCTTTATTTGTCAAAGAGATTTTTATCAAGTCCATCATACTTTACATGTCTGTTTAGAGGGTCTTTGCACAGGAATGAGATTTCTGTACATCCTGCTAACTTTTCTGCAGTTTTTCTCAATTACAAAACAAGTTGTAAACATACATTTTTCTGCTCACATGCAAAGCTGCTGCCAGGATTGTTTAAGGCCATTGAGGAATGCAATTTCCTCAGCACTGCAAACTGTATTTCTCTTCTGGCTCTGCAAGGATCCATCATATTTTCTGTCTGCCATGTATTGCAAACTCAGGCAGTGCAATGTCTTTGCTTCATTTCCTTCATGTGTCACAAAGAAATGGCTCACAGTGGGTTGTCTGTATAGAAGTGCTTTCAACAAATTACAGCTATCAAAATAACTTTTTAATCTGATTGACACAATAACACCAAAAGGCTAACAATTCTTGCATTGTTCTCAGATGCCAAATCTGTGCTATATAACTTGAAATGCCAATTCAGCCAGGTTGATAAGTATCTGTTATTTTTATGCAATTTACTTTGCACTCCCATAAAGCTGTGTAGAAAAAAATAAGCACAACTAAATGGTATACAGTACATTTCCTAATCACAAACTTTCTGTACAGAAAATTAATTTGACACGTTTATATTTCCCCACTGGTATTCACATCTTCACTTGTATATTAACCAGAAAAATCTGAATTTTTTTTAATTAAAATTTATTTAATTAAATTTATATTATTGCATTTAAATAGAAGGGCTGCACAGGCCTGGAGCAGAAAGTAAGCATATCTGATGATCACGGTGTTACATTTCCTTCTCTTTTAAGGCATAGGGCTAAATCTAAATAGAATTGAATATGTAAATTGTCTATGTCAACAGACTGTCTAAAATTTTTGATAAATAGCTCTGAACTATTGGGCTGTATCTGTGCCATAAAACAAGCTGTTCTGGATGTATAGTTGGCCAAAGGGACATAAAAGAGTGATCCGCATGTCTCCTCCCATAATACCTCATGTGAGAGCTAACTTCTCTCTTTTGTGGTATTAACAAAAAACATCCTGGACACTGAACAAAAATGACAAAAAGGAGAACTAAACCCCCATTGTGAAAACCCCATCCCCTTCTCTCCATTGGCCCCACTCCCTGCTTTCTCCCACCATTGTACCTTATTTAAAAAAAGTGTCCCTGGCATTAATGCAGAGTAGAACAGTGGAGCTCATGGATGCCATCTTCAGTATCTTCAGATCCTATTGTTTTCTTCAGCAATCATCTGAACTTTCTGGGGCATTCTCAGTAGGCATGAATACCAGCTTGGACCCAACAGCACTTATGCAAAAAAACTCAGTGTCGCTGATCACTTAGGCGTATAATCCAAAGTTACTTAAGATGGCGTCCATGAGCTCTACTCTGCATGTATATGTGACGTTAATGCCAGGGGCACTTTTTCTTCAGAAATGTACTATGGAGGGAGAAAGCAAGGGTGGGGCAATGGAGGGAAGGAGATGGGGGTTTTCACTTAATATGGGGTTTAGTTCCCTTTAACACAATTTAACAACAAGAAAACAAGATATTTGGACCCAAACTGTTAAGCTGGCACAGTTTAGCTTCTTATGTATGCTGAAAAATAATTTCTTATACATTACAACCTTCCCTTTAATGTCCAGAAGAATACCTGACAAATACAGAGATTCTACAATTCTGCTCTTCCAAGGGCTTTGGAGTATATCTAATACAAGTTTGTGATAACAGCCTGTTTCACTTTAGAAAAATGACATGTAAAAGGCAATTATAGGAATAACTGGTTACTAAGTTTGGATAAACAATTTTCTTTTCTATGGTATCATATCACACATTTTTTCATGACACGTAGAAACCACATGATTCAAGCCAGATGCTTTCAATTGTAAAATCATACTTAGAGTTTAATGACAGGCTTGAATCTAGTCACATCATTGGCTCACACAGCACAATTTATGTCTTTCAGCCAGCTGAATATTCTTTAAGTAACCCAGAGGCCACCAGCGTGAGTACCAAAATTCCTATTTCATTTTAGCTACATGTAAAATGACCTTCTAATCAAGTCCACTTAACCGGTTTGATAGGCCTCATTTAACAGACTTACACTAAAACATTATCTTGTTATAAAAATCATACAAATGGAAATAGTTACTAAATTGGCAAACTGCAAATAATTGTAAACATAAGACATCAATTATGCAAGATACTTTGTTCTTCAATGAAAAACACATTCAAAGTCAAGTTAGGTTTAAACTACAGTAAAACTACCCAGAAGAGCCTATGATGATGCTGTTTGGTTTACGTGGACAATCAATCATCATATCTTTTGCTTTGCTAAATAGCATTAATATGGGGTGCACTTACCAGACTTAATTTCTATGTCCCTAAATTGGATATAAAATCAGGAGGGAGTTTGTATGTCTTTCCAAGGCTGCTTTCTTGTAGTATATGCCTATTCACATGTTTAAATTGTCTTCTCCCACAAGCCTCTTAAGCAGGTATAGGACCACAGGTTTACGAAAGAACCAGCTTAATAAATGCAAGAGGCCTCACTTAAACAGCTAAGAGCTAACATGTTGCTGCTTTAGCAGGCTCTGATACAAGGGAACCCTGTACCTAACACCTAATTTTGTTATTTATTAGGATATTTTTACTGTTAATATATATTATACAGTTCACATCCCTTTGTTCTATATACAGTTTTCTGTACCTATCACCTGTCTTGACAAGACTCCCTTTTGATGTTATTTTGATAGCACCAGCTGAATAACACACAACTGAAGAGAGTGTTTGTACAGTATATGCCCATATCCCCTCTGCGTGCTACCCCTTCTATTGCAGACACACATTGCACTCATTTGGGGCCAATATACTAGGAAGCACTGACCTTTAAGTAAGTGACTATTGCATGATCTTTGTGAGCAAATGCTGCATTAAAGGTTTAAAAAAACATGGCAAACTGCATTGTTGGACGCATATTTATTACTGGTACCAGTTTCTCTACATGACACCTGGTGCTCTCTACCATATGTGCTAAACCCCCAAACTCCCCAATATTAATCAATTATGTGCAGGAACTTATGTACAGCAAAGAGATGAGGGAACCGCACACCTTACACTCCCAATGACCTCCTTCTTGGTGCTCAGTGATGGTTGAATCGGCAACCTCCGTGGTAAATTTGAAGAATTTCAACGGCACACAAGAGATGCAATAAGCAGGGCAAGCCCTTGCAATTTTATTTAATGTGATGTGCAACGTTTCGGGGACAAGCCCCTTTGTCAAGCATAATGCATATATGGTACAGAAAACATTTAAATGTGCTTCCCTCATGAACCAATTAACAATTAATCAAACCAGTAATTACTGAACCAATTGAAAGGCCAATAAGAAATTCCAACTGATAAGTCCAAAGTTCCAATTCCCTTGTGGGTGAACCATGAAGTGAGATAATTGAAACAGTAACCTAGTGGAAGGAAATAAAAATTGTACAAAAGAACAATATCATATCAATATGAAAAAGTATCATGCACAATAATTTACATAGTATCCAAGTTGCCTTTTATTAAAATATCAAAGTTAACTTTTCTCAAAAATATTTGATAACCCTATGTATTTAATAGAAGGGAAATATGCAAATTACCTGTCCCTGAAGGGTAATCAGATTAAACTTGTTGTCTGAAAGGAAGAAAAACATATTCAAAATTGGCCATGGCTCGGAGATTTGTTACAAAAAACAGGACATGTTAAATTCTTCATTTAAACCTTTAGGGGATCTGGTTTGAAGTGCCCAGATCCAATAACACTCTCTCTGTGAGAGTAACCGTTTATTACCTTGACCTTGTTTGGCCCTTGTTTAGAGTTGCACCACTCTGTGGCCATGTGTGCAAAAATATTTAGCTAATAAGGTTTTCTTATGGTGGATTTGTGCTCATTTAACCTGATTAACCTGTTGTCTGGCCCATATGTCAGACCACAGGGGCATTATGTAGCCCATCTTCTTCAGTATTTTCACTCCAACCTACTCTCTACAATAAGATTTCCTCAAACCTTCTAGTTACCTTCTCATGAAAAGAAGTACATTGTCCAATGCAACCCATTAAACACTCAGAATCAGTTATCAAACATGGCAGATGCATCGTTCAATAGGGTTCTGTGCAGTTCATATATTATAATGCAAATACATATTTCAGTAGATCATTGGAACAATTTTGTACTATACAGTTACAATGATATAGTGCATTGAGAGGTAAGCATTCAGAGCAATAGTATAGTACAGTCACATCAGAGTGACATTCAAAGTGATAGTGTAGTACTGATCCTTCCATCACTTATGTTACTCAAGTTGATTGTGTATCTAAACTTCTAAAGGAGTCAGCTTGTGGAAACGCCAGGTATCTTTATATACATATACTGTACTGTGTATTGTAATAGACAGACAAATGAGGATGATGCAAAGTTCACCTTCAATCTGGAAACAGCAA
>CM044442.1:37709084-37721276 GCA_024363595.1 Xenopus borealis | reverse complement strand
ATATATATATATATATATATATATATACTCTAGTGCAAAAACCCATGCTAAAAGAATCTGTAAATCAGCAAAGATGCTTCAGTTGAATAAGGTACATTATTTACTAATCTACATTTACTTCAGTATAATAACTAAAATACACATATACATTTTAAACCTGGTGCTTAATAAGAATAATTGCTTTTCCCTAAATCTTTTTTCCGTTTGAAATACCTTTTTTGTAAAGTTCAACTTTTCCCCCTACAAGATGGGGGTTAAAAAGCAAAATGGTACCTATGCACCATTGTGCAGCCACTTCTGTTTGTTCTGGGGGGTTATATATGTATTATGTATGTATATGTGATACTGTATAAGGGTCTCACTAAACTTGGCAAAGACTCTTTATGCAGTAGGAAAACAAACATGCAGCTGGAAAGTCAGCAGTTCACTAACAGGTCCAGTAACTGTCCACGTTTCTAAAAAGATAAAAAAAGATAAAAACTAAGTTTTTCTTCACTCCAAAAGAACAATGATCATTTTCTATTGTGGCCAAATCGAGTTTTTATGTCCAGCAGTTGCTGTAATAAATTATTGGCATGATTTCCTTATATTTATGAACACATGCCAATATTATATATATAATTAAAGAATATATTAGGGCTCATTGTACATCTCTAAGTATGGAGAATATAGGAAATACATCAAAGGCACAGGACAACTCCTTGTCCCACCATACAGGTCATATAGTAAGATATGCAAGACAGAAATACCTGAAGATACAAGGCACAAAACCCTATACTTAACTCCCACTCAGGCCAGGCATTATGTTTTCAATAACATCGTTGGTGTGAGTTGAACCAGCAGGACTGCAAATGCTAATCAGGAGCTTGTCAAGCCTTTGGCATGTTATTGTACAAGGTTGAAAAAAAATAAATGAAATATATATATATGTGTGGGGGTGTTTTCAGACTTGAAGCTAAACACAACAATGCTTCTGATGGCAAGTACATAATACCATTGGCCTTTCATATAACATTTCAAACAAAGTTTGTAATATTTCACAGCACTGTTTGTGTGATAATTTCAGTAGTGTAAGCCTTCATCATCTAACCACATCGGAATGCCTGAGAGTCATATCTGGTACTTCATACAAAATTCCACAGTTGGACTAATTCCCCAATGTGCAGGATGTACAGTACATGCACACAAACATAGGCACTAATTGAAATACTTGGAGACACAAAGTAATGTCACTTTATGTCAGATAAAAAGTAATGTCACTTTGTGTCAGATCACAAGAATATTTAGTTACCACTCTGCTCAATAAATGCCCAGATATGGGGATAATATTTGCCACTCTTCCCCACAAGCAGATATGCTAGTCACATGGGGGTTCCCATACAAAGATGAGAAATTTCTTTCTTACCCCTGTATGGAATAAAAGGAGACAGTTGAAATATATGTTAGAAAAAGGGCTAGTATATAGACTGGTACAGTATATTAGGGTGATTAATATTTATACATATTTAAAAAGTAGGCACAGTAACCCACCCTGAATTCAAAGTTAGCACTCAGATTTAATTGTAAGCTTGAGTGGAATAGCAATACAGAGAAGAGAGATGAGCAATAATTTCCTAAGTGCTAAAATGTTTATTTTCACTACCATTGACTACCAATAGCAACCAATTAGCAATTAACTCTAATCAGTTTAGTCAAATTACACTTAAGGGGTAGAGAAAGATGTAAAGTTTGCTGCGAATATAATTACCCATAGCAACCAATCGGAAGGTATAATTTACTAGTCATTTGTTTAAAATGTCAAATGTATTCAGAAATTGTATGAACTGAAACAAAGAGAATGTCCGATAGTTTTGATGGCCATAGTTTTCTCAGAGATAATGTCTTTGGTTAGTATGCCTTTAATTGTCAGTGACAGCGTCCTATGGCGATTGCTGTTAGTGAAAGGCAGTCATGACTTTTGAGTTGTGCTTCTCTGTCTGTCAGTGGCAGTGCATTTACCATGTTTTTGTTTTTTAATGGCAAGCTGTACCAAATGCCAAATGTACCAAATGCTGGAAAAGTGCTTTGAAGCTCTTGCGCTTTACTGCTAATATTGACTTATAATATCCCTATTTTTTACAAGCAGCACATTATTCACTACATAAATAATGTATAGTCCAGCTGCAGTTAAATTCAGTACATGACCCAGGCATTCACCACTGCATACATCCAGGGCCGCTTTTATAATGCAAGTTATGGGGCATCTGCCCAGGGACCACTGCTTTTGGGGGCCTACTGCGCCCAAAAATAGAGGGGTGGGGCGAGACGCAGGGAGGGAGATGGAGGAAGGGGACTCACACAGGGAGGAAGACAGAAGGAGGGGACACAGTGAGGGAGGAAGATGGAGGGAGGGGATGCACACAGGGAGGAAGATGGAGGGAGGGGAGGCAGGACCGGTTTAAAAAATTTTGAGCCCACTACTTGGCTCTTTGCCCATGGCCCACCAAGGCCTTAAAACTGCCCTGCATACATCTCCTCTATCTACTCCATCTAACAATAAGTGTGACACTTCTTTATTGGAATGTTCCTGGCCACAGCTTTATTAACCTTACCACAGAAACCTCCAAACAGTAACATCATGTGTATGTAATATATAAAATAACCACATTTTATTATCCATTCAGAACATCAGAATATAAAATTGACATTGTGTAAACCAATATCTCTATGTCAGTCTGCCTTTTCCTTGACCTTTAACCGCAACACCCTGGCTCAAAGGATACGCTGTCAGCCTGGAAAATCCTTTAGAGCCTCCCCTAACTGGAGCCCTCCACTAATGCTGAAAATATTTCCTGTCTCTTATTTCCCCCGATGGTCACCCACCTTTAGGGTTGCCACCCGGCCGTTACCCAGCCGTTTTACCGGCTGGTAAAATACCTGCCGGGTCTGGTATTACAAATTTACCGGACATGTAGTTGCACTAAAATGTCCTCCTCTAGCTACTTTCTAAAAATAACCAATAAATACAATTTCATATAAAATTGTTACATACGTCTAACAGAGGGTTTTCTCTGACTTTAGGTTGTGGTCATTATTAAAATGTACTAAATAAAGATCAAACCATGTTTGGACCATTAATGTGAAGAACTAAACGTCTGATTAGATTTGAACACTTGGAAAGGCTTACTTTGCAACACAGCTTTTATTCTGTTTGCCTACAAAGGTTTTATTCAGTAAAAGTATGTATGGGTTTTAAGAGTTTATTTGTTTTTTAGCTTTCATAGAGCGGATAGTAAATGTTCTGACCTTTCTGCCTTGCTTGTTATGAATGAATGGGTATAATCTTTAAAAAAAAAAAACAGGGGTCAACCAGGGAAGGAAAATAAAAACAACCAGCCAGTCCAAACTGACCTTTACAAATTAAAGGAGAAGTATGTCTTTATCAGCAGACAGCGGTGTTTTTAAAAGGCTTTATTTCCCCAACACTTAAAGTGTTTCGTGTGTCATCACACATACACATATGATGCCTATGAGTATGTGTGATGACACACGAAACTCAATTGAATTGTTGGGGAAATGAAGCCTTTTAAAGCCACTGCTGTCTGCGGATCCTTGGAAGCACGTGCAATATTCAGTGCTATTGACTGTCTTGTCTCCCTATGCTGCGGGTTCGGGGAGCTGCACCCGGACCAGGGACTAATTCACTAAAGCGTTAAGTGTCTAACGCTAGCGCTTATTCACAAGCGTGATGTCATTATTGAAACTTCACCAATTTACTAACAGTTTCCCTGTGAAAATTCGCTAGCAAAGTAGATAGACTAGCGCAACTTTGCACCCTTATGCCAGGCGTAGTTGTGCACTGACGAAGGGATGTAACTACGCTAATTCACTAAGATGCCCCTTTTACTGAATGTTACCTCAGACCTGGCAAAGTTCAAAACAATAAATAGGAGTTTGAGAAAAAACTGTTTTTTCAAAGTACCAAAAAAATGCTGGCGTCTAATTTTTTTTAGGGTAATAGTCTGAAAAATAGTGTCATTTTTTTGGGGGTTTCCCTCCTTCCCCCCCAAAATATCCTAACATATGGCAACACAACTATACAGGGGGCACATGTAGGGCAATAGGACAACTTTATTTTATTTATTAAAGGTTTCCTGGGCTTGTGTGGTGGAATGTAGTGGCTGTAACATATACTTCTATTATACGTTTAACTTTGCGCCGTATGCAAATTAGGCATCGCTAGTGTAAATGCGCTTTGCCTGACGAAGTAACAGTAGTGCAACTTCGCTACCGTTCACCTCCCTGAGCGAAACTTCGCATTTTAGTGAATTTGCGTAGCCCTGGTGAAACTAAGCCTGGCAAAGTGCCGCGAACGTCTTCAAAGCCAATGTTAGCGCATTTTCAGCTCTTAGTGAATTTGCCCATTTAAGTGGTGAGTGACCTGTATGTATTGAATGCCTGTGAACATTATTTGACTAGGTGAAAGGTCCGGGGCATCTGCAACCGGGCCCACCAAGTCACAGGGTGAGCGGTGATATTAATCAGCCCGATTAAATGAACTTTACAGAAGGGGGAAATAGAGTTTGAGCGCAAACCAATTTTGTTGTATGTTTTAAAAATCTCACAATACCAATATTTCCACTTAAACTGGGAGCCCTCCCTTCATGACATTAAATTCGAGAAGATCCTTACACCCAGTTTCTCAAGGCAGGTGTCTAGGTGACACATTCCATCACATTATCAGTCTACATTCAATCCCTCACCAGGACATGCCCCTTTCTTCTAAAAATAAGTAATTTTGTCCAGCTTCTTATACATTCCAGAATAGACTATATAAATGTACAGTTTCTAAAATGATCAGTCATTTTTTACTATCCCTTTCTCAGCAACAGGCCTCTCTTTCTGCATTAGTAAGATATTGATGGAAAGTTAGGCCAGATAACTTTGCATGTTATCCCTTTGCCTAGACAATATAGAAGAGCCAACTGTTTTTCAAAATAACTTTCTCCAACACAAAGCTTCATATAGAAAGACAGATTGAGGGGAAAAGCAACTTTCGGAAAAGCAACAACATTTTCAACTGATTATACTTAGCAAGTTCTTACTTCTATGACCTTATGTTCATATTATATTTTCATTTTATTGATAGTTTCCTTTTTAGTGAACAATCCTACAGAATATTGAAATATTGTTCAGAGAATATCTTGCTGAAAGCCAACAGGATGGATGCTGCATCGAGATACTTTATGGTTTCCTTACTCCACTAATGCCTTCATATGACTCCATCATTAAAATTCTACTTCAATCAGTTCTTATAGCAGATAGCTGGCCCTTTACTTAGAAGGATGTTTTAGAGGGATTGCTGAAAATATTTAACTTAATTCAATTCATTTTGAACCAATGTACATTGTTCTTAATTTGAAACCTACGTCACGGATTAACGTCATTCAATTAATTTTGAACCAATGTACATTGTTCTTAATTTGAAACCTATTTCATGGATGTCCTTCAGTTGGACAAACTTCCAGTTTTGTTGATAGCCTTAAAAGAAAATGGCAGGTAAGTAGCAATGTATTACTGAAAATTCTGTCTGCTTCTTTGTTTGATCATACTGAAGCGGTGAATGACACAAAATAAATGATGCCATTAGCTTGTGTTGTTACATAGACCTGTGTAGCACCCAATCACCCTGCCAACAATCAATATAAAACATCCACTTGACCTAATCAAGCTTTCAGAGTATGCATGATATTTATTCATCTGAAAATTATATTGCTTTCCATTACACTGATGGCTGACAATTACAGTGCTAGCACACTTACAGCATAATGCACTTTTTATTACATACATTGCATCCTCCTAGATATCGTATTTTCCCTTGTGAATAATGTATCATTATTTATTTTTGAAAAACTAGTATATCCTCCAGTTAATATAAAGTAAATATAAGTAATGCAATATACAGTAAGTAAAAAAACACAAAGAATAAAGACTTGTCAATTGGTTTTTTTCAGTAGACATTTGTATTTGTTTCTTACCAGTTTTTATAATTACTATCTTTGGGAATCTGACATAATTTTTTTTAACTTTCATGGTGAAGCGGCATTCCTTTCATACTAAGCTGTTCCATAGCTGTAAGCCATATCTAATAATATTCAAATGCCAGTGTTAGAGTGCTACTTATATCCACTAACTTGCCTCCTGCTCAGATACGCCTTAATGGAAAACTAAGCCCTAAAAATTAATATGGTTAAAAATTCTATATTTTACATACTGAACTGTACCAGCCTAGTTTCAACATCTCAGCAACAGCAATGATCCAGGACTACAAACTTGTCACAGGGGATCACCATCTTGGAAAGTGTCTGTGACGCTCACATGTTCAGCAGGGCCAGGCCAAGGGGTAGTCAGAGTAGGCACGTGCCTAGGGCGCAAAGCTGTGGGGGTGTCAGGCACGTACCTTCTCTGGCGTCTACCCCCTAGTCTGGTCCCAGCTTGCTATTCAGGCCCATCACTTCCACGCATGTACCTCCTCCACGTACACTCCATGCGCACTGCCTTTTTAGCTAATGCTCAGTGTGCGCCAAGCAGCGGTTGAGAGGCTATGGTTAGGGGTTGTCGCACAATTGCAAGCGGAAAATGAGGTTTGCCTGTCATATAAGCTGATGCTACAAGGCTTACTATTCCATTCTGCATTTACATTATTTTTTCCAAAGAGCAGAACCTTGCATTTATCAACATTGAACCTCATTTTCCAGTTTGCTGCCCAGTTTCCCAACTTAGTACAATGCTATTCTAACATAGAGTGATTTGTCTATTAGGTATGGGTTATGGGAGCTCTCCAAGGTTAAGTAAAAGTATATTCAAATACAATGGAAGTGATCTGGCCAAATTAACTACAAACATAGAGAAAAAGAATGGGGAAATGATCAATGCACATTCCCTGGTTCCCTATCTCTCAGTCAATCTAGTATCTATGCATGCATTTTACAAAAACAGGGGTTATTAGTTACAGAGTTATGATCAAATAATTGGTAAGGGAACAGGAACTATGCATTGATCAACACTCCTTCTTTTTCTCTATGTTTTATGAAAGTAGCTGCAAAATTTACAAATACTTTTGCAGAGCTGTCAACCCTGTGGGGGGAAAGGTGGAAATTTTCAAAAAATTAAAGCAAAGACCTGCAGAAAGGTACACACCAAGTTTCAGCCTTTGCCCTAAGTGGAACCTGAGGGGAAACCCTATCCCTACGTCTGTACACTTAGTCCCTACTTCTGGGTTATTTGTATCCGGGATCTTAATCCCTCTATTTCTCCTGTTAGAGCGTAAGCTGCTCAACTAGCTACCTTTCTATCACTCCTAGAGTGATCTATGACAGAGTATAGCTGTACTTTACTAGGGCCTTTGCGCCTAGGGATCATGCCCATTCCCTTCCAACCTGCAAGGTTGGGCTAAAGCAATGAACACTGACCGCGTGGTTACCAAGACCTTTATACTTTTACACAGTGCCATCTAGTGTACACTGTGAGAACTACAGGGGATTACATAAGCACAAGGTCCCCATTAGGACCCATTAGGCGTCCATATTATTAGGAATGTGAGGGTGTCTAATTTTCACATCCCTACAACAACAACAATCCAGTTTAGATTTCCTAATTAGGGAAACCATGCAGGGTCAAACAGACTGCCTGGGTCAAAACTGGACAAGTGGCAAGTTTGCAGTTACTGCTAAATACTATTAAATGTGTAGAATTTCCTGCAGAATCTGCAGAAAATCTGAAGCACCAGATGAGCCTCAAGCAGGATTACAATTGTACCCACATACCTTAATATTTCTATTAAACAAATACAAAGGAAAATTCAATTTTAAAACGTGCTAGCAAACTGTTAATTTACTATAGTTCACTATGTAAATTTAGGGATTTTAATAAAATCATTTTCCATTTTATTAGTTTTGTGTATTTTATGCTGTTCATTAACAGTACATGGACTTCTTACATTGACCCTGGAGAAAACATGCAAACTGTACAGTATATTTACTTTCAGGTATCTCCATTATTCCTCGAAATCACAGCTGCAAAGCAAAGTAAAATGTTTCCGCAAGTCATAAATCACAGGCCTATTTTAAAAAGGTGGAAATGTATTTCCTATACCTATTGGTAAAGATGATTTTTGTTTCTTATGAATGTTGTACGAATCCAATTAGTCATGTGTAAATAGCTTCCTTAGCACATCATTGCTTATATCTTTTGATCTGAAATATTTTGCCATATTTGCATTTTAAAATTCACTGTTTTTACATTGCAAGCTAGCATGAAGTGTGCCTCTTTATATTGCCTCCATATTATACTTGGAAAATTGTGTCCATATCCATATTTTTGGAATACATTTTGTTCACTTTTACACAGGAAATTCTGTCTAGTTTACTTTTATTTGGCTATCATTCCTTACCAGTGGTGTAGTACTTTATAAAGTATTTTAAGATGTTATTGTTTAATCTGAATTAAATATTAGTATGGTATGGACAGCAGTATTTTAAGAAGATTTGCATTTGTATTATAAACTTATTTTGTTTTGCAGCTCTATGGCTGTACATTTACTCTGTTATCCTATTGCTAGGATGCTAGAACCTAGGCAACAGTGATAATGGAAAATTAATAAAAAGATAAGTGGTAAAGTGGTGCGTCACCTTTAAGCTACTGTAACTTTTGTATGTTGAATGACTAATCTGAAGCACGTTTACCATTGGCCTTAATAATTAATTTTTTTTTTTTCCAGTTTTTCCAGTTTCCAGCTTTAAAAAAATGTGGGTCACTGACCCTATCTCTGTAAGGCTACAAATGTCTAGTTATTGCTACTTTTTAATCTTCATCTTTCTATCCAGATTGCTGAAACTGCAAACTGGAGAGCCACTAATTAAAAAGCTAAATAACTCAAAAACCATAATTATTTAAAAAAAAACTATTTGAGAGTTGACAATTACAAATTGCCTCTATACATCACTGTCTACATCATAAAAAAGTTAATTTAAATGTGTGCAACCCATTTACATATAATATAACACACCAACAGTTATTCTGTTTTTTGTATTTCACATGTCTATTGGCTGTAAAAATGTTAACTTTATGTATATTTTAAGAGGCAGACAGTGATCAGACTGAATCATATACTGATCAGCACATATTCAATAGAATATAAAAAAAAATACAGTAGCTGAGGACACCGACATCCAAATAGGAGACAAGAAAGACATACACATCATCTATCTTGGTATCTAAAGATATATGGTAGATAAGAAGCTGCATAGTGGATGCTTTGAGGTGATTTTCTGAAATGTCATCAAAATCTACAATTAGAAATGCTTTGAAGCTTGATACTTTGGAGTGGAAAGACATGTTCACCAATTTTGCATTTGGGGGAATGTATGTTTTTTGTATCTTTACCCTACATAAAATTCAGTAAATATTTTGATTTTGCAGTAGCTGGAATAACAGAAATGGGAGAATTTGTCACCCATTTGCAAAATGTGAATTTTGATACATAATCATAATGATAATGTATTGCAATTTGTAATACGGTTAAACCCTATTTCTCCAATTGATCATACAGTATTGCTTGATTTATCAGGAAGTCCAGAAGAAGGCAGATTTGTGAGATCTATTTTTCTCCCTGGTGTCTACATTAACTATTACTTCTGTCCTCAGTGTCCCATATTATGGGGGGATTTTAAAAAAAACTTGACTTTTTGTCACTGATTAAAAAATAAATTGTGTACCAGAATCCCCTTAGTTTATCATTACAACTCCTCAAAAACATTGGTGCAATAAAAGGTTGTGACAAAATTATGCATCAGTTCGAATCATGCAGTTTTTACAAATTGACACCCCAAAAAACTCAACCAGCACAAAATAGGCACCTATTGAGAATCCTGAATGTAAAAAATATGTTCCAATTGTTAAAGAGACCATCTGCTATTTACTTCTACATGATTTCAACAGGTTTTAGCTGGAGTATTTTCAGTTTCAGGTTTTTTTTAGAAGCTTCAGAACATATTAAATGGTAGTTTTTCCCCTTAAAAAACTCAACAAGAAAAATTCTAAGTTTAATAAATAGTCCCCTAAGTTGTATTGTTGTTTTTTATTTCACACTTTACATAGCTACCTCACCTCTCACTTGTGAGCAAATAAAAACCAGGTACACCTGCAAGAATCAGGGATGATCCAGTTTTGTCTAAACTGACTTCCTGAACTAGAAATCATAACTATATACACATGGACACATATGTTGGCTAGAAAAACCAATCACCGGATTTACTAAATTTGTGTGATTTGAAATTCGATCGAACTTTAAAAAAGATTTGAATTCGAATTTTCGAATACTGTAGGTTTTCTGGGCACTTCGACCATCGAAATTTAAAAAATTTGATCGAACCAAATGATTCAAATAGATTGAATTAAAATCTATTCAATTATTCGAATTATTCAAATATTCGATGGTCGAATTACTTTCCCTTTAGATTTTTATAGTTTTGCTTCTGTTCAGGCTTTACTCAGTTCTATCTGTTCTAATGGGAGCTGTAACTCCAAATTCTCAGCAATTACATTTTGTTGAGCTATTACATGCATTTCCATATAAGTTTCATGCTGCTCAGATGTTTTCTGGGCTGATTGTTTAAATATATATATGAGCTTTGAGTAGTTGTTGTCATGTATCGACCAGGCCCAGCTAGTGCAGGGTATGCCTGCATAACCACAGGATAAGCCCTTCCATAAATGTCATAACATAGGTAATTATGGAAAAAGCCTGTGGGATTTGTTGTTGATATGATGATGCTTCTGCTGAGCTTCTATTATACATTTAGGTTCGCACCGTATGCAAATTAGGCATTGCTAGTGTAAATGCACATTGCCTGGAGAAGTAACATAAGCGCTACTTCGCTACCGTTCGCCACCCCGAGTGTAAATTCACATCTTAGTGAATTTGCGTAGCTGTCGCTAGCGCATTTCCACACTTTATTGAATTTGCCCCATAGAGAAGTATAGGAGGTTGCAGGTTGGCTTCTGATATAAAAAGGGTTTATAGAATGGTTATGATCTGGAAGAAATGGTAAAATGTCCAATACTTTCTATAGCCATATTGAACGCAAAACTATCCAACTGGGTTCATTTCATATTTAAATGATTTTTAGTAGAGCATGGTGATCCGTATTACAGAAACACCTATATCAGGAAAGCATTGCAGATAATAGAGCACATGCATGTATGATATGCATATGAAAATATATAACCAGATTGTCCTCTAATCCAATATTGGGACTACCTTCCATAGTACATTACATGGTTATATGCAAAGTAGGAATAAAAAAAAATCTCTTTAAAGGAGAATTCAACCCTGTCACTAATAAAAACCCCTACCTTACATAGTCCCTCCTTTCTGGAAAAAAATATTAAGATATATTATAGCAAAATATTAACCTTTGTGTATTTTAATTTTCCCTATTAATAACATTCTCATCAAGCACATTTTCACTGGGCAGGTGGCAAACTTAGTTGAATTTTACTTTATCAAAGTAACTGCAGTTAATAGAATTTATTGTCAAAATTGTCAGGCACATTAGCTCATTAAGGCAACTATGACACTTGAGTTATGGGAAAAAGAAATTGCATCCGAATACTTTGCACACTGCAGATACATAAATTAAAGTGCCTTTAATAAATACTACTACTAATAATAATAATAAATAATTCAAAGTTGCTTTGAACTGAATGAATTTGAAGGTCAATTTATACCACACTTGTAATAAGATTTTATTTTTGTGGTTGCAATTTTTTTCACAATTGTGTTTCCCCCCCAAAATGTATCAAAACCAAACCTGCTGATTTGATAATCACCAAAAATACCAATCATAAAAAAAAAATCTCTGTGACTAAATACACTTGACAATTTATTAGTTTATCACAATTATGATTAGGGTTTTTCCCTCGGGAATCCTGCAAAGGTGTTTAAACAAGAAGTGATCTAATATTGTGTGTATAAAGATGTTTGCAACCAAAGTACAGGAGAACATGCCTGATAAATCCTTGATGTATAGAAGAAACATGTTGAAATTAGCCTTCCTTTTAAGCCCATTTGGCAAACTGACCCTAAGAAAGGAGACCTCCAGGAACTGCTGTGGACATCTAAGTTGTTTGCATTCCAGCTTCAAATACTCT
>CM044442.1:37685953-37704747 GCA_024363595.1 Xenopus borealis | reverse complement strand
ATATATATATATATATATATATATACTATCTAATTCCTATGTTTTAATGGACTGAGGCAGCAACAAAAACTTAAAGGCAACCTGCATACTTTATAAATATAATTTTATTTGTATTCATTCTGATAAAAGAAGCTTTGTTCTATTTCCATGATTGCCCAGCAGAAGGGCTTCTTTAAGATGCCATAAACAGGCCCTGTATAATGGAGCTGTAGGGGGCTGTTTGGGCCTCTGTATTCTTGAAATGTCAGGGCCAATTTTTAATCCCAGTCCATGCCTGCTAAACAGGGCCCATTTTTCATCAAATACCATACAATTCTGTCCATGCTGTCCAAAGTCCTAACTTAAATTTTCTTTTTGGCATGAGCGCATCACTAATTTGATTATCAACAAAAATCTTAGAATAAATATTGTCTGCATAATGTCCATTTGCTGATTAAATAGATGCTGTCATGGGAAAACATGTTTTTTAATTATGCTTCTGCAGCAGACATCTGCACTGAAATCCTTTTCTTAAAAGAGCAAACAGATTTTTTTTTTATATTTCATTTTGAAATCTGACATGGGGTTAGATATATTATCAGTTTCCCATCTGCCCCCAGTCATGAGACTTGGGCTCTGATAAACTTCAGTTACTATTTACTGCTGTACTGCAAGTTGACGTGATATCACCCGCCTCCCTTCCCCCCCACCCAGCAGCCTAACAACAAAACAATGGGAAGGTAACCAGATAACAGCTCGCTGATATCTGGTTAACAGCTCCTTGGTAGATCTAAAAACAGCACTCAATAGTAAAAAGCTCCCACTGCGACAAATTCAGAGTAGGAGAAACAGAAAGCAGTTCCAAGTGCTGGTTCTTTCGGATAACCACATGAACAGGCAAAATTACCTTAGATGGCTGCCTACACACCAATATTACACCAATATTACAACTAAAAAAATAAAAATACTTGCTGGTTCAGGAATTAAATGTGATGTTGTTGAGTGAATTATTTGCAGTGTAAACAGTGTCATTTAGAAATAAACACTACATAATAAAAATCATGACAGAATCCCTTTAAGACTATTCAGGGCCTGTGGTTGAACTTGATGGAGCCCCCAATGCCCTCTAGAAACCACTTCTGTATTCTTTATACAGTAATCTTGAAAATTATGGTTCTGGTTAACTTGAATTCCAAGTATTTTTTCAGTTCAGTAATAGTAGTATTCTAGTTTGATAGGCCGACCCCCTCTGATTTGCTTCAGTCTATATAAATACAGGCAAATCTGATTATGAGAGATGCTGGTCTTATTGCAGCATAGCATGAGGCTAATGTCATTATGGTGAAAAAAAGCTGGCAACTAAAATCTTACCCTTGTTGTAAGGGGGTGGGGGTCAGACAAAGAGGGAATATTAACATTTCAGTTTAATGATTTACTGAATTTTCAAGTTTCGAATAAGGGAGCAAATGTAGGGAAACAAATCCCATGCAGGTCTACACTGTATTTCTCACATGCATCTCTTACTGTATTTATCCACTATCAGCAAACACAGTTGTATAAAATTCTTTTATTTAGAAGTATGGGTAAAGAAATATTGTAAGAAAACATTTATAGTTTAGCTCTCTAAAACATTGGGAAGCCAAACCATGTGGTGTAAGTGCAACCAAGTATATACAAATGATCGAACTGGCATGGCGATGCGTGTGGATCATTAATTCATAATCACAATCTGGTATTTCCTTAGTACTGAAATACACATGAGCGATTAACCCATCTTATGAATAGGCATTTGATTAATATTATTTTCTGCAAAATTAAACAATAATCACAAATATACAATAAATAATGGAGGGCTGTATTGGTCTAAAAATTGGCTCACCCAGTACAGTAATATTAGTATTTCTTACATATATTTCTTACATATATTTAAACCTGTCATTGTAGACTGGGAAAAGTATAGAAAAATTATTTTAAACTGTGTTTTAGAAAAGTTTATGAAATTGCAAAGAAGCTAGGCGATCTAAACCTGAAATATAAATTGATGTACTCTTACTTTGAGTGGTCCTTTCAGCATTGTTGCCATTTATATTAAAATTCATTTCTGTTTTAAGTGGTTTCTAAGTTATAAGCTTCACTGGGGCAGGGACTAATGTATAATCTATGCACTGCAGAACATGTTGGCACTATACATAAATAACTAATACAATAATTTGCACATGAAATAGAGAAAAAAATATGTTTTTATATGTTAACTTTAATTTCTACCAGCATTTACAGAATACATCATGGAAATCAGATTCATACACCTCAGATTGCTTACTCTGTACAAATAATGTATAATAAACAATGATTTTACCCCATAAAAATTATATATAGAAGTAAAAGTATGTTGTGTCCTTGTATATTACTTTGCTGTTGTAATGTTAATACCAGCAATAAGAGTAGGGTGGGGGAATTTGTTTATCAGTACTATACACTTGCTGACCTACTACTGTGTAGATGAATAACCTCATGGGTTCATAGATCTATAATATATCTAAAAAGCCCATATTTTGTCATGTTTGGTCATAGTGTTATTGTCCAAGGCTGATAAATATTATTAACTTTAATAAATACTATCTCAGGTTCTTTCTTACTACAAACACCAAGTTTTGTAGAGAGTAAGAATGCTTTTTTTCTTCGTTTTTAGAAAAAAAATTCAAGAAAATACTGCCTATACATTCTCTTAGAATATACTATACTTTGCAAATGAAATCACTTTTTGTCCTCAGCATAAAATATGTGTGTTTCCTTTCTTTAGAATATTCACAAATAAGTCTTTATTCCTTTCCAGCTGTAACCATATGATAGAATGGAATTTGGGAAGGCCAGGGCATTACGGTTCTGTTGCAAGGACACTAGAACAAAAGTACGAAAGAGTTTTGTTGTGAATAATAATAGCATATCATTGTTCTAAATGCTTATTATACAGTATATGCATTGTTTAGTAAATATATATTTGTGGTAGCTTCCATAGTATCCTTGTCTAACACAGACCCTAGGTATTAAATCGTTTGCTGGTACAGGTATGTGATCTTTTATGTGCAAACCCATTATCCAGAAACTTTGAATAACAGAAAAGGCATCCACATAGACTCCATTCTAAGCAATGAATTACAATTTTTAAAAATGATTTCCTTTTTCTCTGTAATAATAAGAGAGTACTGTACCTTGAACTGGATCCTAAGATATAACGAATCCTTCCTGAAACAAAACAGTTCTATTAGGTATACAAGTATGGTATCCTTTGCCCAGAAAACCATTATCCAGAAAGCTCAGAATTACGGAAAGGCTGTCTGCCATAGACTCCATTTTATCCAAGTTATCAGAAGTTTTATAAACGATTTCCTTTTTCTCTGTAATAATAACATAGTACTTTGTACTTGATCCCAACTAAAATATAATTAATCCTTACTGGAAGCAGAGCTAGCCTATAAGGGTATTTAATGTTTACATGATTTTCTTGTAGATTTACGGTATGAAGATCCAAATTACGGAAAGATCCATTTTCTGGAATACCCCAGGTCCCATAACTGTATATAATGTGTAAATGATTTTACAGGAATCTTAAATTATCGTGATCCAAATAACAAATTACCCCAAGTTGCCTCACAAGGAAACTTCGGGAGATTGCAGAAAACGAAGTGACGCAGATGCCATCACATCAATGATTCACATTCTTGCAGGTGGGAAGGCATTTCGGGGAGATTAGTCGCCCGCAGCAGTGAAGATTTATCACTTGATGACTAATTTCCCTGTGTGCCACCAGCCCAAGTTATTATTCAGACAGTGTAGTCTGGCAAATAGCAATATGATCCAGTTGTTAGTGAGCAAGGTTTTCATTTTCTGGAAAAAATACCATCTCTATTGTCTTGCATTACTACTAATTGCAGTAGCATTACGTATACTTATTCAAAGCCCTCCTTTGACGTTTAAAATATGGTCTGGGCCCCTCGTATCTCATAACATGATATAAGAAAATGCTTTGTTTCACTAGTTTAGCCATTGTTTCAGGAATACCTAGGTCTGGAAATATAAGCGCTTCCTTCAGATGTCATCCAGACCTGGTCTTTCTGTTGTATCTTGGACAGCAATAGCCATTCTCGATAAATATTTCCCTAACTGGCCCTCAACAATTTTTCAATAGTAGAAGCAGTCAATTATAGGAGGCAATTATAGGAAAAGCAGTTCACAAAGTTATAGTGAACGTGGTGTGAGCTGCTCCCTTGAAGCCTCAGAGGGCATCTTAATGAATCATGAAATAGGAGATGCACACTATAGATATCTTACTCTTATCCCATTTATTGGTTGCCACAGAGCGTGAATAGAACAGATTAAAGGGATACTGTTATTAAACTTGTGGGAAACTCGACCCGCACATCACATGGGGTTGTGTGAGGAAAGGACATCCACAGGGTGCCAGTGTTCTGTTGTACCTCAGGGAGCTGAGCTTCTACTTAAAGCAATACTGACACAAACAATTTTCTTTTCAAAATATTAATCTACATTAAAAGTTACATGTTTATCGTTTTTCGCCGATCTGCTTTTCTAAGTAATCGTCACTTGAAGATTCTAAACCTGACTGTTTTGCCAACCTGACTGTCCCTTCTTAAAGTGATATTGACACAAAAAAAATTAATTTTAACATATGAATGTACATTAAGGGGCAGATTTATCAAATTCACATGAGGGATTTGAAATTCGAATTTTCAAAAAGATTCAAATTCGAATTTCGAATATGCAAAGGAGCCAAATTTGACCATCGAATTTTGAATATTCGATCGATTTTATTGTATTCAATATTCGATGGTCGAATTACTTCCCCTTTAAAAAAATCATTCGATAGGTCAGTTCGCCAGATTGATCCTACCGAATTGCTTTAAAACCCTATGGGAAGCGAATATTTAATTGAACGATCAAATATTTCCTATTCGATCGTTCAAATATTCGAGTATTGGTAAAATCCTTCGATTTCAAAGGATTTTACTTCCCTCACTATTCACATTGTCGAATTTCAAATTATTTTCAATTCAAAATTCGACCAATGATAAATCTGCCCCTAAATGTTACCTATAGGTCATGTTGATAATTTTTTGCTGAGAGGTTTGTTTTTGTATATAATAAGTTAGTTGAAGTGCTTAAGCCTGACTCTCTGACTTTGCCATCCTGACTGTCCCATCTCAGCTTGTTAGTTACAGTTTCTAATGCTAACGGACTCCTGCTGTACAAATATGGCAGCCCCCTCATACAGGAACATGGGGGATCAGACAGGTAATGTAAAATCATTGTGCAAATACTTTATGGCAAGGTTAGTAGTAGCTTTCAAAGCCAAGCCAATGTAAAAAAGAGTTTAATTTCAGGTGTCAGTATCTCTTTAACCTGTCAGTTGGTGTTTCTAAAGGTGGCTATAAATGCACAAATAATATAATACAAAAGGAATTTTAGTACGTTTTTCGGTGCGTGTATGGTGGGAAAGGAGCCGACTGATATCAGCAGAAGACTTGGATATCGGTAGGCTGGTCGATTGGGTTGTATGGAAAATTTTGATCGGGTGTTCCCGAATATCGGCCACTGTTTAGTGCTGGTGCAGGTAGAAATCTATTGTTTCTACCTGTTTATCTAACCATTCAGCTCTACACGTGTGTATTGAAAGGAATGATCTTTCTTGGAAAGATCTTTTCCAGGAAAGATTGTAATTGGACCATCTATGGCCACCTTAATGCTACTGGCCTACTGATACACAAATATGGCAGCCCCCTCATAGAGGAACATGGGGGTAAGAAAAGTAATGTAAAAACATCAGGCAAATACTTTTATGGCAAAATTATAAATAACATTCAAAGACAATCTTATGATAGATAATATAAAATTTCTGGTGTCAGTATCACAGTCTGTAAGGGTGGTGAGACGCAAAGCTACTGGGGGAGATTAGTCTCCCACTAACAAATCACCTCTTCTTTGGGCAACTAATCTCCCCTAAATGCCTTCCTGAAGCCTAAAATGTAAATCGCCAGCGAATGGCACTTGGTATACCTAATTTTTCTGAAGTTGCCTCACAAGGCGGTTTATCGTCTCCCCCAGTAGCCTGGGGTGTCACCTGAATGATGGTTGATTCCCAATGTTATTAATAGGGAAAAAAGATAGATATATAGGAAGACCGGTATATTTTTCCTGAAAAGGTGGCAACCCTAGTCACTGCCCTAAATGATACATTTATCCGTTACAGAAATTACCACCATTTTAATGTTGGATCTGGTTTTAATGTGCAGGGTGATATCACTTCATTCTGTTTTTTTTTTTCTTATCAACTTCCCCTTGAATGCATTTGCCTGATTAGCAGGAGCAGCTCATGAAACTGTTCCGGGATGGAAGCCTGTCAGGAAACGAGAAAAAAAGGCAATATTTGCAAATATATGTGAAGCAGGTTGATAAGAGGAGTCTTTCTATGCACATGATATGAGCCAACACCTCCAGCAACAACCCGTCTGAGCAGGGCAAGGAAAATCCATGTGTAGTAGTGAGAGAAGTCATGTCACATGCACAGCAAGGACAGCAGCAGCAGCAGCACAAGGAGGAGTCAGATTACAGTAAGAATGGGCAGTGCAGGAGCCTGAGCAGATCAGACAGAGGATTGACTGCCTGGGCTGCACAGCCCTCACAACACTACACATGACTGAAGCAATGACTCTGCTGCTGGGGGGGGATTCTCCGCTCACTGTCGCTGCACAATGAAGGAGCCCAGTGTGACAGGTCAGCCTCGGGCAGGAGTTACTTCACTATAGTCAGCGGCTGCACTTGTCACTGGGAATGAGAAACATCATGTATTTTGGTAAGTGCTTTTTCATTAGCCCTCAACTTCTATGGTTTCAATGAAAGCAGCTGTTTTGACGTGGACTTATTCATCTCTTGCACCCAGCCAGCACTATGTTTTTGGCTTTCTGGGGAGGATTTGAGGGACTTATCTGTAGTGGCTTGGGGTACCTGCAGACACAGTTACTACATGGGGCAGGGGGGGATTCATTAAATGGTTTGTGCCAATGGACTGCTAGTTGCACTGAACGGAAAGTTAGCAAGTTTCTTTTTTAAATGATGTGTAATGAGGGAACAATAGGGAAGTGAGGTGATCAGTAAGGTGCAATTTTTAGGGTATTGCTAAAATGGGGGACCTTACCTCCCCACTGCAGGGTTTGGGAGAACCTATTTATTGCACATATTCTCTGGTAACATGCAGGCACAGCCAGAAAATGCATTAGTTGGCATCAAATCACCCACCAGAGAGCTCATGGCTTTTCATAATATCTTTGCAGGGGGTTTTGGTTTAAATTTTTTGTTGTTTAAAGCAGCCTCTAAGCTTCCCAATACCTGAACTCACAAGACTGAATTGGACTGTAGCTTTCTGTAGGGCCGCTGCCTTGTGATTGGCATATCACAAAGCGCAAATTAACTATGCCTGCCAGTAATATTTTTCTGAGCTCTGAACGCCTATTGATTTATTCTATGTGCCCATTCATAACATGAAAAACCACAGTAATATTTTACGGTGGCCATGTAGTAAAGACTTCACCCCACCACCTGCTATCATTGCCATGATGATTTAATTTAGAACTATGTTTATTTTATATAGGTGTTTTGTGAATTTAAACAGCTACATAGTTCCTGCTATATGGGGTTTACATGGGTGCAGGGTTTACACCAATTATTAGAAGCACAAGGGGTTAAACTGGATTTAAGAGAAGGAATTACAGAGAATATGGGACTGTCTGCTGGTGAGTGGCGTGCAGTTTACCGGAATAAGTACCGCTGATAATGATTCCCTTGAGTCATTTAAGGTTAGAAGACTTAGTGCTGAACTGACTAGCTGGCAGGCTGCATGCAAGAAAAGTATAAAACATGGATTGATAGTTTGTTTTTAACATATATATTCCAGCATAACAAACAGGTGTATACCAGACATGCGTTTTAATGTCCACTGACACAAAAGCTCTGATTTGTCAGAAATACCCTTGAAAACTATTATTTCATTGCATGCCAATTTCTTAAGCGACAACAATTCAGTTGAGGGAGAATACAGAATTTTAGGAAATGTTCTCGTTCAAGGATAATGTAATTCATTCTCTGTCATGCGTTGTCATATGAAACAGTATTTATGTGGACAGCTATTATACATGCTCTGTAAATCATTTTCGTAGGGTGCATCTGCACAAAGCAAGCATACGTTCCTGTCTCCAGGATAGGCAGCTATCTGCTTAAAAGAACCAAGAGACTGAGTTATAAAAAAGAGGCTGGAGTCCCATCAGAGGGTGAAAATTATGAAACTCAGGGAAGTCCAAAATAGCTATGTTAACTACAGGATCTCCCACCACCCTCAGCTGGCCTTTAGCTGGACATTGTACAGCAACTGGAGAGAACTGCCGTACAACAGCTGTATGGCCATGTATTAAAAATAAAAATAGTATGTGTTTTTTTTGCTTTTAGCAACCCTATGTGTCTTTAACAGGCCCCTCTCATGCTGGGGCCCCACAGCCAATCTATTCTATTCAGCACCATCACACCTACTCTGGGGTTCTTACTATTAAAAATAAACTCTTACATTACAGCAACATTTGTATGTATGTGTGTTTGTATATATGTATGTATGTATAAATATATATATATATATAGGTATGGGACTTATTATGCAGAATGCTCAGGACTTGGGGCTTTCTGGATCATGGGTCTTTCTGTAATTTGTATCTTCACACCGTGGCCCAGATTCACTTAAGCGTGAAGCATGTAATGCTAGCGCTAATTCACCAGCGTGACGTCAATTTGTAACTTTGCAAATTCACTAACAGACTCTGGCAAATTTTCTAGCGATGTAGACTTGCGCAACTTCGCCTGGCGTAAGGGTGCGAAGTTGCGCAAGTCTACATCTGACGAAGGATCATAATTACGCAAATTCACTAAGATCAACTTTTTCCTGAACGTTACTACTTACGCTAGACTTTAGTTCGCCTGGTCAGACCAGGTGAAGTTCAATACAATAGATAAGAGTTTGAAAAAAAAAATTGAAAAATTTTCTAAGTCCCAAAAATACGCTGGCGTGTTTTACCATTGGAGGGTGATAGTCTGAAAAAGATCGCTTTTTTTGGGGGGGGGGTTACCCTCCTTCCCCCCTACATTTCCTAACATACTGTATGGCAACACAACTATACAGGGGGCACATGTAGGGCAATAGGACAACTTTATTTAATTTATTAAAGGTTTCCTGGGCTTGTGTAGTGGAATGTAGTGGCTGTTACATATACTTCTATTATACGCTGAAGTTCCCGCCATATGTAAATTAGGCATCGCTAGCGTAACTGTGCTTTGCCTGGCGAAGTAACACTAGCGCAACTACGCAGTTGCACTTTAGTGAATTTGCGTAGTGCTGGTGTAAATTCGCCTTGTGAAGTGCAGTGAACACTAGCGAAGCCAACGCTAGCGAATTTTCGGAACTTAGTGAATTTGCCCCCTTAAGTCTACTAGAAAATCATGTAGACAATAAATTAACCCAATAGGCTGGTTATGCTTCCAAGAAGGATTAATTATATCTTAGTTGGGATCAAGTATAAACTACTTTTTTTATTGTTACAGAGAAAAAGGAAATCATTTTAAAAAATTTGTATTACTTTATTATAATGGAGTCTACGCACAAGTAAAAAAAAAAAACATTCGCAAATACAACTTGTAGTTAAGTGTAGCACTAAATGAAGGAACATACTTTTCTTGAGTCATGGAAAAGAGCAGCAGGGGAAGGCTGGGCAAGCACTCTCATGAGGAAAACAAAATATTGCAAACTAGTTCGTTGAAAACATCTTTGAAATGGATTTTGCCTAATACTGTTGCAGAATGGAAACTCAGATAGACAATGGAAGAACTCTGCTCCTCTTTATCAAATCACTGGATTTCGTGCTTCCCCTTTTGGAATTGCAGAATTTCTTGGCTTGATACACTCCTAGACTAATAAGGGAGCATTATACAAGACATGCTTATTATGAAAACCAAATGCTAATTTGGCAGTAAACCCAAGGTGTAGGAGTCATGTAGAAATGTCACGCAATTATTTCAGCGTCTTTGGTTAAAAAGTTAGGGCGTTCCTTTTTTCTTTCTTTAAAGTTGTGCCCATGTGTGATTTTCGTATGGGAACTTGAAAAACACTTTTCGTATAGAGCTTCTATTGCGAATTTGGTTACTTGGGAATAACTGTACAAAAAAATGTCTGTTAATCTTAAACGTAAAGCAAGTTCAGGTGTGGCACAAACCTTTATAAATAATCTGAAACCCCTGGGGAAATGAGTTGCTTGAAAACAGCTCTCTGCTTGATTCTGCACATTGGCATGTGTAGAAACGATTCAATTGTTGCACACATTACCATTGTGACCTAGTATAAAGAAACATTGTCCTTGTAGTGTTATCCATAACACTACTGCGCATGCGGTTTCCCTGGGAAATTTGAAGAAAGAAGAAGCCGGAAGAAGATCTCTACATGGTGATCACGGGAATAACCCGGAGCCAATAGTTTTTTGCTGATAGGAGCACCAGATGTTTTCCAGATAATTTGGATAACCATTTTCTCAAGTCTACTAAAAACATTTTAAAGGGATTCTGTCATGGGAAAAAAAATTTTTTTCAAAATGTATCAGTTAATAGTGCAGATTTTTTTATATTTCATTTTGAAATCTGACATGGGGCTAGACATATTGTCAATTTCCCAGCTGCCCCAAGTCATGTGACTTGTGCTCTGATAAACTTCAATCAGTCTTTACTTCTGTACTGCAAGTTGGAGTGAAATCATGCCCTTCCTTTCCCCCACCCAACAGCCTAACAACAGAACCAGATAACAGCTGCTTAACACAAGATAACAGCTGCCTGGTACATCTAGGAATAGCACTCAATAGTAAAACCCATGTCCCACTGCGTACTATTCAGTTACATTGAGAAGGAAAAACAACAGCCTGCCAGAAAGCAGTTCCCTCCTGACGTGCTGACACAAGTCACAGGACTGGGGCAGCTGGGAAATTGACAAAATGGCTACCCCCATGTCAGATTTCAAAACTGAATATAAAAAAATCTGTTTGCTCTTTTGAGAAATGGATTTCAGTGCAGAAGTCTACTGGGGCAGCACTATTAAATGATGCATTTTTAAAAAAAAAATATGTTTTCCCATGACAGTTTCCCTTTAAATAAATCAAATAGGATTGCTGTGCAACCAATAAGGATTAATGCAGCTTAGTTACCAAGTACAAGGTGCTGTTTTAGTATACTAAAAAAAAGAAAGAAAGATAAAAAATATAAATGATTTGTGTAAATTGGACTCTATGGGGGACAGAATGCCATCGATTTCTGGATAATGGTTTTCCAGATAACAGGATGGGATTCCTAGTGTGTTCTTGTTTGCAGATACGTGTAGATTCACCTGTAGGTTATGATTTTGGTTGAAAGTAAAGTAACGGATATCACTAGAAGCTTCCATTTTATTTGTAATTCTCAGTTGCTAATTTGGATAAGTGGTTCCTGTAAGTTTGCTGAGCTGTCCTGCTAAATTAAACAATTGCAGTGACAGTTATCGATGGAGCACTATGGGATGGTCATCTGTCCATATAACAGAAAGAGTGACTGGTGCACAATGTGGCGGCACAACTGAGTGACCCGTGCCTTTTCCTTAATGCGTCGTTAACCATTTTAATAGGATGTTTTTTTTAAAAGCCTTTTTTTTTTGCTTAGCTCTGGCCAAAGTAAAATGACTCGTACTTTCTGGAAAACTTGGCAAGCCTTGCAGGAATTGGAGCAGCTGTAACAGAGTGGAAGTATTTGGAATTTTTATTTTATCTTTTTACAACCCTATCATAGTCTCATATGAAGACCGTACATTACAAACAAAACAAAGTCATAAAAAGCAGAACTGATAGGTCACAAAATGTAATGCAAACACTGCAAACTTCCCCCGTCTAGTCTTTTCACTTTCCAAGATTTAGAACGGTTCCCAGGCAAGTCCTTATACTAATAGTCATGTTAACTCATTACCCATTAAATGCTGTTCTTAAGTACTTTAGGTTTTTCATAGAATATATTGTAAACACAGACAAGGTGTTTTTTTTACCTTAATTCATCCATAAACATGACAGTATTTGAATATATTTCCATCAGCCCTATACATCCATGCCTAACTTACATCCAGAAAGGAGAACTTTTCTGTATATTCATGTGGCTTCCCTATATGAGTGTGTTATATTTTGCTGTGGTACATTATTTCTTTGTTGCTGCTGCTTCAGTTGATTTTCATTGTGTTTCTGTTCCTACCAAAACCATTGTAGATTATGGCTGTTGCACAAAGTTATCCCTGGCAACAAATCACATCAGGCATTCGATTGCACAAACCTTGTTACCTCAGGAAACAATTTACATCAAAATGATTTTAGTGCCTACATCTAGTTTATTTAAGCACCTCTTTTAATATCAGTAAAGGGAGTTTATTTTAGGTAATTGCAGTATGGGGTAGCAGTCACATAGGGAAGCCTTAGACTGATATCCCACTGTAGGGGTCATTTACAAATCCTTGGGATGTAAGTGCTAGAGTTATTAGGTTCAATACTTAGTGCTCATCTAACAACCACTACACCACCAAATTTTGCTCCTTACACCAGATAAAAAAATCCTAAGCTCAAGTTAGAGTGGCAGGGGTCAAAAGCCTTCATGTTAACCCTCCTTGGGTAGAGCAGGCAGTTCTCTGTTTCAGGGGTTGGCATCAGGTCTCTGCAGGCGAAAACCAAATACAGAGGCCTGCGGCCGTTCTGTAACAGCAAAAAAATTTGAATACCTTTTTTTTGCATTTTGCACACTGAGTTTTGATAGGTGAAGAACCCCTTAGGGCAGAATTACATGGGCGTTTTCGACCCGTTCCGACGTGACAAAACGCAGGCATCAAGTCGGATGCGATGTAGTTCTGCCCTTAGGCTTCTTTTTTCCAGTACAGAAAATGCAGATACTAGCATATGCTGCCTCATGTTAGTAATATCTGACATGAAGGGTATGTGCCTCTTCCTTGGTTTAGCTAGAAAATGCATGCTTGTTTCATCCCTGGATCAGCCCCATCTGAACAGTGACAAGGTGGATGGTATGTATGTCAATAACTACACGCACAGGTTGGTGTTAGTTTAAAAAAAAAAAAAAAAAAAATGTAATTGCAGGAAAAACATGCTAAATCCTAGTAATTGGCCTTTGGGACTGGGATTGACCTGTGCTCAGTGGGGGTTTTATTCAGTGACAGTGATATGGTTGGGGAGGTTGCATGGCACCTTGTGTGTGTGTGGTGGCATAAAAAATGGAGGATTGGTTGGTTCAGTTCCCAGTACAGATGTACAGATTTGGCTGAATACTGAGCTGAAAAATACAGTGCACTACTATATAGGATGCACTTTGGTTCAGCTAGACCAGTGATCTCCAACCAGTAGCTTGTGAGCAACATGTTGCTCTCCAACCCTTTGGATGTTGCTCCCAGTTGCCCCAAAGCAGGCGCTTATTTTTGAATTCCAGGCTTGGAGGCAAGTTTTAATTGTACAAAAACCAGGTGTACTGCCAAACAGAGCCTGAATGTAGGTTGACAATCCATATAAGTGCTACCAAATGGCCAATCACAGCACTTATTTGGCACCCCAAGAACATTTATCATGCTAGTGTTGCTCCCCAACTCGTTTTACTTCTGAATGTTGCTCTCGGGTTCAAAAGGTTGGGGATCCCTGAGCTAGACTCTTGGATTTGACCGAATCTTGCTAAAAATAGCTTGAATTCAGCTAGAGGTGCATATGATAAATTTGACAAAGTTTGGGGTCCCTGATGTGACTTAGAAGGCAACTAAAGGGCCCTAAACTCCCATGCAAGGCTTACCCATTAAGTTGGAACCTCCCCCCACTTGATGCTTCTTACTTTATGTACCTACATTAACCAGTAATTTATTTGACTATGCATGAACTGCCACCAAACCTAGATTTGTCATGTTGTATTTGTCATTTAATTGCCTGCAATGTATTTCAGAGATACTATCCCTCCCAGTTAATTCGGCCTGGAATCAAGCTTTCTATGTTTTATACCATTTTTTATTTGATGTGTTGTTTTATTTTACAGTATATGTAACATAATAAAATACATATTAAATTAAAAAGAAAAAATCTTGAATTTGGACTAATCTTGAACCAAATCCAGGATTCAGTTTTTCCCTAGTTCTCATAACTAATTATTTGTATACTATGATAAACAATCCCTGTTTTGTTTTAAAGGGTAAGCCATTATTAGTAGCTGTATGCACAAAATGTTTCAGTGTCCTTAATTTATTGATACTGGGTTGAGTGCAGAGGACTCCTTGTATTTGTCTATATGTATTTTGTGGTCACAACCTCATTGCACCCACCGCTTAATGTTTTTAAAAATTAGTGGTGAGCACAACTTTCCCTTGTTTGTTATAAGTATATATTTATTATGTAGTATTACATGGATACTAGGTTTACATGTTCTTGTATTCATAGCTGGCATATGTTTTCAATTATTGTCCCTTGTTAAAGAAGCAACATTTCATTGATCATTGGGCTTGGAAATCTCTCCCACACTATAGAGCTAATTATTAAATATCTGCTGTTGCTTCAAACATTTGAATTGTATGGATATTTAAACTCAAGTACATTTTAGCAATATGGCGAGGAAGCAGTAAATGATGCATTAACTAAGTTTCTATATATCATCTACCTAGCTACCTACCCACCTGCACACACATATATATATACTGTATACAATTATTATTTACATGTAATTGTTACATTTACTTTTTTAAGTGTGTAATGAATATGCACTTTTGATTCTATTAAATATACAGAGTTAATGGTTTTCTGGTTGGATGCTGTTGCCTAGAATGGCATGAATGTGGCTGTAATGCCATGTATAGTTATTTTAACAATGTTAAATGTTATGAATGTTGCTTCAGGTTTTCTTTTTTGCCATACTTTTTTCTATCCTGTTGGTGTGGTCTGCCTTCTTGCTTTTGTGCTAATGCACTTAAAGGGGACCTGACACATTAAGAAATAATTCCATATCCTTTCTGTCAAGTTAGTTGAGCAAAATAAACTTTACTTACACTGTATTTTTATTTACATTTTGTTACCTTCAGTCTTGGAATTACACAATCACAGCAAGCAGGCAGGAGCCATTTTGTGGCAATTCGTTATTAAGACAAATTGTGTATCACCCCAAAAACTTATGTATGCACCAGAATGGGGGACCTAATGCCCATGCTCAGAGTCCTACACAATTATATTGTGTAACGAGGGAAGGGGGAAATGAGATGAGGGCAGTGACAACTATGAATTGCTGATTGGTAAGTGAAAGCAATGGACTGATCCACCTCTTTGCTTCAGGCAGAGAGGCAGGACAGTTAATATTTGATTGACAGCTCGCATATTTAAACACCTTTATGACAGTTATGGATGTTTTAATAAAAAAAAAGAATTTGGATTCCATGTTTAATTTGCAGAAGACTTTCATTATACAACTTTTTATGTGTAGTTGATGGGTCCCCTTTAAGCTTACTACGGCTTGTAAAGAGAACAAACATATAAATGTTATCGTTTGCTGTGGGTCTTGTAGTTGCACTGCCAGAATGAACAAAATTTTTTTTTTTACATTTTTGAAGAGTGGGCCCTAGGATTCCCAGAACAACACTGCCTAGAAGTTGAAATAAGACTGGTTGTTAAAGGGCAAGGAAAGGCAAATAAATAAAATCCCATTTTTACTTTCTTTAATGAAAAATAAATCTATCTCCAATATACTTTAATTAAAAAATGTGTACTGTTTTTATAAGAAACCTGACTGTATGCAGTGAAATTCTCCCTTCATTTAGTGCTGTGGATAGGAATTGTCAGACAGTCCCTAACTTCTGGCAGGGAAACAACCATACTTATGAACATCAGGGGGAGCCCCCGCCTTACTTACCAGCCATGCAGAACTCGAGCAGCTTTGTTTTTTTATCATTTATGATGAACCCTAAGCTTAGCCCAGACACACTGAGCATGTGCACAGTCTTGGTCTTGCAAAGATGTATAACAAAGTTACAAGATGACAGCCCCCTGTGGCCAACTTTGAAAGCATAAATCATTTCTTTGATTAGGCTTGTGGTGCAGTAAGTTCATGTTTATGTTTAGTATACAAAATACAGCATTTCTAGCCTAATTCTATTTTACACTTTCCTTGCCCTTTAATGACACCTACACCAATGTTCAATAACCAGCCCTCTTGCCTGTTATACTGTTTTGCATGTATTATTATTAACATGTATTTCTATAGCGCCAACTTGTTTCGTAGCGCTGTAAGGCTTTAAGGATGTTTATTTCTAAGCACCGAGGTGAGAAGGTAAATTAATTTATTGGGCTGCTGTTGACATATAACTTTAGCAAAGTGTGCATCACATTACAGTGATAAATGGGTTAAAAAGTACATATTTATTTCAAGACAGCCCTAGACAATTGATTTTATTAAAACAGTTTAGAAACAGCACAGTATTTGTAGATGTTGCTGCCCTAGGCAAAACCACCTCTGCACACATTCTTTTCTCTCTAATTTGTACATTTGCCAATCTGATCAAATACTGTAGGGTAATGCTGTTAGACTTATTTCATGTAGTGGGCCATTCATTTCTCGTATAGCATGTTCAAGTGACGGATTAAATTAGACGGATTAAATTAAAATTACAATGTTGCTTATTCCAACTGTTTTTTTCTTGACAACTGATTTTCACAATTTAATTAAATTAGTTACACCATGTCAGAGGTAGTTTCAAATAAGGCCGCACATTTGATTGAGTGGGCAGATACTATATAATATAAATTTAATATAGATATCCTATTTAATAGTTCTGTATTTTCTTTATGCTTTGAGATGGGATTTGCTAAGGCACCTACTGTAAAAGAATATTCCAATTTCAAGAACATTTTATTAAAGCATGTCAGGGGACAAGCAGCACAGGGTAAACTAGTCATTTTGCTGCTTGTGTAGTGCATATTTCATTTTTTATTTCTTTGGTTGAGCCATTTAAATCTCCTACAGTAAGTGGTGTCTGGGTAATGCAAGGACCTTCTTGGCCGTAACCAAAGATAAATGTTTGAAATCTGCAAAATGATGAATCCAGCGAGCACGCACGACTCCTTTAATCGTTTCAGATTTCTTTTTTTTTTTCACTTGCTGTTACACATATGTGACTGTGAATTTGGTGTCCAGAATCTCTGTTGCTTTCTTTCAAAATATATTGTAATCTGTCTTACACACACAGATAGAGACACATAGCCAAGTCTTTGTCTTTGATTTAAATGTGCCATTTTTGTGTAATAAGTGAGACTTTTTATTTATTGACTCCCCTTTTCACTGTATCCTATCTCTCTTTTATAGTTTGAGAAATCAACTGGTATAATGTAATCTAAAATGGAAATAGTACTGACCATGTACTGCTTTGTTACCTAGAAGTGGGATTGTTGTTTTAAAGAAGGAGAGTGCGTGTTGAAAAAAGTGGTGTTAGTTACCTGAAAACACCTTTTTTTACCCTTTCTTTGCCCTTTATATTATTGCTACTTTAAGTTAAAACTACTAAACGGAACTAAATTTGTGTATTGATTTGACTTACTCTCCTACCTCTTTCCAGCTTGCACTGTAAAATGCTGTCTGTTAAAGGGGTTGTTCACCTTTGAGTTAACTTTTAGTATAATGTAGAGAGTGATATTCTGAGATAATTTGCAATTGGTTTTCATTTTTTATTGTTTGTGGTTTTATAGTTATTTGGATTTTTATTCAGCAGCTCTCTAGTTTGCAGTGTCAGCAATTTGGTTTCTAGGGTACAAATTACGATTTGAATAAGAGACTGGAATATGAACAGGAGATTGACTGAATAGAAAGATAAGTAATAAAAAGTGACAATAACAATACATTTGTAGCCTTACAGAGCATTTGTTTTTAGATGGTGTCAGTGACCCCCATTTGAAAGCTGCAAAGAAACAGAAGAAAATTGCAAATCATTAAAAAACTATGAAAAATAAATAGTGATGGGCGAATCTCCCGAGATTCGCTTCAGCGAAAAATTGACTAACGCTGGTGATGATTCACCTGAGTTACTGTTTTCAGTCAGTTTTCAGTCACTTCACAGATTTAGTAATGGGCATAGGAGTCATTTCACTAGCGAAGGAGATAGATGCTAACGTTGCTTCACACTCTAAAACCAGGTGAATTTCCGCATTGGGGAATGGACGTAACTCTGCAAATTCACTAAGATGTGGATTTTACTGAACGTTACCTCATTCGCTAGACTTGCCTGCTACAGCTCTGACCTGGTGAAGTGCATTGGAGTGCATAGAGCACTTACATCTTACATCATTTAAAAATGCTGGGGTTTTTTTTTCAGGGTGTTATGCTACAATAGGCTTAACATTTTTTTTTCGGGTACCCAGTTTCCCCATAAATTTTCTACCATATGGCACATTATTACAGGGGCCTTATGTGTAGGGCATTAAAACAACTCACTTTATTAAGGTTCCCTTGGCATGTCTAGTTATCAGTGTAAATGTAATATATTCGATATAAAAAGTTTACTACAAAGAAACTTGTCTGACTGGATCTATTGCTGCACTGAACTACACCAGGTACTGAGAGTTCCTTGGGTACGCTGGGGTCCCAGGGCACAAGTCAAGCAGTTAGCCAGGTCCCACACATCCACAAATCCACAGCTAAAG
>CM044442.1:37619728-37664397 GCA_024363595.1 Xenopus borealis | reverse complement strand
TTTTTTTGGTGAACAATAAAATGTGGAGCTGTTACCTAGTCCATAATGTGAGGCATCTCTCTGTTTGAGCATGGAGGCAAGAGAAGTAATGGAAACTAGATTTACATGTTCTTGTATTCATACCTGACATTTTTTCAATTATTGTCCCTTGTCAAAGAAGCAAATTCATTGATCATCAGGCTTTGAAATCTGTCTCTCCCAAGCTGATTATCCAATATCTTCTGTTTCAAACATTGGAATGATATGGTTATTTAACCTCAAGAACATTTTCCAATACGGCGAGGAAGCAGTAAATGATGCATTGACTAAGTTTCTATCTATCATCTACCTATCTGCCTACCCACCTGCACAAACACACACACACAAAACCAGCCTGCTTGGTTTTAATTAATATTTACATGATTTTTTATTCGAGTCAAGGTATGGACATCAAAATTAGGGATGGCTGTGTAGATAGTTATGTCTCAAAGTAGCAAATACAATTTCTAAAGAATATTATTGTGCTTGAGATATGTATACTCTTGGTTAGTTGTAGCTACAGTAAAATAATTGAAAAGGGGGGGAAATTATCTGTATCTCTTAACTTTTTTAAATTATAAAGATGGCAAAATAATTCAGACAAAAGAGTATTCTTTATTATACGGATATGGATAATTGCAAATACTTTGTAGTTAAAGCAACTTAATTCTGTTTAGCTTAGTATTAAATGCATAGTAGGTTTTGCTCTATTGTAAAAATTGACTACATCTTGCTTTTATTGCAGACTTTGAAACACAAAGAACAGTGTTTAACATATGTTTGTCTGGAAAGCACATCAAATAGAGGAAAACATTTCTCCTGACTTTGAAGGAAGAATTAACATTTTAATTGATTGGTTTACAGTTACCTATCTTTAGAATTATCCAGTACAGTGTGTAGGTTTACATTTAGCATGGCTTTCAGGGGCGCTGCTGCCATGAGGCGAGTTGAGAAACTCGCCTCAGTCCTCAGCAGCCAACAAGTAACTAGGGGCAGCTAAATAGCTACTCCTGGTAGCTTTAAGAACTGAAATTCTGTTTTTATAATCAAAATTTTGGCTCTGCGAGTGCAGAGAGTGTGTTAGAGCTAGTGATACAGCCCCCCCATGTTTAGTCCGGTGCTTGGAATGGCAAGCACCTGGTGTAAAGGGGTGGGAGGCATCAGAAAGGCTGCCTCAGGCTGCAAGGACCCCTGGAACACAGCTGCATAAAAATGATTAATACATTTGCTCTCATCCAAACTTGAAAATACACTTACAACAACACAATATAATAACAACAATACAATATTGTTTTCACGAGCAGTGGTTTCAGTTTTTTGGAAGAATACTTCTTCCATGTTTGTGTTCCTGCTTGATAAAGAACTACAATGTCACAAGGACCACATACTGTATTTAAGGAAGCAGCTGGTAATTCTATAACATTTTATAATGGGCAAGCATCATATACAAAATGTTATATGTGATTTTTTTGTATTGGCATTTGGCTTTATTTATGTTGATATGGAATTTTTTGTAGCGTGGAATTATTTTGTTGACAGAAGTATGGCTCTGTGTAATCTTTTATAAATATGTTAGGTTATAAACATTACTATTAAATGTTGCCACATGCTTTCTTCAAATTCACTAACACTCAATAGAATGGGGTGAGAGTGAAAAGAATACTTTGCACAAACTTCAAACACAAAATTCACAAGGTCACAACATCTTCCAGTGTTGTTTCAGTGGGAAATTTTAAAAATATTCTTGTATTTCATTATATGTTAACATATTGTTGAAAAAAAACAATAGAATAGAACAATAGAAAAGAATAGTACACATACTATAGATCTCTTACCCGAAAAAACTAAATTCAGAAAGCTCTTTGTTACAGGAAGGCCACCCGCCATAGGGGTAGATCCATCAAAGAGTGAAGTTCCGCCACTAGAGGGAAATTCCGCAGCTCTCAATTAATTTCTATGGGATTTTGCAAGGCATATTCATCAATGGGTGAAGTGAAAGTTCACCCTTTGATGAATACGCCTTTAAAAATCCCATAGAAATGAGAGCTGTGGAATTTCCCTCTAGTGGCGGAACTTCACTCTTAACTTCACTCTTTGATGAATCTACCCCATAGAGTCTACAGTGTCCATTTAAAGAAAATAATAATTTTTCTCTGTAATAATAAAACAGTACCTTGTATGTCTTGGTAACTAATACCATGTTGGTGGCATAACCATTCTGTTGGGTTATTTAATTTTTATTTTTTAGGAAGCGTAGGGTATGGTGATCTATATTACAGAAATTCCCCTTATGTAGAAAACCACAGGAAACAGGCATTCCACATAATAGGTCCTATACCTGCATCCAGCAAAAAAATATTTTGTTATTGTTAAGAGGATTTAAACCCTAATAACTAATTGATGTAAGCTAACGCACTGTTTTTCTCTGAACACTTCTGCAGTTTCAATCCACTTTCTATTTTTTAGCAGCATCTGATATATTAAAATGTTTACACTGCTATTACCTGGCTTTTTGCAAAGCTAGGGTGAACTGATTTCACAGGAAATTAATAGAAATGAGGCACTAATAATATAATAATCCCCTCTAATCTTGTCCTACATTGTTTATGAGTTTATTGTCACAAGAGTGGATCTGGTAGGATAATAGCATTTTAAATAAATTCATTATCCATTCACAGGGTGAGATGGTGATTTGGTGTCATGGGCCCCTTGATTATTAATTTCAGCAGTAATGTTCAGAACTCTTGGTGCAGTGCAGGTTATCTTATATTAGGCCTACAAACTATCATTATCATAGCTTTACGGGGACAGAGTAATAAATACATATAGCATTTGTATATGAATATAAGATTTGCTTTGTCTATTAGTTGGTGGAAAAAAACAAGTAAATGTAATATGTGCTTCTTAGTACACTCCTGGAACTTCTTGAATATTTTCAAGTGCTAAAACCTGTCTTCTGGAAAGCCAACCAATGCATTTGCTTAGTCATGAGCATTCAGAGATAAGCTTTTCCTTATCAACCCTTTTGGTGCCTTCCACACCAATGCAAAAATACAGCAGTCTTCTCCCACCTCACACTAATTGCACTGATCACCAGCATGAAATGGAATGGAGCAGATTTGTAAATGCCACCATTTCTGTTTTCCAAACTAGTAATTATACCAAAAAAAAGGGTTAAAAGGTTTTTATATGTTTAGTGCTTCGTTCAGAATGTTTTTCATGTTCATCCTTTTTTTATATTCATATCTTTTAATAACTTTCATGACATTAGAGAATTAGGATTGTAGTTTCAAAACCCTCTAAAACCACAAACATTTGACCTTTAAAGATAGGCCTCCAAGAGGTCATTAGTAATCTTTACTAACTGAGAAGAAATTGAAATAGAATGAATTAAATATTTTACTTTTTTTGTACAGTATATATTCTAATCTTTCTTGTTTCTCCTAGATGTCATGACTAGGGTGTACTGCAAACCTTCAAACAATTCTATGCAAATACAATATATGGGTGAATTAATATTATCTGTGCCTTCTAATAGCAATAATATTAGCAGATTTATCGAGTTTGATGCAGAAAAACTCAAATTATTCGATTTTTTGAGTGAAAACCAGTGTCCCCAAAACTTTCAAAATTTTTTAAAGTTAAAAACATCTTCAGTTGGCTAAAGGGATAGCTGCCATCGACTTTTACATAAATTCCACAGGTTTTATTTTTGAATTTAGACTTAAAAATGTTTTAATAAATAACCCCTTAATTAACAGGATCTTTACACAAGCAATTAGTTTCACTTAAATCAAATGATGAACTTTTTAAAGTCTCTCAGTGGTGCTAATATGTTTGTTCTATATTCAACATCAGTTTATGCTGCCCCAGTGGGCTAGGCCTTATATTAAAAATACCCATTACTGGAAGCTCTCCTTTTTCCCCATTGTTTGTGATATGTAAAAATATTATTAGACTTGTCCTTTTCGTATCATTTTGACTGACCCTTTGAAACTTCTTTAAATGGCCTTTGTTCAACAAGAGTGAAATAACTAGGTCTTGTGATTAAATTCATACGTTCACAGGTTTTACACTGTAAGGGGCTAAAGATTACGGTTTAATATTTCCTTTACTGACTCCTAATGGAATAAGAAATGTTAGTTTAGCCAGAGAATAACCTCTGTATAATGTGTTCCTCACGTTCCTTAAGTGCCACCTTTGTAATGTATAAATAAGGAGGAACAAATTAAACAAGAGGTCAAATTGTAAAGTTGAATTTGAAATAAAGGGTACAAAAAAAGTACATATAGTATGTGTTTGCATATAAAGACTGTTTACAGCCTGTATTTGGGGTGTTAAAAAGCAAATTAATCAACATACAAATGTATGACTGTACTACAAGCTTATTCAAATTTCGATATTGCGTTCTTGCATGTTCTTGCAAGTTAAACAATAGGATTTCCATTTAATATGAAACAAATATAGAGCAAATAGGTTTTTATTAGTTACAGCTGTAAGTGTTTGGTCTGTTGTGGTTTCATACAAGCTGACTTTCTAAATACTGCTCAGCGCAGTCTAATAATGATTTCATGTGGTGGCAAAGCAATCACTCTTGTCATTTTCACCTAAAAAGAGTTTAGTTAAGCTGCACAAATTGTTCTTTTTTGCTTAAACCTCTTTTGTTTCTTAGTGACCTTAGCTGTACTGAGCTCCAACTAAACACATTTTAGGTTTTTCTGACATAATGGTTAATATTTAGCAATGTGTTATACAGCTTGTTTCATTTTAAGGCATTATAAGGGGACTGCGCTGATGTCCACTAAGAAAGAAATCTATAAGAAGAAGAAAGAAATTTATAATATATAGTAATCAAAAAAAGCTAATTTTAATTAATATCCAATTAAATGAAATATAATCATGCTAACATGTATTGAAAGGTGTATTTCACAGAATTGCTACACAGTCAGATCATTTTCAAAATTTTTGTAGCTGAAACAAATGGCGCTGGTGCTTCTTGCAAGTAAATAATCGTGTTTGCAATATTTCATTTTCAGATTTTTCAGAATGCTATCTCTTCAATTAAGCATCAAAATCATGGCATGGAAAAGAGTGCTCACACTGATATTTATAAGAGAGGAAGACAGTTTATTTAAAAACAAAAACTTCTGAATACAATTAAAATTGTTCTGTAGAGCTGCACTGTCATGGCTGGCTGTAAGAGCAATGCAGATTTTCATCTCTAAACTAAGTTGCTGACTGATATGTTAACAAATTTAAGGCAGAGACAGACCTTATTTGAAATGAAGGGGGTTTAAGTTAAGAGCCCTTTGTTCCACCTGCCTGTATTGATTAAATTGTTTGGATTTTGACTGTCCTGTCATCAGGTTTTTGGTTTTTAAAATATTAGTTTTGGTTTTTCCTGGATCAATATTAACATTGCACACTAGACACTAACGATTATTTCCAATATGTTTTAATACAGATATAAACCAGAGTATTATAATCAACCCCATGCAATATTTAAAAGATGGTAACTAATTAGACTGAGTACAGCATTGCAGAGCAATATCATGTATCCTAGAACACTTTTGTTTGTAATCTTAATGAGGTTAAACCTATTAACCTTAATATGTCTATCTTATGAGCCCCAAACATCCAACAGTGGAGTCTTAAATCTAATACTCACTGCTCTGTCTGCATCTATCCTCTATATTTTTTCTGTAGATAGTGGTATATTATTCATTTGAAGAGGGTTACATATCCTTTTAAACTTAATGTGGTTTAATGTATTTCTCATTATCTAAGCACACCCTTTTTCTGTTTTGTTGTGTCTATGCCATTCTGGTCTACCATGGTACAGAATAAAATATAAAAAAGAAATTTAGAAATCATGGCAGGAGCCAGTCACAACTGTGAGAACTTACTGGTCAGACGAAACAGTGATTGGAATCTTAGCAGCATAACACAACCTGATCTTTTTAGCCATGCTTAATGGTTATTTTTTTGTTTCTGACTTGTGAAATTTGTGAAACTTGAAAGGCATTTCTTTCTAAAATATGCTGTAGAGAGACAAAAAACATTTCAACATTCCATTTGAGAGGGGCTTAGATATACTCTTCCTTAAAGGGGTTGTTCACCTTCCAAACACTTTTTTCTGTTCAGTTCTCAAATTGTTCCCCAGAAATAAAGACTTTTTTCAATTACTTTGCATTATTTATCTTTTACCTGTTGTACAGGGTATAAAGTTGAATGTTGGTGTCTAGTCTGGCAGCTCAGTAATTCAGGCGCAGACTCTAAACTGATACAATTTTGCAACATTTATTTGATACATTTCTCAGCAGCATCTCTGGAGTATTAGCAACTATTGTATCAATTTTAACAGCCGCCTGTAATGAAACCCAGAGATTCCGCTCAGCAGGGACAAAGACAAGAAATGTATCCATTAAATGTATAAGTTTAGAACAGTTAGGGGGGGTCGGCGACCCCCTCTCCCAGAGCTGCTTTAGAAGGTGAAAATGACACTTTACACTTCAATATTAGAAAAACGGTTATAAATAGAAAATAGACAGTAATTGGAAAAAGTCATTATTTCTGGTGATCTATCTGAAAACAACTAGTTGTTTGAAGGTGGACAACCCCTTTAAAGGACATGTAACACTTACATTTTCCTACCATGTATACAAGTTGGGCATATCTTCCTCACACAAGCCACATCATTTGTACTCCATATAGTAAGAGCAAAAGTTACATATCAGTCTACATAATACCTGTCACAGATAAAAAGCTATTTCATATATTTACATATTTTAACATTCTTGAAATTAGATTCTTGAGATTCGTTTTACCTGTTTGTTTCAATAAAAAAGCTCCAGAATACAATATAGATGTTTCTGTCGTGTTTTGTGTGCATCTTCAATTATAAAAAAATGCCTTGTAAAATTATTTTTTTGTGAGGTGCTGCTTTTAACCATTTTATATACACTGTATATACGTAGAATTTTTCTATTGCATATACATTTTTGTGTTCAATTATGAAGCCAGGTGACCTCTCTAAGGGGTGTCACTTGCTTCCTGCCCTTAGATAAAATGGTACAAATCCCAAAGCATAAACTATAGTATTAATTTAGAGAAATTAATATTTGATTTCAACTAAATACACATATACAGTTAGCAGAGTTATGGGTATATATGATTTGTTTGAAAGAGTAGAGGTGTGTGTGTGTATGTTGGGTTTTAATTTGAAGGGGTTGAACTTGATGGACTTTGTCTTTTTTTAACCCAATTTAACTATGTAACTATGTAAAATAAAAGAGTGTATTCCACCCTATTCCCAGAATGATATTATAGGCATACTCACATTGGGAACTGATCTTGCACAATGGGCAGTGTAAAGGAACAGTAATACCAAAAAAATAATGTGGCCTAAAGTAATGAAAACATAATTTACTGTTGTGTTGCACTGGTAAAAAATTTTTTTCACAGAACAACCAAATAGCAGTATTATTAACATGTATTTATATAGTGCCAACATATTTCGTGGTGCTGTATGCCATATGTTCATATGTTTGATTTCAGTGTAAAATCATGAAGTCCAATTTACACGTTTGGCCATAAAGTTTGGCACAAAGTCAGCTATCAATTGAAGAGACAAAGTGATTAAAATCAGACCTGTGCATGTACCATCAATCTATTTTAGCAATACATATTCAGACCACATAGGTGGTCTCTATACAATACAGATGACAGATGACTGCATAGTTTTACATATATTTTTGTTTTCGGTCATATGAACAGAGCTGAATATTCAACCATATATTAAGGCTTTCTCTAAATATGTGAAAGAAACATGTCTTATTGTACTTTTTAATATGTACTACATGCACTCACACTACATTATTAAACTTTTATAATATGGAGGGAGTATTAGGGTATTTTTACTCAAAATTAGTTGTTTGCATGAAGAAATGAAATTCAATGTATTTGAACATACCACTAGACATGAATAATAACCGTTTAAAGGACAATGAAAGGTTGCCATGTCTTTGTAAAATATGCAAAATTTAAAGGAGAGCTTAAGTCTCCTGACAAGAACTAAAGTCTCTTGTAGTGGCTACCCATTCCTTCCTGAACTGCACTCTTGGGGGCTTAAAAAACAGAAGCTATTGCTTTTCTTGGCTAGAATGTAGATTGTTGAAGCAGGGTTGGCATGTGACAGCTTGCACAGCTTTTGCACTTTTTTCCACTTCAGTGTGTTTGATGATACTGACATTTTGCAGGTTTAGGCTATATCCAGATTCACTTAATTGAATTCCCAGTGGTACAGTTTAGGTTGGAAATGTAGGCTTAGGTTTATCTTCTGCAGGGAGGCCTAAAATTTCTGTATGCAGGGGGGGGGGGGGGGGTGATATAAGTTGGTTTTTAGTTTCAGTTTTAATCTTTTTAAAAGATATTTGTGATTGCAATTGCAACTGAAATTATCCTTTTCTTTGGGTTCATACACCAATGCGGTGGAAAACAAATCAATTGGCTGATTTTTTTAGACTTGTATTAAATTTATTTCATAAAACAAAAAAATGTTTTTTGTTATGAGGAATATGTAGGACCCGTAATCTGTTCATAATATGAAATAAATGCCCTAGAATAAGAATGGCTTTGTGAGGCTTAGCTGATATCAAGTACAAAGTGTTAGCTTAAACCAGTGAAAAAATAAATTAGTAAAAACAGAAGAATTGTTTAAATAATACAGTAAATAATAACATTGCCAGTCGATCAGTTTCTGGTTAATAGATTCCTCACGTGTAAGCCATACCATTCCAAGCATTTTATCACTATGGAAACTTTGTCTCATACTTATGGAACAATCACTTTGCATTACATATCGTAGACATTTATGTGCTTAGCATTCTAAAGCTTTTCTACATTTTTAACCGTTACGGTACAAAGTTCACCCAGCTTCAGTAACCAATAACAACTAGTAAGGTGTTTGATTTTAAACAGAATTTTATATATTTGTATCAAGGGGGTTGTTCACCTTTAAATTTAAATTAAGTTTTAATATAATGTAGAGAGGTATATTCTGAGACAATCTGCTATTAGTCTTGCTTTTTTTATTATTTGTTATTTAACTTTTTGTTCAGCAGTTATCCATTTTAAAATTTCAGCAGCTATCTGGTTGCGAGGGTCCAAATTGGTTTAAATGAGAGACTGGCCAGCTCCTGAAATGCAGGCCTCCCTCGGCTTACCTGTTGGTAGGGGAGGCAGGAACAATAGCGCGGAGAGTGCAATTGCACTCTCTCACACTAAAAATGGAAATTTGTCTTTTAAAGGTACCAGGAGCAGCTTTTTGCCGCCCTCGGAAACCCCTCTGGCGATGCCGCCTGAGGTGAGGTTCTCAACTCACCTCATTGGCGGAGCACCCCTGAGACTTGCAACTAAATAGAGAGATACGTAATAAAAGTAACAATAGCAATAAATTGGCAACCCCATTTAGAATAGTATTTTTGCTGCTGGGAGCAGTGACCCCATTTCAAGGCTGAACAGAGTTGATAAACGACCAATTGAAATGTTGCTGAAAGTATATTATAGAATGCCTATTAAGAGCTTTATCAAATTTCGTATTTGTGTAATTTTTTTTCATTTTAAAAAACAATAACATATAACAATAATTTCAGCAGAAGTTAACAAATATTTAACAAACATCTGCTGAAGGATTCAACTGTCTGTACTCATAGTGGGTGAACAGGCAAAACTGCCTATGCTGCCTCCCAATAATTTAGGGTGGCTTCAGGCATTTCTCTGCTTGCTAAAATACATTATGGAAAAACTGTCCCATGTGCCATTAGCCTCTATAAGCTTTTACATTAAAAGAGATATAGATATATACACATGGTATGCACTGGCTTCTATGAACTATTACTCCAGATCATAAATAATTATACAGTGGGGGGGGGGTAGTGACACTCAAAATACATAAAAAATACAATGAGAAGCAGTGGGAACTTAAGCCCCCATATACAATAACTACACTAAGAGGCAGTGGCAATGAGATATGACACCCCAAAACCCTTACTCTTCCAGAAAACAGATTTTGTGAAGGCTGGAGATAACTTGAGCATTTTTGTGATGAAAAGTCAGAAATAGTTTGCATTGCAAACACCCCTTTCTAGTTCTTTCAGTTCTGTAGTTCCAGATACTGCAAAATCAACACATTTATAAAAAATTTTAAGGCCAAAGCTAGAAAGAAGTACAGTCACATGAAAAAAAACATATTTTTGGAAAGTATCCAAAATGAGTATGCATGTATTACTCCAAAGCACCCAGCCACAAACCTTTCCTAAAATGGAGAATTTTAGTGATATTTCCGGAAATCACCTTAGTTACTGTACAATTAGTTACTGTACCAAGATAGAGCACTCCAAATATGAATGCTTGGGGTCTGCTGTACAGTTTTATATCCAATATTTATACGTTAGCATACTGTAAGTATGTGGCTTAAAGGTGCCCAAAATATAGAAACACCATATGGTCAGTCATTTCAGGTACTGCTAAATCAACACATTTACAGCATGTTTTGAGGGTCAAAGATAGAAAAAATTACCTTCACCCCAGAAAACCATATATTTTTGGAAAGTAGACATTCCCCTAAATACGATTTGGGTATGTATGTCTTTCTACTACAAAACAGCAAGCCACAAATTTTGTGATTTTGGTGACATTTACATTTAAAATCACCTCACAACATCCACCTGGCAGCATCTTATCTCCCAAATGCTATGAGGTAGAAATCCTGTGGTATGCTGAACAGTTTATTACCAAATGTACATAGTTTTATTTAAGTATATAGCACATAAAGACCCCAAAATCTACCTTGTGCACACTTATTTGTTCGCATACACAGCGGTTTTTATGACATTTATGAAAATCACCTAAAATATTGCAGTTTTACAAATTTATCTCACCTATTTTCTTACAAATGCTAAAACACCCTAAATATGAATGCCATGGGTCTACTGAACAGTTTGATGCCCAATATGGATAGCTAGACCAAAGCAGGTGGCATGTGTAGACTACAAATGAAAATAGTGAATATGAATTTTCTTGGCTGTCAATTTGTCTTCTGTGAACAAAGCCCCCTGTCTGCATATACAGTTGTGCTTATAAGTTTACATGCCCTGGCAGAATTTATGATTTCTTAACCATTCAAAGAATATGAATAACCATTCAAAGAATATGAATAATAACATTTTCTTTCACTCATGGTTGGCTGAAGCAATTTATTGTCAAACAACTGTGTTTACTCTTTTTAAATCATAATCAAACTAACCCAAATGACCCTCATCAAACTACCCATATGACCCTGATCAAAAATGGACATGCCCTGGTGATTTGGCATGCACACAACTTGACACAAAAGGGTTAGAATGGCTATTAAAGGTAACCATCTTCACATGAGATCTGTTTGCTTGTAATTAGTGGGTGTGTATAAAAGGTCAATGACTTTATGGACTCCTGACAGACCCTTGCATCTCTCATCTAGTGCTGCACTGATGTTTTGTGGATTCTAAGTCATGGGGAAAGCAACAGAATTGTCAAAGGATCTGCGGGAAATAGTAGTTGAAACAGGAAAGGGATATAAGAAAAATATCAAAGAAATTGAGAATGTCAGCAGTGTTCAAACTATAATTAAGAAGTGGAAAATTAGGGGTTCTGTTGACATGGTCCAGGTAGACCAACTAAAATTTCAGCCACAATTGCCAGAAAAATTGTTCAGGATGCAAGGAAACACCCACAAATAACTTCAGGTGAAATACAAAAATACTGGAAAAAAATTTGCACTCATCAGCCAAGAAGCTGTGCATGGACGTTCTTGGATATTCCAACATGACAATGATCCAAAACACAAGGCCAAATCGACCTGTCATTGGCTACAGCAAAAAAGTGAAGGTTCTGGAGTGGCCACCTCAGTCTCCTGACCTCAATATCATTGAGTCACTCAGGGGAGACCTCAAACGTGCAGTTCATGCAAGACAGACCAAGAATTTGCAGGAACTGGAGGCTTTTTGCCAGGAAGAATGGACAGCTTTACTGTCTGAGAAGATAAAGAGCTTCATCCACAACTACCTCAAAAGACTTCAAGCTGTCATTGATGTTAAAGGGGGCAATACACAGTATAAAGAACTAGGGTATGTAAACTTTTGATCAGGGTCATTTGGGTAGTTTGTGTAGTGATTATGATTTAGAAAGAGTATTGTTTGACAATAAATGGCTTCAGCCAACCACTAACCATGAGTGAAAGAAAAGTTTTTGTGTTATCATTCATATTCTCTGAAAAATGGTTAAGAAATCAAAAACTTTGTCAGGGTATGTAAACTTATGAGCACAACTGTAATGTGTTGCAAGACCCAGTAACAGTACAAACACCATTTATTTTTGGAATGTATAAATTCAAAAGAACAAAGTTTTGCTAAAATATTTTTCTACTCTAAATAATCAAACTGCAATACGGTGCTAAAAAGAATGTAAGAAACAATGCAAGCATAATACCACAATAAAATCACAGCAATCAAATACAATTAGGCAAATCAATTAAATAAAAAAACTTATTCAACAGCATAGTTATGGATCATAACACTTGATCTAATAGTCACTCTGTGAAATTAACAGTTTTTTGGGGGATAACAAGAGGCAAAATGATAAAATGAAGAACTAAAAAAAAAAGTTTAAAAAGTATATGTGCTTGTATATGCATGTGTGTAAAATTGTAAAAAGTGTGTAAATGTGAGTGTGTATTTGAGTGTGTAAATATATGCAAATGTATGCATAAGAAAAAAAGGCAGAAAAACAAAAAAAAGATAACATTAATAAAATATGTAGTGTGTGTGTATGTGTAAATGCATGTGTACATTGGTGTAAAAGTGCAAAGGAAGGGTTCTGACAGTTTCTGTGTGCTGGAGGGTCTTTGACAGCGTTGGAAGGTCTTAGGTGAGCAGAGTCTATGCAGCATGAAGTGAGTAGGTGGGCTCTGGGGGATCGAAGGTCTGGTCCTGCGCTACTGGCTCCTGCAACAGATATGGGGTAATTGTTTTGGATTCTGTGACAATTGCACAGCAGGACTGAGTTTGCAGCCCCCTTGGCTCTTTGCCTAGGGGTTTGGGGGCTGATGTGACTCGATGCATGGCAAATGGCGCTAATGCAGCGAGGAACCAATTAACTGCAAACAATTTCCTGCCACAATGTATAGTATGTTCTTGGCAGTTAAAGGGTTAAAAGAGCTAACTCTTGGGAGTTTTAACCTTGGAAAGCAAGTTGCAGGTAAAACTTTTAAAAAATACTACAATTCTTAATTGATTAGATAGAAATGCTAGAATACTACAATTCTTAATGGATTAGATAAAAGTGAATATAGGTCTGGCCAGACCTGAGATGTGTTTGACCTAGTTCATTGTGGTTATATTGCAATTTATGGACAAACAATGCAGTTTTGTTTAAAGGGTAGGGCATTTTTATCTAAATTCACAAATTATATTCATATATTCATAATAAATAGAAATGGGTAAGTGCAGAGGATTGTCTTTGTATGTAGGGCCACTCCAATAACCCCATCAATAATGTAACAACATTTGTATATACACTCACGCTTGCCCTGCTACCTCTGGTTCCATCCAATTAGATACCAAACTTAAGGTGGCCATACACTGTCCGATAAAAGCTGCCGACACACCAAGTCCCGAATTCGGGCAGATGTCGACTAAAAATCCCGTCGGATCACGGCCGCATCTGTTCGTTGATGCAGTCTCGCGATCCGACTGCCCATATGGCCTCCGCTATGATCTGATCGTTGGGCCCTAGGATCGTTGGGCCCTCAAGATGGGCATATCAGGGAGAGAGCTGCTCGTTTGGAAACATCGACAAATGAGCGGATCTCTCAGTGTATGGCCACCTTTATTTGGTAGGTTTACTGCAGATTTACTAAGGGTTCGAATAAAAAAAATTAAATTTCTATGTAATTTTTGCATACTTCGACCATCGAATAGGCCAAAAGTCGATTCTAATTGAAAAAATTTTTAATTTTAAAATTGAAGCACTGTCTCTTTAAAAACTTTGAATTTGACACTTCGCCACCTTAAAGCTGCCAATTGCTATTTTAGCCTATGGTGGACCTCCTGGAAGTATTTTTGAATTTTTTTTGAAAATCTAAGGGTTTTGATCAAAATTGTTTTGAATTTTTTTTGGGGGGGGCATTTTCTATTGAAAATGGACCAATTAAAATTGTTTGAATTGTTCGAATGCATCGTTCCATTCAAATTATACGAATGATTTTAACCATAATCATATGAATTCCTAGAACTTAGAAAAAATTTCAGGATAGGTTCTAGGAGGTCCCTCATAGGCTAAAATGGCAATTTGGCAGCTTTAAGGTGGCAAAGTGTCAAATTTACTAAGGGTCGAAGTGAAAATTCGAATTTTGATGTAATTTTTGCAATTCGGCAGCTTTACGGGGGCAAAGTGTCAAATTTGAAGGAATTTAAAGAGACAGTACTTCGAAATTAAAATTTTCTAGTCAAATTTTGGGCTATTCAATAGATGAAGTAGCCCAAAATTACTTCAAAATAAGAATTACATTTTTTTTAATTTTATTCGAAAATTCACTTTGACTCTTAGTCTTAGTAAATGTGCCCCTAAGTGTTTTTTCAAATTAGATAAGCATCCATTTATGTTAATGCTTTTGGTAGCATTCTGCTGAATGTTGTGTGTTGGGCACACAACATGCCATAAATCCGATGCACAGTTCAATCTTTGGAAGTGGATCACTTTGTTATTAAAAAAATATTTCTTAGCTAAAGAGTTTTGCCAATAGGAGAGCATTAAATAGTGACTAAAGAACCCCCTCTTGTAAAATATATAGTAAATAGAAATGACATCAGAACTCACCGTTTATAACTGATGACATCAGAACTGACCATTTATAAGAATATAATTTACTAGATATTCATGGATTTTGTGTATTTTAAGAATGGTTTTGTGTCTTTATTTATTAGATCTGCTGATTGAGGTCAAATCTACTGAAATTAGGTCAAAATGTGCACCTACTTATTTGCGCCTATTGAAAAAACAAATTTTGTAAAAATTATGTATGGAAACATACTTCAAACTCGTTCCACGATTGTATTTAAATATGAGTGGGTAATAAATCCTGATCTTTACTTAATATGCTTGCAAGTGTTTAGTTGTTTGCACAGAGTTTGCACAGAGAAATTAATTAGATTCTCTATTTATACACAGAATGCATGAAATATTTTGAAGAGTATCATGGTGCTTTGTTTTGCTGTTTCTATGAAGTGTCTCAACACAGATTATGCCATTGTCTTTGTAGGAAGAATAGAGATACAGCTGTGAGGCTTCAGAATGTCAACTTTCTTTTGTTATGTGCAAACTCAAAACAGATTTTCTTGTTGAGCCAACAAAACAAAGTTAATATTGTAACCAGTTAATAAAAGTATGCATGCTTTTGTGGCACAAATTCTGTTTAATTTCCTAGAAGAGGGGTAAAATTAGCAGGTGCAGTTTGTGATTGCCAAAATCAGATTAAATACAAATACTCTTGAGAGATGACTGATAGGGCTTCTTCCCACAGAAACATTCTCTTTTGTCAGAAAACACAAAACAAATTGGCATAGTAAATGGCTGGAGTTTGTTATAAGTTTTACATTTGACACTGCAAACATGGAGGCTGATCTCTAGCCGGTGCAAAACAGCTCTGTGGAATGTCAAAACACTAAAGAGAGACTTGGTAAAATTAAATGCAAAGGAAATAGGATAAAATTACAAGTAATGGATCTATTATCCGGAAACCTGTTATCCATACAGTTTTGATTCACGGGAAGGCCATCTCCTTTAGACTCCATTTAAATCAAATTATTAAAGTTTTTAAAGGTGAATTCCCTTTTTTGTAAATAATAAAACTGTACCTTGTACTTGCCCCAACTATAATGAATCCTTATCATTCTGGATGGCAGGCTCCACACCTGTACTGAGACTATGATTAAGTGTCTTTGGAGATACGAAACATGTAAGGTTATGCCATAGAACCAAGTAAATATACCACACATCTCTGTGGAGGATTGGTCTTTTGGGTGACGGCTCAACAGCAATACGGTTTGGATCTGCTCCCTTGGCTGAAGGTTTAGAGCAGTGCACCGGAACTTCCTTCCATACTTCTCAAGTTGTGATCCAAATCACTTTAATTAATAAGATATACAGTAATTAATCCATATCATTCTGGATGACAGGCTCCACAACTGTACTGAAATTTGCATTATTTAAAGGTGGAGTAATTTGTGAAATTAGCATTCCTATGGGGAAAATAATCACTGTGTGGGCAGATTTTATCAGAATTCATATATGAAATGGACTAAATAAAAAGCAGAAGACATTGAGAAAAACGAATATATGAGGAAGCTTACCACTTTCCACAGGGGGCCCGGGTGCTCACGCTCCAAACCCTCAGCAAAGGGGGAAAAAATGTATGCACAATACCAAAAAGTAGAGCTGGCACTAATCCGGAGCCCCAAACAATATGATCAAGTCAAATGGAATCCAGGAGTCACGAAGTGTTGATAAAGTAGTAAAAAATTATTTTATTGTTACATCTTGTATAAAAAATAAAAGCCTGACGCGTTTCTTGTCTACATGGGACACTTAATCATAGGCTTAACACTTCGTGACTCCTGGATTCCATTTGACTTGATCATATTGTTTGGGGCTCCGGATTAGTGCCAGCTCTACTTTTTGGTATTGTGCATGCAGATTTTTATCAGTTTGGCATGTGGATTTTGTTAGTCTTCAAATTCAGTTTTTTTTAACTGGCTTTAAATAAATTATTATTAACATGTATTTATATAGCGCCAACATATTTCATAGCAGTCTCTGTGCAAATATCTTTTTTCCCCATGAACGATCTGTATTATTTGGCTGTATCAGTAACAAAGAGGTTGTATTACTTATTCATAATGTAAATTTTTATCCTCAAAAATCTTACATTGGAGGATGAATAGGATAAATAAAAATTATATTAAGAACTACTGATTAAATGTACTAATTGGTAGTTCAGTTTTTCCACTAGTTACATTTTTCCCATGCAAAAGGATGCAAAAGACCAAAGCCAAAGTGAGATTTTTATCTGCAGATATTATGGAAACCCTTTTTTTTTTTTTTAAATCTCTTCTTATAGATAGTCCTTCTGTAGTATGAAAACTTTCTTTAAAATTGCTAGGAAGGGGTCACGGTCTAGAGACCACAAAGCCATGTTAGTATCTTTATCAGATAGCTGGTCAAAAGTAGAGTAGTAAAACCAAGCAGGAGGAACAAGCAGCATGATGGTCTACAGCCAGAAATGACATTGAATAATTCTAGCACTGGTTGTTTCTCTTTTTTTTTTGTAAAAAAATAAAAGAATATTGTAAAATTTAGCAAATCTGGTAGAAAGGAAGGAATTAAATGTATATTTTAACTAAAGACATTATTTCACCTTCTGATTTTTTGTGAATTGTTTGTAGTATTTCCACTGAGTACAGAGGAGTAAAAGTGAGCAGGAGGAAGGATTTAGAGAAGGCATTAACTGATATTTCTCAGTTTACTATGAAAAGCAACTGCAAACTGCAATATATTGTCAACCTACTTGTAATTCACTGTAGGCTATACTGTATAGCAATAGCAGGTCTGCAAACCCAGTTCGTGTTTATTTATCACATAAAAGAGTATACATTTCAACTTGTATCTATTGTCCTGCTTAATTGGGAAAAAAGTATTGCAGTCAGCACTTTGTACTGCTTGTTGCTCTCTAGGTAGGGATAATCGATCCCAAGAATGCACAATCTTCAAAAAACCCCAAAGATGCACAGGTATTTCAATCCTTGCTTTTTTGCACTGCTGATTTTTTTGAGGCAGTAAAATGCCTCTTTCTTAAAGCAAAATGATGTCTAATGCTTCCCCCAGACTCGGTAATCATTGTGCAATGTGAACAGATTTGATTATTATTTCAACCTTGTTAAACAATTACAACAAAGGCATTGTCTTCACCCTTCCAATATACTCCTTGAAATGAGTATATACTGTAAATATCATTCTAACCTTTCGATTTAAATCATATAAATCAAATGATGCTTCCATAGTCCTCATTTCCTTTCCCATATTAACCTTATCACAATTAAAAAACATGAACATTGATGGATGAGAGCATTATAGGAACCTGTTTCAGCAGTTTCTACTACTGTGCCTCATGTGGAGCTGGAAAGTATTTAAAGAACCATTTTACCGGTTTCGTGGTAGAGTCTTTTTCAATTATTCACTGCAATTGTTAAAGGAAGTCTAAAATAGAATACAGTTAGAAATGCTTTTTTTTATACTAAACATAAACATGAACTTACTGCACCACAAGCCTAATCAACAAATGATTTATGCTTTCAAAGTTGACAACAGGGGGCTGCCATCTTGCAACTTTGTTATACATATTTGCAAGACCAAGACTGTGCACATGCTCAGTGTGATCTGGGCTGCTTAGGGATCGTCATAAATTATCAAAACAGCACAAGTCACAAAATATCTGTCAGAAGCTTATACAGCAAGACTGATTAATAATCAGAATATTCAGAATGCACTGTGGATTTTATAGTTTTTGTATTGTTTAATACAGACTTTCTTCAACTCTGCAGAACCAGTGGCTGCAGAAAAATAATCCTCCAAATAGAATCCCAGTTTATCTGTTTAAATCTGGATCCATGATCTTTGTCCCTGCAGTTGGAGTTTGTAACATTAAAGGGGATGTAAAGGCAAAAATAAAATCCAATACAAATCTCTACACAGTCGCCGACTGCAAGCTGCTGGAGTCCTGCAAGGCTGGGAAGTAAGGCGGGGACTCCCACTGCTGTTCAAAAGTATGATTATTTCCCTGCCCAGTATTTAGGGACTGTCTGACAATTCCAATAAACAGCAGTAAATGCAGGGAGAAATTCACTGAATACAGCCAGGTTTCTTAAAAAAAACGGAACAATGGAAATAGATTTTTTTAAAGAAATGGGGTTTAATTTTTTGCCTTTCCCTGTCAAAAAAAGTGTGTTTACCAGTGAAATTACTTGAATATTATTAACATGTATTTCTATAGCGCCAACTTGTTGCGTAGCGCTGGATATGTTCATATACATGTAAGTTTGGTTTATGTATTTGATTAGTATTTGAGGATAAGCACTAACTTAATTGAAAACTATTTGATCACATCTAAAAAGTTTGTTGGGTTTGAAGAGAGCTGCTTTCATAAAGCAAACAATATATATATTATTATTGGCATGGATAGAGTATATATATATGTATATATATATATATATATATATATATATATATATATATATATATATATATATATATATATATATATATATATATATATATTGTTTGTTTGTTTTAAATTAAGAAATTTGTAATAAAACGTAATATATGGAACAGGAGAAATGAAAGAAACTAGAATTATTAATCTAAATCTCCCACAATCCTAACTCTTACATCATTCATGGATTTACTGATAATTTCTATAATGAGATTGTGGAAACACCAGTTTTCATTCTCCCTGCTGAGATGTGGAGATATTTCATGAGGTTTTCAGAATTTATGCAACTTTGTGACAAATATTTTGTCATCTAGAAAGTCAGTTTGCTGAATGCAATGATGTATGTCATAACTGAAACATCATTTTAATGCACAAAAATGGAATAAAACCACAAAGCTTGGAAAATGTCATAGCTCATGTAAAAAAAGAACAATTCACCACAGTTTTCAAGGAAGGAATAAAAATATAATTTGCTTCAGAAACACTACTATTGTTAATATAAATAAGTTGCTGTGTAGGAATGGGGGCAACCATTCAAAGGAGAAAAGGAATTTTACACAGGAGACAGCAGATACGCTTTGTAGAAAACAATTGTGTTATCTGTTATCCACTATTCAACCTGTGCCTTTTTTCAGTTCCCCCCATTGCAACACAGTAGCTTGTTTATATAACAATAGTAGAGTTTCTGAATCAAACAGAGCATTTTTACCAGTGCATACAGTAGTAAAAGTACACTATATTTTCAACACCTTCATTTTATGGCATTGCTGTTCCTTTAAAGAAAGCCCAAGTCATTGTAGGCGGAATATTAAGATTCTAATTTAAATACATTATTTATTTCATATGGGAAACAATAAGCTTCCTGCTGTAAATTATGATGGTATTAATATACACCTCAGCATTCCACGGCTATATTTGAATGATGCAAGTCGTCAAATTACTTTTATAAAGGTTTATTTTACAGGCTAATCATGATTTTGTGTCATAAACATTCCTAATCCCTTTCTTCCTGTGTATAGGAGGTACATGCCATAGTCCTGCACTTTCAGCACTGGTCCGCCCCCCATTACCAGCAATGCAGACACCGCTGGATATTAAGCAGTTCCTTCCATTTACTTTGGATGGGGGTGCAGCAGTAAATCTGTTACCGAACTTCACAGCAGTAAGTAAATTAGATTTTTAACCTTTACTAACTTATAACTGACAAAAAAAATCTTTGTTGCGTACATCATTTTGAAATTGAGCTTTTAACACTTTTATAAGCATTGTCCATTTTCATTGTTTTATTGGATCCTTATGTGATTACACTTCAATTTTATTACCCTTAACTGTTAGTAATATACCCTTTCTCAAATGTGTAACTGTGAATAAAAAGACACCTTTTTGTTACTCTGGAAACCCTATCCAAAGAGCACAGGTTCAGGGGAAAATGAAAACACAGACATAGGGGAAGATTTAATAAATTCGTTTGAAGGATTCGAATTTCCTTTGAATGCAAAAACTACGCATTTTTAAAATTTTCTAATTTTTTTTGGCTGCTTCGATCATCGGAATTTGCAAAATCGAATGATCTGAATTAATCCAACAATTCGAATAAAAAATAAATCATTCGACCATGCGATGGTCGAAGTACTTGCCCTTTAAAGAAATTTTCAATTGCCTAGTTGGCCAGATTCTTGAGAATTGATTGCAAAGTTTGCCGAGTTGCTATACTTGCCTATGGGAAGGCTTTTTCTGAAGTTTTCTTGATCGAATAGAAATCATTTGATTTTTGGATAAAATGAATTTTTCGAGAAATTGGATAATTTAGTACAGTTTTTTCGTGAAATCGGACGATTTCTATTCGTTCGTGCGATTTCTCGAAAAAATAGAATAGCGGCAAAATCCTCCAAATTTGATTTAATTGGATTTTACCTCGACCTAAATTCGAGGGTCGAATTCAAGGGTTTTTAACCCTCGAAATTTGACCCTTGATAAATCTGCCCCATAATGTGATGGATGGATATTTTTTTGGGATTGAAATGTTATAAAATATTGATTTCTTACTTGCAATGTATTTGATTGTGCCTGATGTGCCTGTCCAGTAAAATACACGAAACCAGTTAAAGAAGAACGCATGATGTGTAAGGGAACTTTTATGAAAACGGTCATTGTAGCTTTTTAACGAAAATAAATAATTAGCGTATGCCAATATTTAAGCTTGAATGGTTGCCAAATATATTTTTGCCAACAGCTGCATGAGCGATTGTGAAAACCAAGACAAATCATATGTACAGGCATTGGAACTCTTACCCACATATCCAGAAATCTTTAAATTACAGGAAAGAAATTTGAAACAAAATAATTTCCTTTTTTCTATAGCAATAAAACAATACCTTGTACTTGATTGTAACTTAGTTTTGCCACTAATCTATGTTGGCAGAAAAACAGTTTTATTGGGTTTATTTAAAGCTTAAATGCTTTGTTGTTGACATAAGGCATGGTGTTTCAAATCAGAGAAAACCCATGAAAATCCCTGGCCCTATGCCAGTGGTTCTCAACCATCCTAATGCTGTGACCCTTTAATATAGTTCCTCATGTTGTGGTGACCCCCAACCATAAAATATTAAAATATTTTCGTTGCCAGCCCAGAGCGGATTGTTAGAAAAAGTACAGGAGACAGCGTGGCTGCATAAAGGTTGGTTTTCTGTGCATAGAGCAGCAAAACATTTTTGCCCCAATTACCATGTTAATTTTACAAATTTTAAATGGGCAGGGAGAGCTGTATGGCAGTGCCTACTAAGGGGATATAGAAAGTTGTAGTGCAACTGGCTTCCTTACACAGGTTACTGAACTACAACTCCCAGCACCAACACCCGGAGAGCTACAACCTTGCCCCAGGGCTAGTGGGGAGAGAGATGAACCTGCTCCTGGAAACCCTTAAGGGACCCCTTTGAAAGGGTCGTTCGACCCCCAAAGGGGTCCTGACCCCCAGGTTGAGAACCACTGCCCTATGCATTCCAAATAATAGATGGTATAGGTGTATATAATGATTTTTCTCTGCTTGTGAATATTGGCATAATGCATTAAGCATGTATCATTTTATATTAAAGAATTCTTGGTAAATGTGTAGAGGTAGTTATATGTACCATTTGTGTACCTTGCGTTAGATGACGTAGCACACTTTCTTTATATCCACTAGATGGGGCATCATACTGTTGTATGTGCTTGGTGAATGCTTTTAGATACTTCAACTAAGGGCATATATAGCTTTATAATCTACAGTCTGGTCATTTCCCTATGGGATCAGACTGTAAACGATATTCTTATAAACAGTTTATAACAGGGGTCCCCCGCCGACCAATTTGACGATGTGCGGCTGACTTTGATGCCAGCGTGCCTGAATTAGACACTGTCAATAAGATTTTGTTGCAGGCGACCTCCCAAACTGTAGATTACAATGATGTTCGAACGCGCCATTTATAACGGGTCCCAGGCCTCCAAGCATCCGAATTGGACACTGCACGTCCGAATTGGATGCCGGCGCATCAGAATTGGATGTCACCCCCTCCAAATGCCCCCAACCCCCCCAAAAACTGAACCAGAATTTGACGCTGCCCCCTACGACCCCCCCAAAAACTGTAGATTATAATGTACCCCCTAATGTAATTTATAAAGATGTCAGAAGTCACCTTGGAGTTATGTGACCTGTATAAAATCAACTGCGGCCTCGTGCTTTTATATGGTCACATAACTCCTCGGTGATAAATTACTGTAGGGGGTACATTATCCACGATATAACTATCACTTGCCACTAAGTGATGCAATGAATACAAGATTATCAACTGAATACTGATTTGCCAACAAATAAATCATGTTTTGGAACACACTGTACCAAAATGACCAACTCTTCACCATTTTATATATGCGTTGTTTGTTTTTCCTGCCCTTAACATCCATACTATGCTTTCTAAATAAGAATGTTGGTATCCCTGCAGCTCAATGCTGCACAGCTAATTGGAAGTGGGTGTTTATTTATATTGGACACTGTTCCTTTCCAGTGCACCATTATGCAGAATAAACAGATGTCATGTTTCTCATTGGCTTAGAGGGCAACAATGATAAGAATGTTCTCCCACCATCTTATTGTTGACTACATTTACTGGTAGAAGAAAGGAAAGATAGCAGGGGCAAAGAAATATTTTAAATATAAAAGCTGAAAAACAGGGTTATATTGCAAACGTATTTTAATATGGGGAATATTTGGCTTTTTTCATAACTTTAAGGGGGTTATTTATTAAGGCCGGACTATATCTCAGTATTTTTCTGCTACAAAGTGCGAGCATATGCGCACGGGTTTTTTAGGCTTACTTATAACATTTTCCTGAAAATTTTCTTTGCGGGGAAAATCTCCAATTTCCACAGTTCTTTTGTATTTCTTATCTGAAAACTATGGTTTTTTCAGATTTTTCCTCCGACAGTTTAGAAAACATTGTGGAATTACACATGCTGTCAGCATTAGCAATGTGCAAATTGCTGTTATAGGCACAATTAAGCACACTCTTGCAAATGTTATTGCTGAAGTTCCTAATCCAGGTTTAGCATGGGACACATTCTGTAGCTGTTAAAATAATAGAGAGAGAATCATAAAAGGGAGTCTTTATATTGATGAGCGTAATTGTTTGAATTGATGATAGAGGCTTCACTATTTTAAGTGATTTATTGGGACATTTGTGTCAGTTACTGGTTAATGTGGACCAAAATGATCTTTGAAACACTGTTTGCAAAAACAATGTATTTTCAAGTTGAGACGTGTATGTAAGAGATAAAAACATAAATCTGGTGGTGTATTTTCATATATCATAATAGACACTGATTCTAACAGTAGAAGAATCATATTGTTTTTTTTTTCACTGTATGACCCCTGTTTAGGCAGGAAATAGGGTGTTGTTTGGGCATCATTTCGTATTTAGAAATTGAACAAGCTTAAAAAATTGCAGTGTCCAACAAATAAAATAACTGATTTGGAAAATGTGAGGTTTGTGAAATCTTTCTTTGTTGTCTCTGAAGAAGATGCAACTGTAAAATTATATGACCATAGGTCAATATGACATAACTACAGATCCACCATAAAAACTGAATTCTACAAATAAAACAAGATCTTATTTTAAGATCAGAATGAAGGTCTTTTCCAACAGCATTATAAAGGGACCTATGGAATTTTGCAAAGCCACAACATGTTCACTTTAAACAAATGTTATTCTCAATAATAAAACTCCAAAGACATAAAAAGAATTAAGGGTGAGTCTACACTAGCAGATTCAGGGGGGTTAGTCGCCCCAGCGACAAATCACCTCTCCTTCGGTGCAATAATCTCCCCGAACTGCCTTCTCCCTTACCTCCACCCGCTAAACGGAAATTTGCCTTCAGTAATTCACACACGGCCATTTCTTTTTCCGAAGTTTCCACATGAGGCGCTTGGGCGACTAATCTCCCCAAATCGGATCGTGTTGTAGACTGACCATAGAATGGTCACACAGGTCCAAATAAATGGCAAGCATGTTTGTTAAAATCTAATGGGTGTCTTCAATCAGTATCCCCTTTTGGAATCACTTCTTTTGCTCACCCTGCTACAGAAAATGCACCTCACATTGCTTTACATATGTTTTTTCTTTATACCAATCATATCTTACATACATCATCACATATATTGAGAAAGTTCTGAAAAGGGTAACTACATGTTATCATAATGATTTTATTGTGCTATACTGGGAAGCCATTTATCAAATTTTGTATTTGTGTGGCTTTTTCAAATCGCAAAAAAACGAATTTTCACTAAAACCACAAATGTGAAGTAATTTATTAAAAGGTCCAATTAAATTAAAAGTTAAAAAAATTTTAAAAAATTAAAAATTAAAAAAAAATTTAAATATTATTTTTTTAAATAATAGAATTGAACTGCAAATTCAAATCAAATTTGAATTAAATTCAAATCAAATTTGAATTAAATTCAAATCAAATTTGATTAAAAAATTTTCAAAAAAATGCCCATGAAACGACTCCAAATTGATTGTAGAATGTCCCCCATAGGCTAAAACACAAACTTGGCAGGTTTTAGAGTTGAATTTAATTTCTTAAAGGACAGTACATAATACATTTTGAATCAAATTTGGACTATTCCCTAGTCGAATTACACTAAAATAAACTAAAAATTTGAATCTTTTTTGAATGATAAGGTCGAAGTGAATATTCGAAGTGTCGAAGTGAATATTCGAATTTCAAAGTAATTTTTGGGTACTTCGACTATCGAATAGGCCAAAAATCGGTTTGAATTGAAAAAAAATGTAATTTGAATTTTAAAATTCGAGCATTTGAAAATCAAAGTACTGTCTCTTTTGAGTGCTGAAAAATCTGATTCGGCTCCCCCTGCTGTTCATAAGTATGATTGTTTCTCTGCCCATCACTTAGGGACCGTCTGACAATTCCTATAGCCAGCAGTAAATGAAAGTACAATTTCACTGAAAACAGTCAGGTTTCTTAAAAAAAAAAACAGTACACATCTTTTAATTAAAATATATTGGAGATAGATTTCTTTTTCATTAAAGAAAGTAAAAATGCGTTTTATTTTTTTGCCTTTCCTTGTCCTTTAACTATCTGATATGATCCTCTACTCAGTCAGCTGTTTAATTTCACAAAGGTGCAATGCCATCAGCCATTTCTTCACAATGCCAATGAAAGTGAAAGTATCATAGGGAAAAGTAAAGAGGATTCAAACACAGTGGTGCAATAAATCAGCACAAAAACACACAGTATCTAAAACAGCAATAGAACATGACAACGTGCCAAACTGTTGTACTCCTTATGGTTCTTAATGTTAACAGGATGATGTACAATGAAGCAAGTCCCAGTGGTAGAGCTTCGAATAAATTGTGTGTCCAGCGCTCAAGCAGAAAAAAATTAAGGAGTGTAGTTAGAAGTTATTAGAACATTGTTAGATTATATTTCGCCCATGGGAAAATTCCCTTAGGATGTCTCTGCTTCCACTCATTTTTTCAGCTATACTTCAATATATTTGTTGAAGAAAATTAAATATATCCAGCACAAATGCCCAATTGTGTATATATATATATATATATATATATATATATATATACACAAAACAGTACAATTTAAATTAGAAACACATTTTTGCAAACTACAATAAGTAGTAACTGATTTACATTTTGTTTTCTACTTCAAATGTTTTTTATTGAGTTTTGCAATAAAACACGCAGTACAAATATCATACAGCAGTTTAGAAAGCAAAAACAATAGCTGACAGAGTAATAATTTACATGTTTTACAAAAAAACAGTTTTTGTAGTTTTAGTGAAGTAAAATACAGTTGTTGAATGTGTACTAAAAGTTTAATTATGCAAAATTCTGTATATGATTTTATGACCAAATTTTACTTACTAAAAATTGATATATTAATACAAATAAAATGTAAAATAATTTGACATCATTTATTGTACAAAATCTGATGTACTCGTGTATGGTTTTCTTTTGGGCTGTAGAACATATTTTATAATATTTGGCTAGTCTTTTTGTATATGTATTTTTAATTTTCAGGGACTAATGCAGTAAACAGTTTTTTTCAATTTTTCATGTGGCTTTACAGGGTTAACCGTAATACTTTTGTGTGTGGGCATTTTAGTAATATTTTTCAGTAGATTGTAATCCTCTTCATTGTTTTAAAATTTGCTTTGTTATGCATTGATATTGGGATACAGAATAAAAAAACACAGAAAATGGTCCTTTTTGTCTGCAATGAGAACAAAACAACAGAGCTTTCAAGAAATAAGGACAATTATTTGCAGTTTCTTCATTAACTGATATGTACAGTATATATATATATATATATAATACATACACATACACACACACATATATATATATATATATATATATATATATATATACTGCATACCTCCCAAAATTTGAAAAACAAAAAAAGGGACAAAAAGATATGCAAACATTTTTTTGTCACACCTACTTTGTGTGCACACCCCCTAATTTCCATGTCCATTTTACAAAATTTGGCACGTTATGAAAGATTAACACATTTAAGGGAATTTTTCCGTGCAGTGTTTAATGTGCCAAAAAGCCTCTTATTTTATCGAAGTTTCTGCAACTTTGTGGGTTTTTTTCTGTCGTCATTACAGAAGATTAAAGAGAAACTTGTGACATTTCAGTAAGAAACCCAGGGCTGCGGGCTGAGCTAACTTAGTCAGGACTGTCCCGCAGAAAATAGGACAGTTGGGAGGTATGGCACTGTAAAAAAATGAGCATATTTTGCACTTGTTTTGCCTAGTATGTCAACAATAAAACGTTGAACCATCAATGCAAAATTACACAAATATATATAAAGAAATATGCTTCATTTGTGCTTGTCTTTCCCTACTACTTTTTGGAGATTTAAGCTAATTGTAGATAAGTACAGGTATGGGACCTGTTATGCAGAATTCTGAGGACCTGGGGTTTTCTGGATAATGGATCTTTCCATAATTTGGATCTTCATACCATGAGTCTACTTAATGTAATGTATACATTAAATTAACCTAATAGGCTGGTTTTGTTTCCAATAAGGATTCATTATATCTTAGCTTGGATCAAGTACAAGGTACTGTTTTATTATTACAGAGAAAAAGGAAATCATTTGGATTATTTGATTATAATGGAGTCTATGGCAGATGTTCATTCGTCAGAACTTTCTGGATAACAGGTTTCCCGATAGCAGATCCCATGCCTGTACAGAAGTAAGTGATTCCCCTGCTTAACATAATACTGTAGATATTAATTTAACCTACAGTGTAGCATATATATATATATATATATATATATATATATTTATTTATTCCTAGTAAACCTCATTATTTTGCAGAAAAAAAAGATATAGATGTATAGAAACAGAAATATTTTTTTAAAGTATAGATATATTTACAATATTTTTCAACACATTTATAATTCAGATGTAAGAACAATTCACTTCAATTCGATTTCTTATATGTTAGTTGCAGCATAAGTAGCATTTACAGAACAAGGATTTCCAGATTCAAATGCATACAAAATATAATTTATATTGACAGCCACTGATTATATGCCAAGAGCAAGTCTAGGAGCAAAATTGCAATGAAAGTCTATGGCTGTGCATGTTGTCTTTTGCCACACAAGGACAGTAAGATAACATGTCAAAGCAGTGGAACTTGTTAGTCTTGGTTGGGGACCAGAACTAAAGATCAGCTATTACAGCTTTGTAAAAGGAACACGTCTGCATACAATTTGTTTTTGAGACTCTTCGCTATGCTAATTTGGGAACATTTTAGCAGTATGAATAATTGGTGAATTTCCATTTAATTCATTGTATGATTTCCTTAGGGGATGACTTATTGTTGAAGAGTCACTTCAAATGAGCATTATTTTGCTAGCTTGACATTGTCAAATAAATATTCAAGGACAATATACACTTAATACGCTTGGTAATATACCCTGGCAGGCCTAACAAAGTAAAATGTTTTTATATGGATGTTAAAGCATTCACAAATATAGAAACAGAGTCAGGGTCAGACTTGGGGGCTTGAGGCCCACCGGCACTACTGTCCAGGGCCCCCACCGCCCCCGGCCCCCTACTTTGATACGCTGCTCCACTCACCATGCAAGGGTGCTGTGCGCCGCCAAAAGTTTTTCTCTTAGTACGATCTAAATCCAGAGAGGGGGCTGGCCCTGCGGGGGCCCATTAGGGTTGGGGCCCACTGGGTTTTTTCCCAGGCCAGTCCCTGAACAGAGTACAGAAGAAAAAATCAAGTTCAAGTTGAAAACTTATTATTTGATTTGATATTAGTATCAACTCAAGAATCTTTATAGCACGGCTCCTTCATTGTTCTGAGAAATAGTCTGGAGGATATTTTAGGACGTTAATACTATTCTGTCAAAAATATAAAAAATCTGGAACATTAAACAAAAAATTTCAGTATCAGAAAATTACTTTGAGTATATTAAAGTCAATTGTAAAGATTATTGATAGCAGCTTTTCTGGCACTTTTTTAGTGAACACAATACAGCCCATATTTTATTTGGAATACATTAACAAGCAGATGTCAGTGTTTACAATGTATTTGAATTCATTAATAATGAATTAACTTTGTGGCATATTTGTTTGGTATAATGTTACCATATAAATATACACAGTATAAAATTGAATTTAATAAACCCAATGGGTGTTAAAAGTCAGAATAAAAAAAGTACTCCAACTCATACCTGCAGAGGTCATGTAGAACAGGGGTCCCCAACAGTTGGGCCTTGGACAGTCCTGAACTGGGCCGCCGAGCCTAGCTTGCAATTAATGAGGCACCGATGCCCTGGACCCCCCCCCCATCCAGGCCTTGAAATTTTTTTGCCTTGACACCGATCCACAAACCAAAAAGGTTGGGGACCCCTGATGTAGAAGTCAATGTTGATATCTTGTAATATCCTGATCTGTGCTGGGTTTCATGCAACAATTTGAAGATTTGGGGGTTTTTGGGCAAACATCCAAAAGATTTAAATTTTTTCATGATTTTATTGAGTTTTCCCCGCACAGGAAGTTTTCAGAAAACTGTATTGATAAATACAGGGAAAAAATCCCTGCAGATTTGGTCAGACTAATGTACCGAAAATGGAGCAGACTGATAACCTTTTATTATTATGGTTCAATTGTCCTTTAAATGCAGTATCACATTCAAACCACACCCTTTTTAGATATCTCTAGAAAATATTCAAACCATTTTAAATGGTGACTGTATTTATAAATGTCTGAAGTATATCTAAAAATGCAGGCCAATAAAACAGAGGGAGAGGGCAGGGTGTCAAATCATATACACAGGAAGGCCCATTTATCAAAATTAAAATTCAAGTATATTCGAATATACCGTACTCACAATTCGACTTTGAGGATATTTAAGAAAAAAATTGAATGTCTAATATTCTATCGAATGGATCTGATCCGAAAATTTGAATGGTATTTAAATCGTATTCTAATCATATTCGAATATAACAAATCAAGTTTTTCTGTGAAATTTGACAATCAAATTTAAGTCAAAGTTTTTTCAAACGGAGTGTTTTCAATGGAATATGTCTGTTTATGTTGCAAAAATTTTTTTTACTTTAGCGAAAGACTCCAAATAGGTCCCCCATAGGCTAAAACAGCAATTCAGGTTTAAGGTGGCAAAAAGTTGAAGTTTTTAAAAAGACAGTACTTCGATATTTGAATAGTCGAATTTTTGCAATTCAAAACTAATTTTGGCCTATTCCATAGTCGAAGTACCTAAAAACTACTTTGAAATTCAAAATTTTTTTATTTGAATTTTTACTACGATCCTTGATAAATCTGCCCTTACTGTAACCTTCACCATACACCTCAGCCATGTGCACCATTGTTGTACATTAAGGGGCATATTTTATTATGCTGTGTAAAACAAAATCAGTGTAAAATGAATCGAGGATTTATCAAGGTGTTTGTAATTTTGCCCCTTGAGAATGCCGGATTTGAAACCGTTATTTACAAGAAAAAATGTGCTCAAATTTTATGCCATTTTTTACATGGAAAAACATGGAGACGTGGGGTGTATTATCTTGCTGTTTTTTACACAGCATAATAAATATGCCCCTTAATAAATCTGGCCCTTAAAGTTACCAGGAACCAGTGGCGCCCCTGAAAACATCCTAATTTTCCCATTGACTTTGACAGGGAAGATTTCAAACTGCTGCCATTAGTACAGCTTTGAAGCTACACTCACCAAATTTGAATATTTCTTACTTTTGGGTGGGTTATCAGAAAGTGACCTAGCTATATGAACAATTCTTGTTAGTTTATTTTCTTTCTTTCCTCTTTTGCAGTTTCCTTGACTCAGCTATTTTTTCAGCCAGATTGATAAAGGATTATTGTGAACTGTATCAATTTTTATTCTACCTATAGCTTCCTAGCAGTAAGCTGTAACCGGATTATTTGACTAGTCTTGTCTCATCTGAACACTGAAAAGAACAATTTAGCATAGTGCTATATCCCTATGTAGGATTAATTTCTCTTTATGCCAATCACCTCAATTCTTTTGCTTTATTAACTAACACTTATTCAATGAGATGATTTCAATGCTGCCATTATCCTTACAGTGAAGAGATAATTCTACTCATTTGGGTTTCATTTTGTCTGTCGCTCTCCTGCTTTGCTATGAATTGAACTGCAAATTATGCGTTATCTTCTCTTCCTGCATAAACTGTCAGTTATGTTGGCCTGCTCTGCATGCAAATTAATGGAGGATCAACAATGATTTTTATGCGGGGTCGTGACATGGCATGATAGTTGGATTTCCTGCCAGTATGTGCATTTAAGCCTGTTTTACTGTGTGTGTGGTACTTTGAGAAAGGCCCTTGATGGGCTGAAACGTCAGTCTTTCGTTCTGCAATAATTGATTATTTAAATTCTTATAAGACCTGTGAGTGCCGTTTCCTCTTCTGTTTTTGTATTGAGAGTATTCTGATCATGCACCCAGGCATATATTGCACTTAGTTTCGTATATATATATATATATATATATATATATATTGTACCTGATGAGTGTCCGCACTCCAAAGCCGCCGCTGTTACAGCGTATCCAATTACGAATTCAGGGTGCACGGTGAGAGGTATTCATACACAGTTTCATGAAACCAGCACTCCCATTTAAAAATTCTTCAATATTTTATTGGCATGTCAAGATATCCAACGTTTCGGTCGTTGGATATCTTGACATGCCAATAAAATATTGAAGAATTTTTAAATGGGAGTGCTGGTTTCATGAAACTGTATATATATATATCAGTCGTCTTACAAAAACAGCACTCACGTTTCGGAAGTCAACGATGCCTGGGTGCAGATCCATAGTTGCATTAATGGTGTAGAAGAAAAGGGAGTTCCAATCCGCACTCACAGGACTTAAACATGAAGATATAAATTTATTGTAAAAAACTTATTCCATTGTCTGACGTTTCGGCTGAAGCATCAGCCTTTCTCAAAGTACAAAAATTCAAACTCACCACCACCTAATAAACATAAAATGGCGCCAAACCTCGTGTGTCTAAGGAAGTGACGTGTAAACCCATCATCAAAAATGTAAAAAACGTGAAAAATAAACATTTGAGAGAAGTGTGTAATGTAAATGAAAATTATGTGAAGTTTATTGTTAAGAGGCAAACAGCAGTACCTATTATAAATCACTTGTTTCTGTAAAGTGCATCCCACGTAAATAATCACAATATGTGCGCATATCCTGGGTATCCCTTTAACCACTATAACATCCACTTAAATCAAATTCACCAAGTGTGGGAAACAAACTTACAAGTCTACGATGGACAGTGTTACCGTGCACCTCACCAAAAAGCCGCTAGTCACATTGTATCCCTGTGTTATAGCGTGTTAAAAAGTGAAACTTTGTGTCCATTTCTCCCTCCGTAGGAATAGGCACCTGTATCCTATCATGTGATTCAATCCCGTGATCCCCCGTGAAATTATCAAACAAAAATTACAATGGCTTGAATGTCAAACACAGTTCATTAAAATACAAACAATAGTACCTACTTTACAAACCTACTGTTCCTCAACCTATATTCCGGAAACTATCCTCCTATATGTCGACGTAGTCTTGAGGCTTATTAGGGCCTGTCTATAGCGAAACAGAACACATCCCATGCCCATCAACTGATAACTACTAAGGAAGAGAGGGCCTGTGTTATCCTGCAATTCAATACTCTACTATCTTTGGGCAAACTTCAAATTATCTCTATGATTATTAGTGTAATTTTATCTCGTATTCACCCTTTATTCAATTAAATCAATGAGGGATAATAGCACGACTATTGGGAGGTAAGCCTATAGTTGCATATATTACATTTTATATATAACCTAGATCAAGGTTTCCCTCAGAGTATCTGTTCCGCTTCACTTGTGGTCCTATATAGTGAACCTCACTCAACTAACTTCACTTTACATCTATACGGCTTAAGTATGGCCGTATTTGTACTATACCAGGGGTAGAATCCCATGCTATATATTTATTGTTGACCACTCATTCCGATAGGTACTCATTTATCCTAATCAGATCACTAAGAAGGTTGGATAGGACCCAGGAAATCAACTCATGTAACAAGAATCGTCCAGTCTCGCTTTTATCTAGAATTCACATGACCGAGGTATAGGAAATAACTTCATTCAGTCCAAACGGGCTTAAGGTATTGAGTCTGTATATCCACTCTAATTCCCGTCGTAGAAAAATTTTCTCCCGATTGCCCCCTCTAATGGGTGGTGGAATGTGATCAATTATCATACATCGCATGCTTGCCAGGGAATGTTTATATTCCAAAAAATGTGCTGCTACAGGGGTATCCGCCTTACCCTTCTCCAGTGCGGTTCTAATGCTGGTTCTAATATAATAACCCGCACGGGCATTTGATGTAGTATATTAGAAATCTTGTCATACACGTCAACTTGTATTTGATTTCTATGATTTTTCCCGAATGGGGGTGGTTGAACGTGGATCCGGTAATAAGGTGGTTGCAGGTCGTGCATGAGGGGCACTTGAAGCAGCCTTTTTTTAAAGTGTTCATCCATGTCGGCTTCTTTTCCATTTGGTAGCAGTGTCGGGGATCCGTTTTCACCAGGATATCCCGTAGGTTGCGTCCCCTCCTGAATGTTACTCTAGGGCAGGTGCGGAAAATGGGGGGGAGTGTGGTGTCCCTCTCCAAGACTGTCCAATGGTCACGTACTGCTCGAATAAGGGCCCTTTTATCCGGACAATATGTAGTTTGAAAGTTTAGTCTTTCCCCCTGTTCATTTCGTATACTAGATTCACCTCGTTTAAGAAGATCTTGTTGTGTATATACTAATGCTCTCCTTCTACTCTCCTCCAGCACCCGTGGGTCATAACCCCTCTCAAGGAAGCGAAGAGTCAATTCATCCAATTGTTTACTCAACAGTGTACTGTCAGAGTTATTTCTTACCAAACGGAGCATCTGCGAGTACGGAATACTCCGTTTCATGTGTGCGGGATGACAAGATGTATAATGTAGTAATGTATTACGATCGGTGTTTTTCCTGAAGGTGGTGGTTCTCAATCCAGCCTCTGTAAGTTCCAGTGTTACATCCAAAAACGAGATCTGATTGTCCCTGATTTCCGCTGTAAACCTGATGGGGGTCTGTAATGAATTTAGTTCTTTGACCATAGTTTTAAATTGGAGTTTTGTGCCAGTCCACAATATAAGCAGATCGTCCATAAAACGAAATATTCTGTAAATAAATGTTCCATATTTCTGTAATATATTTTTCTGTTCATAATTGGCCATATATAAATTCGCAAAGGCAGGTGCTACGTTGGACCCCATACTCGTTCCGCTGACTTGTAGATAGTATGTCATTTCGAACTTGAAATAATTCAGCGTGAGACACAAGCGCAACAGTTCCACAAGAATTTCAGTGGGTGGTCTTAGAGGGTCTGGATTGGATATTAAAAATTCTTTTACTACTTCTATGCCTTCCTCTGTTGGAATAGTCGTGTATAGCGAAGATACATCCATAGTTGCTAATTTGGTGGATGTGGGCAACAAGGATATCTGCAAGATCTTATTGAGAAAGTCTCCTGTGTCTTTTATGTACGTGGGTACCTTGCGCATAGGAGGTTGGAGATAGTGGTCCACAAATATTGATATGGGTTGCAATAATGAGTCACGGGCGCTCACTATAGGTCTGCCCGGAGGTGATTCCAGTTCCTTATGAATCTTTGGCAACGTGTAAAATATTGGACATACTGGATAGTCTTGGATTAAATAGTCACGCATGTCTTCAGATAGACCCCCCATCATATAACCCATATTTATAGTGGCATCCACTTTAGGTTTAAATTGTCCTATCGGATCTCCAGGTAAACGTTTGTATACCTTGTCATCCGACAATTGTCTCATTATCTCCGTCTGGTAGTCACTGTAGTTCTGTAGTACAATAGCACCCCCCTTGTCTGCTGGTCTTATAACAATGAGTGGATTATTGGCCAGACCCCTCAGGGCTTCTCTCTCAGCTCTCCTCAATTTTATATGTCTCATCAATTAAAAGCCTAGTATAAGCTTCTATGGATTTAGGAGTGTTATTCGGTTCAAAATTACTTTGTTTCTTAAACGTCTTAACAGATCTTGAAGGGATTCTAAAATGCTCCTTTAGTTTAAGTGTTCTTTGGAACTTCTGTATGTCCATCATAATATCCAATTTTTTCAGTCTGTTGGGTAGGGACAAAAGATAATCCTTTAACCAGCACATTGGTTTCCGTCTCTGACAACCGGTGTTCACTCAAATTAAAAATTACTTCCTCGGGGGTCTGCTTTGTTTTGCACTTCGAGTGTTTACTCCCACCCCTTCTCTTATGTGGTCTTCCCGATCTCTGATGTCCCGATCTTGGGTGTAACGGCCTCTGCCTAAAAAAGCAGTATTCGATTGTAAGCCTGTGTTCATCGGTGTGCTCTCTAACGGGTGTGGGGTGGTATTTTGTATGCGACCCCCTCTCCCTCTACGGAAACCACGACCTCTGGTGGGGGTCTCATTATCCGAGGAGTTACTTGAATAAGGGGAAGAATCGATTTGCGTTGCAAAAGATTTGCATTGCAAAAGATGGTCCCCTCCAATTGGATATATATATATATATATTCTAATAAAGACTTTTTATTGAAAAAGCCGCTAGAGTGCAACAACAATTTTTGAAGGATTGTATGATACTACTGTTAGCGCCAGGGCATTATCTCCTTTTAAGTGTGTGCAGCAGCACTATGAACTATATATATATATATATATATATATATATATATATATATATATATAATTTTTTTCTTTTTCTTTTTTTCTTTTGAGGGTTCTAATCCTCTCAAAATCTTCAATTTTCTCTGTCTATACCATAAAAGAGAGAGAACCCTATGCTTCCAATGTTTGCTCAGTTACTGAATACACAATGATACATTAGAGGTTAGTGTAGCATTTAATACACATGTAACTGTTTCTACTCTCTGGACATATGTATGGCATTGCAGTAAGCTGAAATTTGGTCATACATGACCAAGTTTGAATTTTATGACTATAGACAAATCAACTGGATCACTATTTCAGTTCCAATGACCTATTACCTTTTGTCTGTGCGATCACAAGCCAGAAAAGTGTCTGTACCTATTGTCATACAAATCAAAATATGGATGTAGTTTGTTGCCAAATATTTTGCTAGCTTTAGACCTAAAATAATTCCGTATTTCTTATTCATTCAAGCTATGAATGTTAACCCAGAACCCAACCAGAACTGGAGATGGCTTATAAACCTACACCTGTGCCGCCCATCTATAATGACACGGGAGGGGACATTTAGGGTGTGAGAATATAAATAACAGTTGAAATCAGTTTTCATTGATAGTGTTGGAATGAGGGTAAGGAAGGTATGCACATGGCCTGCTGCATGAAACAAGGCAACTTAAAGAAATCAGGGGAATTATTATTGAAATTAATTTAAATTCTGTTTAGCGATTAGGTGTCATTTAATATGTAACAGCACCACCAACTGGCAGGATGTGTACCACAGCTAGTCCGCTGCAGCCAAGCCACAGATCTACTACAATCCTTAATCTTATTGTGTTTTTTTCCACAAGGGGTTTTGAAGCTTCCATGACAAGTTTCAGGGAGGACATCCTCTCTTAGAACATACTTCCAACCTTATCCATTGTTCATCAATATGAATGTGCCCAGATTACAATACTTTCTGATATAATAACCAAATATTTTCAAAAAACTAAAAAAGCATCTTATCTAGCAGTGATCAGTCAAAGACTATTAACTATGTCTAATGTAGCTAAAAATGGATAGTTGAGTAGCTTGTGTTAATCTTGCTACAGCAGAGGTGTTTTAGGGTTAGACCACACGGGAAGATTCAGGGAGATTAGTCGCCTGGCAACTAATCGTCGCTTCTTTGGGGCTACTAATCTCCCTGAATTGCTTGCCCGTGTCTCACACCCCCTAAGCTATAAGTCACCTGTACCTATTTCACACGCGGCACTGCATTTTTATAAGCCGCTGGAAATTGCCTCACGAGACAAGTTTCAGCGACTTAGCGCCGCGTGTGAAATAGGCGCAGGCAACTTACAGATTAGTGGGCATGAGGCAAGTAATTCAAGGAGCTTAGTCGCCCCAAAGAAGCAGCGATTAGTCGCCAGGTGACTAATCTCCATGAAATCTTCCTGTGTGGTCTAACCCTTAAGCAAAATAATTGCTTGGTTTGTGTTTATGTACATATATATATGTCAATTGTGTATACATGTATTCAGCTACCCCTTAGTTAATGAAAAGCCAGCCAGATGGTTCTTGGTGTTATTTTAATATGTGTGTAAACTGTGTGTTTGATATTATAAAACAACAAAAATGTCCACAAAGTACAGATCCTAGGTATTAAAGGGTAAGTCATTAAAGAGTTAAGAAGCAAAATGTTAATATATGTCAGCAGTGCCAACATCCAGAGAAAATGTACAAACTCCATCCTGCTGAGTTGACAAAGCAAATTTTGGTTCCTCTAGTGAATTACCTCAAGGTCACAAGCGCTTTTACCAACTGAACAACATAATCTTTTTAAGGGCTTATTAATTACATGTAAATGTAATGGAAATTTATCATTTAACAAGCAAATCGGGCCTTGTTAGTTTAACATCATTTGCATATAAGTATAATTCCCAGTTTGAATAATTTTGTCATACTTGTTTCCCTGCATGCATGTAACAGCTAATGAATTTGTACATTCAATTAGCTTAAATTTGTGTTTTTTTTGATAGACATTCCTATTTGGTAAAGGAAAAAGGTTGTAGCAAAAAATGGCAAAACTTGTGATCATTCTACTTTGTACCAGTAGATCTGAACTAATTTTTCTAATATACAGGATACTACACCAGAAAATGAACTGTGGAGTTCACATAAAATTTTGTATGTAACTACATACTTTAACATTCGCCTTCTGTCACCTATCTATAAAGTTGACCCCCTGCCTGGAATGTCAGCAGCCTGGCATGTAAATTAAAATCCAAGGCTGAGGCCAGGTAATGCCGATTTTGTATTTTCCAGCTAAATTTGGAATCCCCCAACCTTCTCCCCACCTCCCAGATCAGTTTTGCTACAGCCCACCCATTTTAGTATTGGATGCCCATTTTCTTAATCCCAACCCACAATCTAGCCACTACTCCCTATGACATTACCCTGTACTCCATCAAGTAGTTGCTGAGTATTAAAAGCAGCATCCAACCCTTTTCTCTGTGCTTACATTTTTACATGGCAGTCAAGATTAATAGATGTTAAGTTTTTCCCTTTAAATAAATGTGCTGGAATAGCAGATAGGCAACATTAAAGATGTTGCATTTGCATTAGGTTTTCGATGGTGTGGTGCTAATATGAGTGTTATGATATGGAGACTTCTATGACTTGGTCATAAGAGTAATATAAATTAAATGATTCATTAACAAAGTTCTTTCTAGGAGAGTACTTGAAAATGTTATTCTAATATACAGGGGCGCTCCGCCAATGAGGCGAGTTGAGGCACTCGCCTCAGGCAGCAGCGTCCCCCTCGTTACCAGGGGTGGCAAAAAAGCTGCTCCTGGTAACTAAGAGCCGAATTTCCGGTTTTCAAGCCGGAAATTTGGCCCTTCTAGTGCACTAGTGCCGTGGACCCCCCTACCCCTGTGCGGCGCTGAAAAATTGAGCGCTGTGGGGAAGGGGGGGCGGCATTATCACCAGGATCTCCCCTGCTAATATACACAAAGCCTTAGAGGAGTGAAATATTTGGCAAGTGACTAATTTCATATCTTTATGGCATCTTACTGATTTTATGAGAAATGATGAAGAAAATTAATTTGGCAGGGTTTTACTGAAGCTTATGGATGGTTATAGATACTGTAGCATGTGAAAATTAATGTTAACTGAAATATACATATATTCACATTAAGAGCAGGACGTGGCATTATTCTTCGATGTGGATAGTGTCAGGGCAGCATTTTTTTGGGTTGTTTTAAATCCAAGTTGGACACTAAATGCGATAACAAAAATGAATACCACCCTTGGTGTAGCTTTAACCATTTTAGATTATGTGCCCAAATTGCCCTGAACATACCACTCCTGGACAAATCCAAAATCTCAATGAAATCCCTTGAGTTCCCTCCTTTCTGGGCTGCACCTTTGATTTTGGTATGTCCTGCCCAAAATTCTCTACGGGCATAAAACTGTTGCTGTTTTTAAAATGTGAACATTGGTTGACTCCAAGTTCACATTAGTTGGATGATGCTTGTGATCCCAAGTCACCTCTGCAACAATTTAGGTTTCAGCCATATAAAGAGCTCAAACTAACACTGTCCTCTATGAAAGGGTGTTAAAAAAAGAAGCCATTACTCAAACCATGTGAACACTGAAGGACCATAAATGTGACCTAGCTGCAATGCAGAGATACAGTTTTTTGCCCAAAATTGGTGTTCTATATCACAAATCTAACAGTGGCCAAAATTCAAAAACACTATACCTACAGTGAAGTGTAGTAGATTGGGACTGATTTTCATCAGGAGGGACCGGACCTCTTGTAAAATCAAATATATACAGCATATAGTATATTATGTAAAAAGTACAATGAAACCTAAATTTTACACCCTCTAATTTTAAGTTTTCACTTTACATTGTTTTTTTGTGGTCCCACCATTATATAACACATAATACATTTCCCTGATTTTACATTTTATACATTTTTACAAGTTTTTATTATGGTCCCTTGAAAGTGTAAAATGGGAGTTCTACTGTAGATACTAGGTCCTGAGATTTCATTGGATATATTTAAATAAGGTAAATGTGCTTCTGCATAAAATGATCATCATACACTCAACTTGTTCAAGTAATTCTTTTTGGTTACATTTTCCTTTGCCTGTAGAGAATAATAGTCTGTACCAATGGAGGGAAAATAATGCTCACAGTACCATTATAAATGATGCATAGGGTATTGCAGTTACAAAATGCAAATAAATAACGGATTTGATTTTTATTCAAACTGAAAACACATTGCAATTGCATCAGAATATATTAAAATACAACATGGGCTGGTTCCATATTCTTTTGCAGTCTTCAAAAAGGGAGTTTATCTAAAGATTACATTTTACAGTCTGGTAGCCTCAGTATTCTTAACACATCGGCAATAGTCTCTTGTTTGTTATAAGATAAGGGGCTTAAAAATGTCTGAAAATCACTGGAAACAGCTAGTTCCTGAAAAAAAAAAATCACTTTCTTCAAGATAATAAATTGTGCTTTTTGTTACAGACAATGTGATAGTTACTGTGGGGCTCTATCAACAGAGCAACCCTCCAAGATGAAATTCGAATAGGGCTTTCTAAGACCGATAAAATCAATGGAGAGCTGACAACCAAAGGGGGAGTCTAAATATCTTCTCCCTACAATATTAAAATGTCTTGCACGGAGGTAGTATAAAGTTATGTTAATGGATAAAGCCTTGTGCCATGCATTATGGAAAACCTTGTTATATTCCAAATAATAGATCTTACACATGTTTTTAGGTTAAGTCTCTATTACCATGTTAATAAAGAATTTCCTCTTGAAGCCTTTTGCCAACTTTCACTTTACATGTATAGGATCAGTTGTCTGGAAAGTTCCGAATTACAGAAAGACCATCTCCAAAAGACTATTTCAGGGGTCCCCAAACTATTTTACTCGTGAGCCACATTTAAATGTAAAAAGACTTGGAGAGCAACACAAGCATCAAAAAGTCCATGGGGATGTCAAAAAAGGACTGTGATTGGATGTTTGGTAGCCTCCATATGGACTGGTAGCCTACAGGGAGGCTCTGTTCTGCAGGACTACTGGTTTTTATGCAACTAAAACGTGCCTCCAACCCTGGAATTCATAAATAAGCACCTGCTTTGAGGCCACTGGGTGCAACTTCCAAGGGGTTGGTGAGCAGCATGTTGCTCGCGAGCTACTGGTTGGGGACCACTGCTCTATTTTAATTGAATAAGTCTCCTCTTAAAAATGAACTTCATTTTTTCTATAATAATAAAACAGGTCAGTCAAAACAATCCTGTTGGGTTTAAGTAATGTTTAAATTCTTTTTTAGCAGACTTAAGGTAACATCCCTTATCTGGAAAACACCAGGTCCTGTACCTAAATAGCAGATCCCATACCTGTATACAGGTAATGTTATAATAAAGGAATTAGGGATGCACTGAATCCAGGATTCGTTTTGGGTTTCGGCAAGGATTCTGTCTTTTTCAGCAGGATTCGGATTTGTCTGAATACTTCTTCCCGGCCGAACCATATGCAAATTAGGGGCGGGGAGGCAAATTGCATGACTTTTTGTTAAAAAACAAGGAAGTAAAAAAAGTTTGTCCCTTTCCCACGCCTAATTTGCAAATGCAAATTAGGATTAGATTTGGTTCTGTATTCGGCTGAATCTTTTGCAAAGGATTCGGGGGTTTGGCCGAATCCAAAATAGTGGATTCGGTGCATCCCTAAAAAGAATGGTTATCCTTAAAAAAAAAAAAAAATCTTTGAAATATTAAAATGCCATTCCCACAGTATTCTGTCTTTGTTTTTCATTTTTGTATTTTTTTACAACAACCCCATTCTTTGTTTTGTAATATCGATAGTGCTCCCAATTACAAAAAGATACCTTATTCAAATGATCCCAAGCATTATACATAATAGATCCCATATATATATATATATATATATATATATATATATATATATATATATATATATAGATAATAGGAATTGCTATGTAATTATGAAGAATTATGCAGAAGAAAAGTCTCATGTTTGTGTAAATATCTGTAGGCTATTAATTTTTTGGATATATATCAGTTTAGGGTGTTGTCATCTTGTTACACCATGATCTCAGCTTATTTAAAGTTGGCACATTTCAAAAGTTTCATGTTATCTTTTTTTGGCAATTGCAGTCTCTGTTAAAAGAATTTCCCCAAAAGGTTTTGGTTTATTCCAAGAACAAACTTGCATTGAGTGCATGCTGTAAGAAATATGCTCGCTGAAGATGTTTCAGCAGAGAGAGCAGTTTTTTCATACTTCGTAAAGTTAAATGTAACCTTTTTGTTCTGTTGTTTGTTTAAATTGTATGACCCCCACAGGAACTTCTCCCCAAAGCTAAAAACACATTCAGTATTACCATGTTAGAATATACCATAGTATAATTGCTTGTTGCTGAGAAAGTTTATAGCTTCTTCTACTAATTTATTTTCTCGTATTGACACCTCAACCTATTGAACATCCTTTTTTCTTTTAGAGGTAAATGCATACCATCCTGAACAATCTACCCAAGTGTTTATACTGTAAGAGGTTTTCACCATTCTAACTGGTCAATCAGTGCTTTTAGTTTAATACTCTTCCGAATTTGTGGTCACTCCACTGATGATCGGACAGCAGTGGATTTTAAAAGCAGCTTTATTTTCCAATCATCGTTAAGTATAAACCACAAATAACTTAAAGAGATACTGACACCTGAAATTAAACTTTTTTTTACATCTATTATAATATTGGCTTTGAAAGCTACTTCTAACTTTGCCATTAAGTATTTGCATGATGCTTTTACATTACCTGTCTGTTGCCCCATGTTCCTGTATGAGGGGGCTGCCATATTTGTACAGCAGGAGTCTGTTAGCATTAGAAACAGGCGATGGGACAGTCAGGTTGGCAAAGTCAGAGTGTCAGGCTTAAGCACTTCAACTAACAATTATATACAAAACAAACCTCTCAGCAAAAAATTATCAAAATGACCTATAGGTAACATTTCGGGGCAGATTTACTATTGGTCGAATTTCGAATGATAAAAAAATTCGAAATTGGACCAGGCAATAGTGGGAAGATAAAATCATCGAATATACAAAATTCAATCCCCCTCATAGGCTTCTTTTCTAAGTTTTATGTTCGAATAGCAACCGTACAATCGAATGTTTCGATCGTTCGATTCGTATGATTTTTTCGAACAATCGAAGGTCTTATATGATTTTTTTTCGTAAAATCTTTCGATCGTACGATTTTATCGAATTATCGAATAATGGCCAAAAACCTTCGTTTTTTTGTACGATTTTGTCGAAATTTAATTTGAAAATCGTAGAAGGTTTGAATTCGATGGCAAATAGCCCTCGAAAATTTGGCCCTTCGTAAATCTGCCCCATAGTACTCTGGTACATCCAGATCTAATTCTATATTCTTTATACTACGTGTGGCTCTCCTGAATTACCGTACTGCACGATCTTGTAGGCAATGGAGTGAGAGCCCCATGTATCATATCTTTCCCTGGGATAGTTTCCCTGGACCTCACACTGCATCTGAGTTAATATTGTTTTTGCCTAGTTAATCACTTTTTTTAAGAAAATGTTTGCCATGAACTTTTGAATTTGGCAGTAAGAACACTGAAAGTATTTAGTTTCTTGTTTGTTTGCCAGAGTGATAAATTATAGATTTATTCAAGCCATAAAAATAAATGCAGTCCACGTTCACTGAAAATAATCTCTTTAATATGTGCAATATGGGTTCTGTTGCAGTTAAACCATTCCGTTACTTTCACCTCTGATATACAAACGCAGAACTAGACAGTCTTATGGTGTTACGTACCATCAACCATGGCAGCTAAATGCATTACTTCAGAATCTCCATAAAGACATGACACCTTTTTTAAAATCTATCATAACATCGTCTTTGCATGCTATATATCATTTTGCTATAAAAATATCTATGCAATGCTTGTATATTACCTATATCTTGTACCCCATGTTCCTCTATGAGGAGGGCTGCCATATTTGTGCAGCAGTAGACCGTTAGCATTAAAAACTCTTACTGGCAGGCTGAGAGGGGACAGTCAGGTTGGCAAAACAGTCAGGTTTAGGAACTTCAAGTAGCTAACTTTAAATGTATGCTAATAGTCTAAAAAAAATTTTTTGTGTCAGTATCACTTTAACAAACATTTTTGGGTTTCAAAATAGCAACACTTTAAATAAAAACATGCTCAATTTAATCTGCTTGCTAGGGTGTTTTTTTTTTTTTTCTCTTTGCACTTTACATACTGTTATACACATGGCACACATACCAGAAATGATAACCGTAGCCCTGTGTGGCTTTCAGGTGGCATTTAAAGGGGTGGTTCACCTTTTATGGTAACTTTTATTATGTTATAGATTGGCCAATTCTAAGCAACTTTTCAATT
>CM044442.1:37591016-37601520 GCA_024363595.1 Xenopus borealis | reverse complement strand
CATTATTGGTTTCATACATAACCCAGATTTTATTATTTAAGAAAGATTTATTATGTCAGTGCAAACTGACACGAGTCAATATTTATACTTCACTTCCCAATGGGATGATTAATAGTTATGAATTCGATCAAATTTTCAAAAACATGTATTTTTATTTATATTTAATCTCTAATATTGGAAATTTAGAATGTTCAGTACCAGATTGTAAATTATATAATGAATAAATTATTCCCTATTTTAATGTCCGAAGGCCGAGTGCTTTCATAAAAGTCATGGAACGCCAAGGTGACTTCTAGGAGTTTATACACTAAAATCCTAAAATTTCTTGCTATTTTCTTAGAACCACTTTGACCAAACTCCCATCCACCTTTTAATTTTTTTTTTTTAATTTTTTATTAACAAATTAACACAAAAAAAATCTTTTGTTGGAAAAGACTCAATTAAAGTCATGAAAAAATCAGAATCTTATGATTTTTTTCAGATATGACAACAGAAAACTCAGATTTTTCAGATTATCACCTGAAAACCACAAATTATTCAGATTATTATACAAAACCCAGCGCAGATCATAATACTGTAGCTTCCAATTGTAGACGGGACATATGCCATTGACTTATACATGACCTTTGTAGGTTTGAGATGGAGTACTTTTTTTTTTATTCAGGCTTTTAGCAGCATGGTGGTTTATTAAATCATGAAAAAATACTAGTTGTTTTGACAAAAATTGGTTTCCCCATTTAAAACTCAGACCAAAAATAATCGGACTTTAATAAATAACCCCCTTAAAATCCAAATTACAAAAGAGAGTACTTTATTTCTTATACAGTAACACACAAGACAGAAATGACATCACTAAGCACAGATTATAACTGATGACAACACAACACAGAATCTCAAAATCAAGCATCTCAGACCTGTTGAGGTTGCAAATAAGACAATAGGAGAAGGCCAATTATTTTTTGATGTGTGCTGGGTTTTCAGAGTTTTCGGGTGAAATTCTGGAAAATCGGATGAAAAAATCCAAACAAAATTGTGAAAATCACATTTTTCCCTGCAAAGCATATTTTCTGGAAAATGTAATAATAAATAAGTGTTAAAAACTCGAGTGGCTTTGATTGGATTTCATAGCAGAAAATATTAAGATAAATTCAGACTTTGATAAATAACCCTCTAAGCATGACAGTGTGGGTTCTAAGGGGGCGTTAGTAACCCATGTAATAAGGGTAGAATGCAAGGAATTAAGACAGGGGATCTATTTCCAAATTATGGTTTTTGGATTATAAACTAAGATATATAGTATAATTAATATTTAAATGCTTTATTAAAGAACTTGCCTTGTGGTCTTTTTGTTGACATTCAATTGCCTTATAAATTTAAGTAGGGGATACATTATCCTCTATTTTATTGTCTTTGTGGTTTTAGAGATTTCATTCTTTGTTTACTTGACAGCAGAATCATGTGCTTTAAGGCCTTTCCTAGAGGGCCTTGAGTATGGTAAAAAAATCTCAAGGACTCTCTCAGGCCTTGTGTGCCTTTACATTCAATCACATGGGCCATGAACTTTTCTCTTTCTCTTTTAGCAAAGCTCTGTTAGAGTATATATATATCCTTGATAAAGGCCCCAATGTGGGCCGAAATGTTGGATGCAACAGTGATGATTGAATAAAAGCTTTTACAGCACGAAAACTTGGAGTGCAGTTCCATCTGTAAGATATATACACCCACGCACAGTATTTGGAGTCTGAGTGCAGGTACTTATTGGATTTATATATACATACAATACATGGACAGTGAAAGCCAAGTAATGATCATGAAATTGAAAGAGCTTCGAGAGAAGCTATAGATAGGAAGGGCTGGTGCAGTAAAGCTTATAGCTTAATTTGTGTAATTGACATACCATACATTAAAAATAATGCACTAAAGAGCAACTTGAACCAAATAATAAAAATGTTTTGGAATAATGGAATAAAATGTAACTATAAGCAGTTTTCCAATATACAGTAAATATTTTAAGCAATTACTCTAACTTATACTTCTAGGGATACTGTCATGGAAAAACTTGTTTTTTTATTCAATATTGAAATCTGACATGGGGCTAGACATAGTCAGTTTCCCGGCTGCCCCCCAGTTATGTGACTTGTGCCTGCACTTTAGGATGGAACTACTTTCCGGCAGGCTGTTATACTGTTATCTTGTGTTAGAGATCTGTTATCTGCTATTGTTCTCTTGTCAGGCTGTTGGGGGGGAAAGGGCAGGGGTGATATCACTCCAACTTGCAGTACAGCAGTAAAGAGTGACTGAAGTTTATCAGAGCACAAGTCACATGACGGGGGCGGCTGGGAAACTGACAATATGTCTAGCCCCATGTCGGATTTCAAAATTGAATATAAAAAAAAAAAATCTGTTTGATCTTTAAAAAAACAAAACATGTTTTTCCATGACAGTAGCTCTTTAAATGTAATTGTTATTGAAAGTAGTATCCAGTTTTAGTCTCTCGTTGCTCATCTCCTCTAGCCAAAACAGCAATTCACACAATACCTTGCACAGATCCTTAATAACCCTTTTTCACAGGTCTGTTAATAATCCAAACCCACAATGCCTTGTGGGAACTGGAAAGACACCATTTATAGGGGAGCATGGCCCATAGTGTAATCACTGTAATGCTTTACAGGTATGGGATCTATTATACAGAAAGCTGTTAGCCAGGAAGCTCAGAAATATGGAAGGCTGTCTCTCTTAGACGCCTTTTTAATTTGATTTTCTTTTCCTCTGTAACAACAAAACATTACCTTTTATCTGATCCCAGAAATAAGATAAATAATATAAAAAATAATAAATGTTTAAATTAATTTAATGTACACGTGGAGGCTTATTTATTGGAGAGGTCAGATTTTAGTTTTAAAGGTGTCTAAAACCACAACTAAACTCTAAAACCACAATTGTCAATGAATTTATTAAAAGATTCGAATATAAAAACTATGAACAAAAAAACAGATGAACGTTGTGGTAAAAAATAAGAATACCTTGAAAACCTCCAAAAATGTTAGTTTTCTGACAATTCCTAGTAAATATCCAAAAACCTATAAAAGTCTAAAAAAAAACTCACAACTTGCCGAAGTTTTGCCTTACAGTATTAGTGGTTTTTACACTTAATAAATCTCAAATTGTTCTTAGAAATACAGGAAAACCCTTAATGTATGGCGATCCAAACTATGGAAAAATCCCTTATCTAGGAAACGCCAAGTCACATGCATTAATTACAATAGGTTTCATACCTATAATACTAATACTTTTTCACCATTACAGCACTCAAAAGAAACCAAGGGATGTCTCATTAACAGAACTGCAAATCAATGTTTGAAAATTTGCAGTGTAATAACTAACTTCTCAAATTGTTATTTGTTTTATGAATTTCATTACATTTCCCTATTGCATGTATCAGTCTTGCCTCTGATCCTTGAACTGGACATGATAAATGTGTAAGCAGTGTGATTAATTTCATAGAGGGAAGAGGGGTAACAATCACATGAATTTTCTAAATAAAATATGAGCAATTTAACGCAGAAAGTTTTTCCAATAGTTCTATTACTGCATTTTTAAGCTTTGTGGCTAGTTCTCTGTGGTTCTATTTAATCTTACATCACACATTTGATGCTGATATCCATTGGGACTGCAGCTGGTTCTCACTTTTTATCCCCTGACACCTGGCCAGCTCCAACCTTCTCTATACAAGTATAGTTACTTTAGAGGTTAATTGCTATGCTCCATTTTCCTGTTTTATATGGGTCAGCAGAGTGGAACGGCTTTTCACTTCTTTCCAGGTATAGTATGTTTGGCAGCAAACATCTTTTCTTAAATCCAGAATTAAAGGGACACTTAGAGAGAAATAGATTGGCTCATGAATAATGAAATGTGCAGACTATAATTCTGTAGCATTTTTGGGGACTGTATGTACCAAGTCAGAAAGTGATTTTTCTTTACTTTCTCCTAGGTCCTGAGATTATAATGAGCTAGGAGAGGAAAGAGAGTAGCCACTTTTTTTGGTTTGGTTTTGAATTCATAAATGCTCTCTCTTGTCTTAAATGGAAATTCTCAGACTCTTGTTATGAGATAACCTTTTTCTGTTTTGACCCAGACATCCCAGTTTTGGAACAGCTTCTTGGATCAAAACTGCTTGGATTTTTCTAGAAGGACATAGCTCTCAGCCAGTCACCAATTTCCATTTCATCACCGCACCCTGTAACAGCACCCAGTCTGCCCCACAATGTCACCGGTCCACCCCATTATGTCATTAACCCACCTCTGCCTAGGGGCAGTGAAAAATGGCAACCCTTTTAATGGCCTTTTCAAAGGAATATGGTTTGCTCTGGTTACAATAATAGAACAGATAACTTGAACTTTAAAGACTTACATTTTAAGGATAACTAGTGCTAAGTACAAACTCCTGTACATTTGTTTGTATGGCTGGTGCAAGTATGAACAAGTTGCTACAACAGTCCTGTAACACTAAAATTATATTTTTTGACTCCAGCATCCTATATGTGTAAATCAATTATTTCCTCCCCACCCTTTAAAGCTGGCCATAGATGCAACGATCCGATCGAACAAATCGAGGATTCGTATGATTATCAGGCCGTGTGTGGAGAGTCCCGACATTTTTCGTCCGGCGTAGATCAGTAGTTTGGTTGATCGGACATGTCAGAAAATTTCTGTCGGCTGCCGATAATATCTCTGCGTGTGTTGCCGATCGTATGATTTTCAGAGGGAGACTGTCACTAGGTTTTGTCAGACAATTTTCGTACGATCCCTGTAGGGGCAGAACATTGGCAGAACATTGGCTAATCTGTGTTCAATGATTCGAACAATCGGATCTTTGTGTCTATGGCCAGCATTAGATACTTCCCAGTTTGAAAAAGGAGCCTGTACCTGCTGCACTAACTGTCATTAGTGATGGACGAATCTCCCGCGATTCGCTTCGCCTAAAGATTCGCGAATTTCTAGAGAAATTCGCGAATCGGCGAAAAATTCGCGAAACGAGTCGCGGGACGCTTTTGACACGCGTCGCGTCAACTTTGATGCGTGTCGCGTAGTTTCCGACCATTCTCTTGAACTTCCCTTTTGTACTGTGCCTTGGACTCTCTGGAAGGGCTTCCTCCTAGATCCTGTCTACCTCCTCGTGGGAGCCTCCAACCCCCTGACATTCTTATTCTTTGTTCCCAATGGACACATAAATATATCCTTAAGTGTCAAGCTATTTGTTTATGTTAACACTTAAAATATATTCTTTTTGGAGGTTGTGATGGTTTCAGAAATTCTAGCATTAGAGAAAATTGTACTATAGGAACTTGTAGACAATTGCAGTAAAATGCTACACAGTAATAGTGCTCTGTATCTTGTTTGAAGCGCCTATATATTTTTTCCTAATATATATATATTTAAAAAAATCAGAAAAGAGACTTAAAGGAACAGTAATAAAAAAGTAAAGTGTTTTAAAGTAATACAAATTGTAAAAATTATGTGTTTGCTTTAGAAACACTACTATTGTTTATATAAATAAGTTGCTGTGTAGGAATGGGGGCAGCCATTCAAAGGAGAAAATGCTCAGGTTACACAACAGATAGCAGATAAGCTCTGTAGAACATAATGTTATCTGTTATCAATATTTAACTTGTGCCAAATAGCCTTTTTTAAATTTCTGCCATTGCTACACATAGCTTGTTTATATGAACTATAGTAGGGTTTCTGAAGCAAACAGACCAGTTTTACCAGTGCAGAGCAACAGTACATGATATTTTCATTATTTTATAACACTTTAATTTTTTGTGTTACTGTTTACCTTAACTTTAAGGTGAATTTTAGCAATAAAAAACATTGCTGCAAAAAAAAAGGAAATTACAAAAATGGAGCAGATTTTGATACGTTTCTATTATCTATAGCGAAAAATAACCATAGTAGCAAAATAGGTCTGGCTCCAGTCTAGAGATCTAGTTATTAGTAAGCACATCACATCTTGCATCCAGGTCTGCCTGTAGCTAGCTACATCATTGAAAACATGAAAAACTGAAATAGAACATGTTGTAACTTACACAATATTTGGATATCCATGCTGTCATAGGCCTGAGACACAGGGTTTTTAATAAAATAATGGAAATCTACTGTAAGTGTCTACATTTATAAAGTGAAAAATTGCGGAGGCGCATCCTCCATGATCTACATTTTATACAAGGAGCTATTATTTCTGGAATGGTGGATGATGAATGTCTGATTCATTTGAAAAAGTAATTAATTAAAGATTGGGCACAAATTCATTAACTATAGCCCAAAAATGTTTGTGGGTTAAGTAGTGTTGCTGTAATTCCACTTCTGAGGCCTTGTTCACAAAAACTCATATTTTATGGGTGCAATAAGATTTTTTGGGTAGAATTTAAGAATTACTTTTGTAGCTCCAGACATAGAAAGTGTAATACCATGACAGAGTCCTTCCCTCCCTGACATAGATCAGACTTAGCCAGTATTTGACAGGTCTAGCCTGTAAATCACCAGCAAGGGCTGGAGCTGGTATTACAGATTTACTGCCAATGTACTTGCCAGTAACTTTGTAATATCTGTGAATCCCTTCCTTTCCTGACCTGGTCCTCTGTCTGGTCAACTGTTTTATGTGGTTAGATTCTGCTCTCCTGGCAGACCTGCCTCTGCCCTGTCCATGTCGCTACCTCACCCACCCATTTTCCCATCAACGTTGAACTGAAGAAGCTGCTTGGATGAGTAGTGAAACGTATTCATTGATTACTCAGCAAATCCAATTGTTTTAGAATTACTTTCTCCATCTTTGTGGTGTCCCAGTACTAGCAAACTAATAGGCAGGGATTAGTGGGACAACTCCACCAACCTTTCATTTCAGTTTTCCTACTCTCTTCTGAACTGGAGCCAACCCAACCAATTAACTGTAGTCATGAATTATAATGGAATGTAATTGATAACTTTTTCTTGGGGTATCTAATTAACTATTTATTAGCACTTGCTTTTTAGCTTATAATTAATTGATTTGTAAATCCTCAAATTATTTATTAGAACTTGCACTTTAGCCTGTAATTAATTGATCAGCAATTCATGAGATTATTGCTATGGTTCATGAATTAATTTCAAATACTGCACTTTAATTGATTCTTCAATCTCATTAATAAACTGTTTATATATTTATAATATTGCACTTATAAGCACTTTGTTCAGTTTTTAACTGATTATTATACAGGATCAATTTTAGGATAATCAATTACAATCATGTTTTACTAATATAATAATTTCCTTTAATTTATTTGTATTACATTGTCATTTAATTCAATCAATCAGAAGGAATAGAGGTGGAGATCCGCACACAGAACACAGGATTTTCTTAAAAACACAAATCTTTAATTTAATTCAATCACCCACAACCTTCTCATGGGAGTGGAGTATTTCATTTGGATTTATTGAATATCCTACGATAACCTAATTAATTGGGAATTACTATAGAAGTTATTAATATTGTTGGAGTATGGGTTCTTTTCTTTCTCTTTTGGGTTTAATTGATTTTATATGATATAATCAGACCTCTATTCCAATTAAGCAAACTTAATTATTAGCTTATCCCGAGTATTTCCCCTTCTTTTCCTTGATATTGCCAGTATATTGAGCTGATATTAGCTGGACAGACTTGACGTATGATTTTTGGGGACTACAGCTCCCATAATTTGCTTGGGGATTTTATGTCTGCAACATCTTGATTAGCAAATGTTGTCGAGCCATGTTATATAGCATCTAGTAAACCCATTTATTGTTTGCTCTTCTAAACTCCGCATATTAAGGGGATTGAGTTCAAACAGCATGGTTGTTGCTATTAACTTGCTACAGCAGGAACCAAACAGCCTGGTATTAAAGATTTTACTGAGTGGAAGACGAGAGTCAACGCTGATAGCAATGCCAGCTGGCTTGTGTACTACTGTAATGACCTCGATGCCGAGTCTTTCTCTTGCCTCACTAGCCTGTAATAACAATGCCGCTCACAGATTTTAGCACTTCCATTCAAAGCACATTTCTAGCAACTCTTCCTTTACAGAAATATGTTAATTAGTAACCAATAGATCTAAATATTGTTTGGGACAGACCGTTAATCCAATTTACCTCTAAATTACCTTTAAAGTAATGCTGCATTCAGGGTGGACTATTAATGTAATTTTTAGCACCATTAATTTGCCTGATTAATCAAAGACTGTAAAAGCCAAATGAGAGAAAAGCAGGGCTTGCAGTAATTTTACTGAGCTTTGTCTTTTAACTAGGAAATACAGTTTGCAGCAAAGACAATCACCTTCTATGGTCTATTAAGACAAGAGTGGTTGTTTTCTACTTATTTTTGAATTAAAACAAGATCTTAGCAGAATTTTCTTTATTGTTCTTTGGTGAGCACAGCCATAATGCATAGTAAATGGGCATTGTTAAACAGTACCCATACAAAGTAATTGTGTAATAAAAAGTGAGGACAGACACTATTGTAACCTTGGCATATTTAATTAGATATGTACTGGGGACTTTAGTTTTAAATCCAGGACAAACAGATCACTATTTTGCCATCTAGTGAATATGAATATTGTACACATATTTACACATATACACACTGGGAATCAATTACTACAGGTATGGGACCTGTTAGCAGAATGCTTAGGACCTGGGGTTTTCTGATTAATATATCTTTCCATAATTTGGATTTCCATGCCTTATATCTGATAAAAATCACCTGAAATTGTATTTTTCAGACAATGATATTAAAAATAATATTTGTTGCCAAACAAGCAGATCTCTCCCCGATATGCCCACATTGAAGTGGGCGATATCGTGCTGATCCGATTGTGGGCCCTAGGGCCCAACGATTGGATCATAATACACGCACAGATGCGGCTGCGATCCAACGGGATTTTTTAACCTGCCCTATCAAGATCTGGCCGACTTGGGAAGCCCGTCGGGTGGCCCCACACACAGGCCAATAAGCTTCCCACTCAGTCTTTCAGCAGCTTTTTTGCTTGCCTCTAATCTAGCATGCTTATATATTAATAGCATCATAAAAGTAGGACATGAAGAAAGAACATTGGTTTTCCAATTAAATTCCTTGTTTTCTCTAAAGTCTGTTCTTTTTTTTGTAACTGATCTGAATATACAACATTCCTTTGTGTTCTTATCATAGCTCAAATTATTGATTTGACAAATATATAACCCTTATCCCTTTCCAAGACAATGTTTATTTTTTGCCCAAGTGGGATTGTGAGTTGCGTTCCACAGCCCCCAAAGACATTAAGGGCAGATTCATCAAATGTCGAATTTCGAATTCAAGTGATTTTTTTTTACTCTAACAAATTTGTATATACTTGAAATTCGAAAGGAAGGTTATTTAAGAAAAATGTGAACATCTAAAATGCGAATATTACCGACTCGAAAACTTTAATCAAATTAGACAAAATTTGAATCAAGTTTATCTCTGAAAAAAACTCAAATGTCAGGAAAGCTATTAACATCTTCAAATGGGTCACTGGACCTCTGCCATTGACTTCTACATGTTCTAGGTGGCGAATAGTTGAATTCAAGTTGTTCCAAGAGTCAAGGTTTGATGAATCTTGATTTTCTATTTGAAATCGAATTTGGATTATTATTTGAATTCGAAAGTTTTGACCAAAAATACAAATCAAAAATTAAATTCAAATTCATGATTCGATCCTTAATAAATCTGCCCCTAAAATAGCCTGGAATGTTCTTCTTTCAAAGTTTGTCAAGGGATAGTTGATTGAGTATGAAGGATGTTTCCTTGTGAGGCCATTTCAATGTTAGGCTATGTAGGACTGATTACAGCTCCTGAAACAGCAGCTTCTGAAATTGCCCAAATAAATTGTTTTAAATTTTACATGTTGCCAAGTTGTAGGCCAGTAGTTTATATAAATAGCTTTTCAGAAATTATTGGTTATTGAGAAAATGTAGTTAGATATGCATAATAAGTGAGGAGCTTTTACTTTCCAATAAACCAAGTAACAGCATAGAGCGTGGTGGTAGCGTTATGTTTCACAGCAACTGGTGTCAATTGACAAAGTAAACTTGTGCCTAAAGAATCAGGCACATAATTTTGAACACCAAAGTTTTCCAGATTTCCAAAAACATTGCCCACAACGTGCTTTTTCTCACTAGTAAATGAGGCTTTATACAGTATGTAGAGATTAAAATAGAGAGATTGTAAGAGAAAGGCTTACACATTAGTATTTCACCAACCTAAAAATTACTTAATAGCAAGTTATCCACAAAAGTTAAGCAAAGCAAAGCAAAACTGGCTAGATTCGCCCATCACTAGTATTAATGACTAATTAGCCTTATATTGTGACATTTCTATTCTATGGGGCAAATTTACTATTATTCCCCAAAATTAGCTCAACGAAAATCGATAAGCATTCGACCATCGAATGCTTATCGAATTGTTTTAGGCTATCATTTT
>CM044442.1:37469698-37506938 GCA_024363595.1 Xenopus borealis | reverse complement strand
CTACCCCATAAAACTCAAGAGCAGTGTATTATAGTAATCTGAGTAGCTTTTTAAAGGGGATCTGTCACCTAAAATGAAAAAGCCATATTATAAAAGCCCTTCAAATTTAAATGAAATATAAAATCTAAATACTGTATTTATTTTTGAAACACCCATACCTATTATAATGGTATTTAAACATCTAAGATTTCAATTATATATTGTCTTACCTGACTCTAGCAACTGGCATTGTGATACCTCCTATAGTGGACAGGTAAGAGATATTTACGTAGTTTGGATCACCATGCTTTTAGTCTATGAAGAACTCACCAAATAAACCTTTTTTTTCCTCCATTAAGGATTAATTATATTTTCATTTGGATAAAATACAAGGTACTGTTTTATTATCACAGAGATAAAGGGAATCAATTTTAACATATTGAATTATTTGATTATAATGTAGTCTATGGGAGATGGCTATCCCATAATGCAGAGCTTTTCTGGATAACCAGTTAATAGATAATGGATCCACCCTCACATTCCCTATTGACCTAATTTAATAACTTTAATCTAAACAAAAAGGCACTGTGATAAGGGCTTCAATAATGCGTTAAGATCCTGGACTACTACAGAGAATTTGACATATGTCTCCAACTAAATCATTTACTCATTATATTAGTTTGGAAAGATGAACTAGTGCTGCCTTAGATATCTGTTTATTTGTTTGACTTGGTTCTGAGTAAGTCATTTAATATGTCATCGCAGAATCTTATTACTACTGTCCACAGACATTTTGTACAGATACAGTGTTCAGCTCTGCAATTTATCTCCTTGGGCATTCACTGAAGAGATATCAGAAATCTCTGGGAACATCCACACTACACAGAGTTTCACATTGTCTTGCCCTGTGATAAACTACCAGCAAAGGAAGCCATCTCGGAGGCCAAAAGGGATGCTAAATCCCTCAAAACCTCACTACCTTTCTGCTCTCATCATTAAGACTTTTTTTCGGTGGCAGGTGCAGCAAGATGATAAACTTCTCATGTTCTTTTCATCTATATAAGTGCCAAGGGTAATAAAGCATGGGAACACCAAAAGCACTGTGTCCCTGTCTACATAGTGATACGTTATCATTGCTCAGACTATTGCAATGATCGACAAATGTGAAATACAAAAATGCAGCAGGCGGCTTCGTCTTCAACTAATTTCATAACTAAATATATGCATTTCCTCTTTTAACTCATATTTACAACATATACAGTATACAGATGCAGCCACTGGGATTGGTAAGTTAAATGCGTCGTGATTCAGGGCTAATTGAAGAAACTGTGTTATCTAAAGTTATCTTAACTCATTTAATGCATTTAACCTTTTCATTAGCATACCAAAGCCCCATTGTTTTCAATGGTGAACTCTTTAATTGGATGGGATGCTGTGACACAATATTCTGTGCTAAGTGGGATAAATGGGATAGATGAGTTAAGTTTTTCTGTGTCAAATGTACAATCCAAAGTGGCTTCATCTGTACATGTAAAAAGTGTAATAAAATACATTTTAATAGACAGGGAGGCCTATTTATTGATTTATTCATTTTAGTGCTTTTAGCGGTTTTTGAGAGCACGACTAAATTCACTTTCTCGAAAACTGAATATATTAAAACATTCGAATTTAAAGGAGGATTCAAATAGTGGGAAAAAAAAACTGTACCCCCCACAGGTAGGGATGTCGCGAACTGTTCGCCGGCGAACATCGGCTGTTCGCGCTCGCCGAATGTTCGCGAACGTCGCGCGACGTTCGCCATTTTGGGTTCGCCTTAGCTGGCGCTTTTTTTTCACCTCTCACCCCAGACCAGCAGATACATGGCAGCCAATCAGGAAGCTCTCCCTCCTGGACCACCCCCACACCCCCTGGACCACTCCCCTTCCATATAAAAACTGAAGCCCTGCAGCGTTTTTTCATTCTGCCTGTGTGTGCTTGGAAGAGCTAGTGTAGGGAGAGAGCTGTTAGTGATTTGAGGGACAGTTGATAGTAAGTTTGCTGGCTAGTAATCTACTTGATACTGCTCTGTATTGTAGGGACAGAAGTCTGCAGGGATTTGAGGGACATTTTAGGTTAGGTAGCTTTGCTGGCTAGTAATCTACCTTCTACTGCAGTGCTCTGTATGTAGCTGCTGTGGGCACTGATCTCTTCTTCATTCATTAAAGCTCTTTGCGTTTTTTTGCGTTGCAGTAAGCGCCGCGTTTCGTCTTTGCGTGTGAACAGGCTGTAACCTTTACACGACTTGATTGGCATGTAGACGCCGGACGTTTTAAAGCAGTTTATTACACAGGTTTAGAAATGTAGTGTGATTTCTGCCCTTTACAGCACAAAACGCAGCGCTGTGTCAACAACGGATTTTTCAGATACATTTTTGCCCTTGATCCCCCTCTGGCATGCCACTGTCCAGGTCGTTGCACCCTTTAAACAACTTTAAAATCATTTTTCTGGCCAGAAATGTCTTTTTTAGCTTTTAAAATTCGCCTTCCCATTGAAGTCTATGGGGTTCGCGACGTTCGCGAATCGTTCGCATTTTTTGACGCAAGTTCGCGAATATGTTCGCGAACTTTTTTTCCGACGTTCGCTACATCCCTACCCACAGGTAGACCACCCTCCCTCCTCCCCCCAGGCTAACTACCCCCCCAGGGAGATGCTCCATACTCCATACTTGCCCCTCACCACAGATTCTTCCAGCTGAATTGTATGCAGCCATCTTCAACGATCTCTGTAAGCTGGAGATCGGCATTTCTGCACAGGTGCCGTTGGAGCATTTTTCCGGTCTGCGCTAAATTACACAGAAAGTGCCGATCTCCGAGTCAGCTTACAAAGATTGTGGAAGATGGCTGTGTGCAACTCCGCTGGAAGAATCTGTGCGAGGGCTAAGTATGGGGTATGGGGCATCTTCCCGGGGGATAGTTAGCCTGGGAGGAGGAGGAAGGGGGGTCTACCTGGAGTTGAATTATCCTTTAAAAAGCATAAATGAGAAAAAACACTGAAAAATCTGAAAAAATATGAATACCTCTAAAAAATTTAGAATTCAAAAATTCTAAAAAAAATAAGTTTTTAAGCTACTTTAAATTTACATTAATGATAATTGTCTGTGATTTTTAAATACTTTGTGAACATATTTGCAAACGATAGCAGTATTTGTCTGTCCCTTTCTGCACTGCAGTAACAATTGCTTTAACATTTAGAACCAGCAGTGCAGAGAATATAGCAAAGGATAGACAGTGAGTTTGATTTTCACAATTTGATTGATAGTACATACTAACCATGAATGAAATAAAAAAAAAATGACACAATCTTCAGACTTCTTCCAGCAATATAATATTTCAAGCACAATACAAATGAGTTGCCTCTAGACAAGAAGAACCATCCAGTGCCTAGGGCCTATATAAATGATTTCATTCATGATGAGTTTTCTCCTCAAAGGAGAAATCAACCCATTTTTTAAAAAAACCCTCCCCCTCCCGTGGGTTGACCCCCCTCCCTCCTCCTCACCAGCCTACCTCCCCCCCCCCAGGCAAATGCCCCTAATCTTTTACTTACCCCTCTGTGCAGATTCTGGACTCAGGAGTTCACAGGCATTTTCTGCACATGCACAGTTGTAGTAAGTTTCCAAAAATTTTTACTACAACTGTGCATGTACCTAATATGCAAGTCTGATTCCAAAAAGAAGATGGCACCTCTTCTGCCTTCTTGTAAGTGTTACACAAAGTGACAAAACAAAAGTGACTGACTTGCAGCAAGGCGCTGAATGATTTGTTTTATTAAGGCCACGCTGTGAAATAAAGATATATTTAGCCATATGTTGAGTCTGAGCAAAGCTCCTGTGCTTATACTAAAGCTAAATTGCGCTTGTGTAAAGATGTTACACGTGTGAATGTTAATCCAACAGTTGCCATGGATTATTTCTCATATTAATCCCTGTCCATGTACATTTTTGTTACGCATTTTCATAAATACTGAAGATGATTTAATTATTTGTCACAATTAAATTATCCGATACATAGGACTCTAACATGGAAGTACATGCATCAGAGTGAGAATGTGCCATCAAAGCAATCTGTTACCTTAAGGTTTAGATAAAATAATGGGAAAAGGGAAATAATATTTCTACCAATTTTTATAATATAAAGTATGTATTCACACCAAAATAAGCAGTTTTTAAGGACAAAACTATGTTTCTTATTGATGAAGCTCTGATACATTGGTTCCACTGTAATATTAACCAGAGGGGACCAATTTTGTCCCATCTTTTTTTTCTAAGCTTCCACAAGAGAATTTTTGCAAAAAATAAAAAGCTTGTCACATACAACCTGGAGAGATTATTTTTGCAAACAAAAAACCTATAGTATATTACTGTTCATAACGCATAACGTATCTGCTTATATGTCAAAATTCAGCATGCTAATTATACCTGTATAACAGTGATATGCTGCATTTGTAAATTCCCTGCATCAGCAGTCAAAGCTTGAAAGGTCTGTATAGTTTAATTTGTATTGTTGATGTTTCCTTCTGCTACCACTGTATAAATCTCACATAGAATAAATGCAGATATAGTTGAAGGCATAGCCAAAGTAGGTAATATTGAACCTTAATTTGGATATGAGAAAACCTTGAGTTTTTTAAAACCCTCTCTGACTTATTTTTTAGAGAATATGTGTGTGTATTGTATTTTTTCATACTCAATTTATAATATATAAAATCTTTTTAAAATTAAGGATTATTTCACTGTATCAGTTTTGTAAATATTTTTGCTGTCTGGCATTCCATAAATTCCATAGGCGAGGAGCATAAGCAAGGGCAAATAATACTGGTATGGGACCTGTGGTCCCATGAAAATCATGCACACATTAAATAGATCGAACAGTCTGGTATTAATTCCAATAAGGGTCAATTATATCTTATTCGGGATTAATTACAAGGTACAGTTTTATTATTTCAACCAAAAAGGCAATCATTTTCTAAAAGGGGATTATTTGATATAATGGAGTCTACTAGAGACAGCTCACCATAAACTGTTTTATCAAACCTGTACTTACATTCATTTCTGTCCACATACGGCAGGGATGGAAAAATAAACTACACAGAAAACAGATAAGACCATGAAACTGATTTGATACACTCTACAACTCTTCTTACTATAAGCTAAGGACACCTGTATTGCACCTTTGTTGTAAGATCAAGGTTGTACCAAAATAATCAGTGCTAAATTCATCATATGGCCCATTTCAAGAGTTGGGTTGCTAGGAAAATTTTGGTTAGGTGTCCAGTACTGTACATATATGAAAGACTTCATAGTCTCCATGGTTTCATCTGTAAGCAAGAGTCATCAGGTTATAGCACATATTAGGGCTAATTTAAATTGGTAGGCCACAAAAAACAAAATGGTTAAGCTGTGTAACAGAAAGCTGTTTAAAATAAAAGGCAAATTTAGTTGTGTTACTTTACACAATCTGAACACAGGATATCAGGCATCACTGACTCTTTTTCAAGTCATAGTATGTTGCTCACTGCAATTAAATCTAGTGCTCCTATTCAGCTCCTTTTGTCTTTCATTTGTATCTGCATATTATGAAATACTGTGCACTATAATCACACTATAACTTTAGTTACTTGAGGCAGAAACTCTCAATTGCTCATATTAGTGTTAATCATAGTCTTTCTTAAAGACACGCATCATTGGCATATATAGATTGAACAAAATAAGAAAAAAGAAAAAAGGGAAGGAATAAAGGAAATCCAACTTTCATGGTAGTGTAAGGCTCCTCGTCAGATTTCAGGCTGTGTTGGAGAATATATGCTACATGCCATGAGCCTAAAGCCTGTCCTCTAACTGCAAGTAATATGCTCTGTGTTTCAACATCACTGTCTATAAAATAAATTGCTCTGAAATTGTGCATTACTTTTGTCTCAGGCTGTTTATCAGTAGCATTAAGGCAAAATGAGAGAGAGAATGGCAGAGAAAAATGGGGCAAAGTAGAAAAAGATTATGAGAAAGCATTGATAAATTAAAAATCATCATTCACAGTATTTGTGTAAATAGGGAACAAAAACATTTTATTTAGATAAAATGTAACTTTTCAGCCTTATTTCAAATTTGGAGTTTTTTTTTTAAAATAAGAGCAAACATTTGATTTGTCTCTAAATATAAGTGCATAGCAAATATTTTAAATATATGTTAGATGTCTCTAGTGAGCAGAGCTGTAGGAAAAACCTCCTATATGGCTTATTGCCTACAATGCTTTTTGATAGAAAAACTCATGGGTGTGATGTTACACCTTCTACTTTTTTATCAATTGAATTTGTGAAGTTTGTGGTTTTTTCTACTATGAATAAACTCACAATTTAAAAATAACTTGAATGTTGCTCAGAATGTAAGTAACTTGATTGAATACAATTGTGAAAAAATTTGAATAACTCAAATTTTTTACGTTTATAGGCTTATAAACTTGAATTTGTGAGTTTAAACTCGAAAACTCCAATTTAGAAAATGCCTTGAATTGTAACTAGGACAACTCCAATTGACTTCTACATGAACCAGTCAGCTTTTAGATGCAGATTTTTCTACATTCGCATTTTTGAGGGTTTTATTTTGTTTAGTATACCATACATTTGAGATTTGAAGAATATAATTAGAATGTGTGTATTTTTGTTCCAAAAAAAATCAAATTGTGGCTAAAACTCTAATTCAGCCTTTGATAAATCACCCTCTAGGTGTGCTCAAGTAGTGTCGCGGGACTCTCTTGGAAATATTAAAGACTAGGGTAGAGCTAGAGTCTATCCAAAATCTGTAAGCAGGATAGATGTAAACCTAGAGCTTGAATTATTCACGTTCTTAAAAGAGTCAAAGTTAAGTATTTTATATGATCATGGAACTCCAAGGTTACTTCTAATATCCTTATATTTTGCAATAGGGGGTACTTTATTCACTGTATAGTATATAAATGCTCACCCTGCCTATGGGCTTTGCCTCTGCCACGGTGACCTCCAAAGTGCTCATTTTCCAATGGTACTTATACAACAGCTCTATTACTATCAATGTACATTATAGTTGTTCCCACCAACTAGGGCAGAGGAAAAGAGACTTAAACAAATCAAGGATATTGCAGTTTGTAGGTTTCACTGCTTTTTTAATTAAAGAAAACATATTAATTCATATAAGGTTGAGTCCAGGTAAATGAGGACACCCAAAGTAAAAGTAAGTATGTCTTATAGTTGTCTTCACTTCCTAGGTGAAGGATACATACAGAATATATTGGTAAAGATTTGAAGCTGACTAGAGAATCCCCTACCTAGTGTAAATATATAACTACATGTACAGAACCACTATGTAGGCTTCCTCTGCCCTTCACAACAATGACAATGGGCAACAGAATGGTTGTCACATATAAATCACCACATAGTAAATGTGTGTAACATATAGACAGACAGGGAGGTAAATGGTGAATGTTAAAGATTTATCCCTACAACTAACTTTTCCCCATACATATTGATGAGCCAATTAGGTTGGATTTGCTTTGTACATTGCAAGCTTGCACAAAATATAAGTGGGTGATTAGGGTGCTATTACCCTATTAACTGTCACACAACACATCTCTTTACCTTTATGTAAAAAGCTGACCAAATTTGTATATTTTTCATATTCTGAGATGACATTTTAATGTGCATTACACAAGCCATCATTTAAATTCATAAATACCATTCTATAAATAAGCTGCTTTACAAAGAAAGTACAACCTACTGTAATATTTCATTATTAATTGCTTATTTGATGGTAAAATTGCACGCCGGGTTAGTGATTTTTTAAATTAATTTATGCTATCAATAATATATTTTAAACCAATCTGAGCTTTGGCAGCACAGACACATACATATTCATATTCAAAAGCACCTTCAGCTTTCAAGAGATGTTGAATTCTGTGTTCATGTTGCAAGCAATGACTTGCCATTTTCAATTGTTTTGCGCTAAATTAAAAGGCCTACTAAAAGCAGGCATTTATCAAGGAAAGAACACTCGTTTAGCATAACAATGCGTTCAATCAGTTTTTGATAGATCACAGTGAAAAGTTTTAATTGCTTGCATTAAAGTTTTCTGTTAACGTAGAAATTAGCCTTTAGCATGAGCATCAAACAAGAAAGAACATCCAGTAGAAACTCTGCCTTTTTGTAGAAGCTTGCTTATGTGAGTTTCCTCACCAGTGAAAACTGTATAGCAGGACATTAGGAGTACAGGTATGGGATTATTTATCCAGAAATCCAGTATCCAGAAAACTCCAAAATACACAAAGGTCGTCTCTCATAGACTCCATTTTATCCAAATAGTTCAGATTTCTAAAAATAATTTTCTTTTTTCTATAATAAAACAGTACATTGTACTTGATCCCAACTAAGATATAATTAATCCTTATTGGAAGCAAAACCAGCCTGATGAATTTAATAAAGGTATAAATAAGTAAAATAAATTAAGGAAAGATCCATTATCCAGAAAACCCCATTTCTGAGAATTCTGAATAACAGGTAACCATACCTGTATTTGTTATATAGATGCTGGAGCTGATGTCCAGCCAGAGGGTTACTATCTTCATACTGTATGTTGGTCCTATCAAAGGAGAGTTCAGCTAAAAAACAAGTGTAGTGCCATCTAACTACACATTTCAAAAGCTGGAATGACCTTGTGAAGAGCTATCAATTCCCCACCCCCCCCCCCAGAATTGCCAGAATTTGCGGTTTGTCCTCAGTCTTCCGTCACTCAAACACATTCCCCTGATTTCTAATTTCAGTTGAATTTCCATGATTCTTGTTGAAAATCCAGTGTGTGCATGCTCAGAACATTTCAGTGACGTCAGCTGGAGTGATGTGCGCAGTTCCGCTGACATCATATACCTGCACTCTGCCAAGTTCAGACATGCAAACTAGGCAGTGCCAGGGAAAGCAGATTCTCAGTCTGACACAGGGTGTAGAGTGTACTGCCCAGTGCTCTGCACATTGGTCCTAGTATGCATGCCATAGGGGGCATATCTCCAGAGATATTGCCTGTAGCAACTAATCAGATCTTTGCTTTTGATTTCTAACTTGCAGACTGTTTAAATCTCCAGCGTTCGTAAACATGCCAAGTGCTATAGTATTTAAGTTAATGCCAATGGTAAAGGACCCATTGTGTTCTCCATCAGGCAAAGAGAAAGACCAGTTGTCATTGGGAATCCAAGAGGGTAATGGGGTTTGGTTCCAATATTGCTGAAGACATTTAGGGGGTGATCAAAGTGTGAACTCACCACATAACAACTCACCCATTTTCTATGCATTCCTATGGGATTTTTACAGGTGTATTTATCAAATAGTGAACTCTCTAACTTTGAGTTTTTCTGCGGTGACTCTAATCCCTCTTATAAATCAGTCTGTCCCTAAAGCTGGTCATAGATGCAAAGATCCGATCGTACGAATCATTGCATGATCGGACATCCCCATCTCCCAACCCGACCCTAACCTTCAGATTACATAAAGTAGTAAAAGAACAGATCAGCCGATGTTCAGCCCCTACAGCAATCCTACGGAAGTTTATGTCTGACAAAGCTGGTGACAGTCTCCCACTGAATTCCTGCAGCGATATGATCGGAAGCCAACAGAAATCTTCTAACCGGTCAGATTGACTGAATGACCGATCGCCATGGCAAGACAAATGTCGGGACACTCCACACATGATCTGAAAACCGCACAAATCCTCAACTCGTACGATCGTATCGTTGCGTCTATGGCCAGCTTAAGTGGCTGTAATATTAACCACAATGCCAATGCACTGCACAAAACAGATCTAGACAATAATGAGAAATATGTAGCCTGACACCAGTTGGCAGAATGTTTTGTTTGCATATTGATATATTTCATGCTGTTTGTACATTCACTGCACTGCTTTCTTTCAGCTATTTTCCTATGAAATATGTTTAGAAAAATTACTCAGGGATTAGTTTATTGAATCATATCTTCTATCAAGGTTTCTGACATCCAGTTATAAACAGTGCAACCAATGCTTTGGTCATTGGCTGTTCCTAAAAAACAAAGCTTTAACTCAATTTCTGTGGAGAACTGTGAAGGTTTCATAGAAAAATTGAATTGAAAAAGTTAGCTTTTAGACATTTGCACATTTTAATAACATTTTCCCTTCTAAGAAAACGCCTTGCCTGATATATAGAGCGGAGGGATCATGGATCCTCCAGATGTATGCTGATATTTGGATGCCTGGGGGAGGTCAGGGAATAGTTAGCTCAGTTATATGCCTTTCTTTCTTCTTATACTGACATTGGAACTGCACTATTTCATTTCAAATGGCACTTGCCCAGGGCACATATCGCTTTTTTACCAATCCCTCTTTCAATTTTGTTCTTGTTTACCCTACATCATTGTTGAATGTCCCTTTTAAAGTTTGCTTCACTTACATAAAGTAACCTATGTTTTTCTGATAGGCCCTAATATATTGAAGACAATCAGGGTTTCTCAACTAAAACATGCAAAAGTGAAAGTACTGGTAAAGGAAGCATAAATGATCTCAGTCCCAGAGGTCTATTCTTTATATAGGGAAGAAGATGGGTGCTGTAGACAAGATTATGTGTAGTTTATGATTTGGGCATCTTGTTCTGGGGATACGAGGGCAAAGAGAGGAAGTTAGTTCTTTAACTGACTCAATTTTTCAGGCATCAATTACAATTTTTTGAAAATGTTATTTTTTTTAAAGTTTCTTTTGAAAAAAAAACCACAATTGTGGCAAAAAGAACCAACTCTTTAACAAAAAAAAGTAATCAATGCCTGAAAAAAACAAGTGTTAAAGAGCAGACTTACTGTACCATTGCTGATATATACATTGGCCCTGACCACAAATGCAATAGACTCCTTTGCCATCAGTTTAACCAACCCTATATGCTTTAGGGGGTAATATATTAATACACTTTAAATTTGATGCAATGCAATGAAGAGTACTTTCATACACTCCTGCACTTCCACATGGTTGGCTGTGTGTCCATCTACACACACAATTATGCTGGAATTGTAAGAAAACTATGAATTATGGGTAAAACATGACAATCCTGGGCCGACTTAAAGGGGTTGTTCACCTTCGAAACACTTTTTTCAGTGCCGTTGTTTTCACATAGTTCCCCAGAAATAAAGACTTTTTTTCAGTTACTTTCCATTATTTATTTTTTTTACTGTTTTTCCAAAATTTTAAGTTTAAGGGGCCCGGTTTACTAAATTCACAGGAAGGATTCAAAGTTTGATCGAATTTCGAACGTAGGATTTTTTCGTTTGGTCGAATATGTGAATTTTGGCATATTCGATCATCGAATGGTATATAAATTGGAATAGAGTCAAATGAACGAATATGTGATCATTCGATCATTCGATCATTCGATCATTCGACCAGCGAAGGATTTTAATTTTAAAGTTTATTCGATTGCCTACTTTGGCAGATTGGACCTACTGAATTGCAATAGAAGCCTATGAGAGCACTCCCATAGGCTTCTGAGGCTATGTCCTGATCGAATAGGATTCGTACCATTGAAGGCTTCGATCGTTCGAATCGTACGAATCATTAGAAGGATTTATTCATTCAGTCGAATGCCTAGCCTAGAACTATTCGATTAACATTTGAAAATCGAATGCTAATCGAATATCGAGTGGAATAATAGTAAATTTGCCCCTAAATGTTTGCAACATTTAACTGATACATTTTGCAGCAGCATCTCTTGAATATTAGCAAATATCGTATCAGTTCTAACAGCTGGCTGTTATGAATTCCAGGGATTCTGCTCAGCAGGGACAAAGATAAGAAATGTATCCATTTATGGGCAGATTTACTAAGGGTAAATTCGAATTTAAAAAATTTGAATTTCGAGGTAATTTTTGGGTACTTTGAATAGGGCAAAATTCGATTCGAACTGGAAAAAATTTTAATCGAATTTTTAAATTTGACCATTCGAAAAGTACTGCCTCTTTAAATAAATCAAAATTCAACCCTTCGCCACCTTAAAGCTGCCGAATTGCTATTTAAGCCTATGCGGGCCCTCCTGGAGCCTTTAAGAAGTGTTTTCGGAATTTTTAGAAAATCAATGATTTTTTTGGGCAAAATCGTTTGAAGCAAACAATGCAATCAAACGTTTCGAATGATTTTTATTCGATCGTAAACTGTCCGTCTTTGATCGAAAAAACTATTCGATGGTCGAATTTCGCAGTTTTTTAACTTTGAAATTTGACCCTTAGTAAATCTGTCCCTAAATGTATCAATTTAGAATAGTTTTGTAGGTTTGGTACCCCCCCCCCAGAGCTCCCAGAGCTACTATAGAAGATGAAAATTTACACTTACAATTTTAGAGAAATCGTCACAAACAGAAAGTAATTGGAAAAAGTTGTTTTGTCTGCTGATCTATCTGTTGTTTGAATTTGAACAACCTCTTTAAGCCTTTGGGCTCAAGCATTCAGCTACTAAAACCACGGTAAACTTCCTAAACTTCATTTGAATACCTCAGCTTCCTTTTGGCACCTAAAAAAAACTGATTCACAGGCAACCGAGGTATTTAAATTCAAAGTTTAGGAACTCCTGTGGTTATGTTAGCTGAAGGATCAAGCATTCTTAGGGCCCTTACACACGGGCATTTGTGACCTGCGCTCCCCTGCGTTCCGTTTGGCTGCGTTCTGCCACAGGGGGGTGCAGGTCTAGACGCACCTCATTCTTTTCAATGAGGTTCTACCCATGAGACGCGTGTAAGCTCCGAACGCGGGTTCAGACGCCACATGCTGCGTCTGAACCTGCATTCGGTGCTTATACGGAGCAATGGGAATTGGCACACAAGAAATTTTTATTTCTGAATCAATGTGGGTGTGGTTGGGGAGCATACTGCCCCCTAAAATCCTGCCACCGTAGGCCTGGGCCTAGATGGCCTCTCCACAAATCCGGGGCCTGTTCATTAGTTCTCTTATGCTTAGGTAAATTTGAATAATGCGTGTACATATATACATATATATATATATATAGCGAAGGAAACAGGTCCGCACTCGCAGGGCTTAGAAGTGTTCAAATAGAGATTTATTTCTCCAAAAGTGTAGGAGACCTGACGTTTCGGTCAGCAATCTGACCTTTTTCAAAGTGAGTAATACAATAAAAACGTGACCTTTTAACCACTTGTGACGAAATACAAGGAAGTGACATCACATCAAAGACAATGATCAAACGTGAATCACATATATGGAATAAATATATCCAACACCCCAACGAAATAAACATACATCAACATCTTGGGGATAATGTTAATAATTTACCATGAATCGTTTTTTAAAATCTTGTTTTTTTAAAAAGGCATGTATGTGTTCAATATTCAATTTTCTATAAAGTTTTCATATACAAAAACGAAAAAAAGAGAAAAAAGTGAAAAAAAGTGAAAAAAAGGAAAGAAGAAAAAACCAAAAAAGGTTAGACATATCGGACAATGGATACTATTGTCGCAGCGGGTTATTGTGAAGTCCGCATATATTCCATCCAAATCAGTGTATTTCCAATTCCCAGATAAACAAATTTGACATGTAAGCCACAATGTAAAAATACACACTATTGGTTCCACAGCGATTCTATTTACAGATAGCTGTGTGTTAGATCAAGTAGTAATTAATGTGACAAGTTGAAATGGGAGCAATCTATGACATTGTTACCCGTTAGTCCTCGTTAAGATAAGAAAGTAGCCATTCTCTATAGATTAGGAAGCTATAATTTAAATGGTATTTCAGCTCTTCAGCTGTCTATGGTGGAAAGAGATCACGAGTCGCTTCCACCAATGGGATGATAATACGTGTATCTTATCAATGTCCATCATGGGGTAGATATCTCGATTTAAAGTGTGCAAAGGGGCCAATAACTTATTCAATGATTTTGGAACTAATCCCTCCACTTAAACTGTTAACCTCCAGGTGCATGAAATGTTTACAATTCCAATATTGAGTCTATTGCAGAGCTGAAGTCGCTCAAATGTGTGCACTGTGCACTGAATAAATTAACATCGCATATGGTTGATGCAGAGTTTGACATGTCTAGCCCTCCCATCCACGCTATTCTCCATACCGACAGCTGGAGACAACTCAGAGTGAAGAAGATTAGTCCTATCGGACAGCGAAATGAAGTAAAGAATAGGTGTGAAAGTCAGCCCACACACAGAGACATATAAAAACAGGCAATTGTGTAGAGCTGTGAAATCCACAATACGAGTCCCTTCTCTCCCTCCGTAATTCTTATCATAGTTACTTAGTTTTAATGCTCTTTAGGTCACTGATTCACAGATTTGTACAGACACAGGCAAGAGACCTCACCAACGGACGCTGGATACTGGGTCAGGTATACCACCTTGATACTGTTGAATAAGGGGAATCATTACACTGAACCCGTCCTATAAGGCGTACAGGAGGTACATGTATCTCGCCGAATTGTGAAGGATTGTCACGTAATTCAAATGTACATCTAGTTGTATTATATCACAGTAACCAATTGTCAATAATGATTCACGACTCTAGCTCATATACCAGAGGTTAGACATCGTCCATCGTATCACATCTTATCGTTAGTCTATTGACAGTGCGCCCAGTTCTACTGGGTATTGTTAGCAGTGTTTGCTGATAGTGTTAATCCGAGCACCAGTAAAACTGGTCTATGTTGTTAAGACTCCTGTGGAGGACACAAAAGAGCCTGACCAAGGGTCTGTAGAATAGAGAAATGAGGAGAGCAGCAACCACAATCAAGATTCAAAGCGAAAGGACACCACAGTAAAAGGTAAGTATAGAGTGGAGAGAGTTGTCCAGCATATCGAGCAGGATAGCCATCCCTAATCTCCACAAACCCAACAATCAACAATTAATGAAACAATAAAGAAATAAAAAATAAAAAATAAAAAGTCTTTGTTGGATGGAACATCTAAAAATATGTGTATAGAATCATGTCTCTACTGCGATCCAGAGTCAATAAAAGGGGGCATATGAGATCAACTCATTTAGGCCACGTGGACTGATGGTATCTAATCGATGTATCCATCTCAATTCTCTCTGTAGTAGAAGTTTTTCACGATCCCCTCCTCGTGGTGGTTGTGGGACACAGTCAATGATCATACTCCTGAGAGAGGAGAGGGTATGTTTAAACTCTACAAAGTGTTTGGCCACGGGTGTGTCACCCTTTCCATTGCCCAGGGCATTGCGTATGGCAGATCTATGGTTTGCCATTCTGTCACGAAAGTTAGTGATCGTTTTGCCTATATATAGTAACCCACACGGACATTTAATAAAGTAAATGATAAACTTTGAGGTGCAGGTAAGTTTGTGTTCAATCATAATATATATATAATCTTAACTAGGCAGCCAGGCAGAGCATCCCATGGAGGTGGGGGGGGGGTTGCTCTACAGTTTGGATATCACTTTTTTAGAGGGATCATTGATTACTTTACATTGCAATTAGATTGCATGGGTAGTTTTGAGAAAATAATTCTCCCAGGTATTTTCATTTTAAAAGATAACTAGACACACATAATTGCTATTAGCAGTTGAAAAAAGATAATACCGGTAGCTCTGCCATTATTTCCAAACAAATAGCTTCATTATTGGAAAGTTGCTATTTTGTGTAAGGTGTTGGAAGTGGATTTGTATTTGAAGAGCTGCTTTTAAAGTATAATTATTTTAACCACTAATTAAGTTGCTTTTTGGCACTAATTAAAAAGCTTACAAATAAATACCCAAAGCTGGTCAAAATGAGCCTACTTTTAATTAAAATCCTTTGTCCCTTTGCCTAAAGTCATTTTTTAAACGTCTGTTGTTTCACTAACTCAGCACTTGCACAAATAAGTGGCTTTCAGACGGGAAATAACATTTATCTGGGATTTCAAATGTATTTTAATGTTTAAATGATTTTACATACAACAGTAAATTAGGTGGAAAAAGGCACAAGTCCATCAAGTTCAACCTTTTGCTAAAAAGCCATCCAACCCCTTCTTAAAGGTATCTAATGTATTAGCTGGTTCAGGGAGAGGATTCCACATCTTCACAGGTCTCACTGTAAAAAATAAAAACCCCTTCTGAATTTTTAGGTGGAACCTCTTTTCTTCTAATTGGAATGGGTGACCACATGTAGGCTGGAAAAACCTACTTACTGATAAGTAAAGCATTAGAGGGATTATTATATGATCCCCTTATATATTTATACATAGTTATCTTATCACCCCTTAAAGGAAAACTATACCCCCAAAATGAATACTTGAGCAACAGATAGTTTATATCAAATTAAGTGACATATTAAAGAATCTTACCAAAATGATATATATATATATATTTAAGTAAATATAGCCTTTTAACTTCTCTTGCCTTGAACCACTGTTTCGTGATGGTCCGTGTGCTGCCTCAGAGATCACCTGACCAGAAATATATTTCAACTCTAACTGTAAAGGGAAGAAGTGTGGAAGCAAAAGACAGAACTCTGTCTGCTTATTGTTTCATGTGACCTACTGTAACTTTATAGTTTGTTTGGTATGTTTGTGTGCACCGTTGAATCATACAATCCCAGGAGGCTGTCCATATTTTTAAAAATGGCTATTTTCTATTTATGATTACCCAATGGCACATACTACTAAAAAAGTATATTATTATGAAAATGGTTTATTCACATGAAGCATGGTTTTACATATGAGTTGTTTTATGCAATATCTTTTTATAGAGACCTACATTGTCCCAGGGGTATAGTTTTCCTTTAAGCACCTCTTCTCCAGCATGAACATCCCCAATTTGGCCAGTCTTTCCTCATAGCTAAGATTTTCCATACCTTTTACCAGCTCAGTCGCCCTTCTCTGTACCCTCTCTAATACAATAATGTCATGGTTGAGTGATGGAGACTAATTTTTAGCAGACTTTAGGTATTGGGATCCAAATTATAGAAAACTTTTATCAAGAAATCCCAAGGTCCTCAGCATTCTGGATAAAAGGTCCCATAACTGTATGTGCTGAGCTGTAACAACAAAGCACAAAGGGGCCGATTCACTAAGATCCAAAAATTCGCCAGCGTAGGCTTCGCTAGCGTTCGCCGCACTTCGCCAGGTGAATTTTCGCAAGCGCTATGCAAATTCACTAAAGTGTGAATTTACGCTCAGGTCGGCGAACGGTAGCATAGTTGCGTTAGTGTTACTTCGCTAGGCAGAGCGCTGTTACGCTAGCGAAGCCTAATTTGCATACGGCGGGAACTTTAACTTATAATAGAAGTATATGTTACAGCCACTACTACTACACTACATTCCACTACACAAGCCCAGAAAACCTTTAATAAATTATATAAAGTTGTCCTATTGCCCGACATGTGCCCCCTGTATATTTGAGTTGCCATATGTTAGGAAATGTAGGGGGGAAGAAGGGTAACCCCCCAAAAAAATTATAGATCTTTTTCAAACAATCAAGTCACTGATTGGTTACTGCTTCTTCACCAGGGTAACCAATCAGTGTAAACCAAGAAAGCTGAAAAGCAGGAAGTAGTGTTCTGGCTATTATGTTAGACATCCAGTCACTCCAGCCTTTATACATTACATTGTTTTTACCCAGTTTTTGTTTTTATACTGAACAATTCCCTTATAGCAGTTGAATTGCATGGATTCCTATGGATAAATAGGTTGTGTGGCTGTTTAGAATTATTTTAAGAAACTGATACTAAAAAGCACATTCATCAAGGGTCAAATTTCAATTCATGTAAGTTTTTTAAAACTCCAATAAGCTCCCATGAACTCAAAATTCCTACCAATTGAAATTATAAAAATCAAATTTTCTAACCTCAGGTGAATAGGATCGACCCAAAAACATGAAGCGAATTTGAATCGAAAAAAACTGGAATGTCAAGAAGGCTACAAACATCACCAAATTGATCCCTGGACCTCTTCCATTGACTTATATGGCAATTTGGCAGGTTTTAGGTGATAAATGGTCGAATTTGAGTTCACAAAAGGTGTGATAAATCTCGAAAATCAAATTCACATTTTTTTTTTAATTTTAATAAAATTTGCATCACTCTCTAGTACAATTTGACAGTTTTGGCCATAAAAAAAAACCTTGAAAATTTGAAATTGGACCCTTGATAAATCTGCCCCTTAACGTTGTTGAAAAAGAACAACATTTAATTATTTGTGACACAAAGCAAAGAGTTTAGAAATCTTTAAAGAGTGTTTGTTTTTGTTATACTAAAAAACACTGGAAAGGATTAGGGAATCACAAACATATTCTGTGGGTGTCTTCCAGGACCACTGTCCTTGTTTTTACAGAATTACCTTCCATGACATTCCTGCCTGCTCAGTGCAGTTTATTCTCATCTTGGTTTCATATGATCGACACTAAAGGCATTCGACTGTTATTTTGCAAGCCATAGCCACCAAGTAGCACTATATCCAAACTTCTGAAGCCTGATTTCAATGTAATATTGACAAGCAATATTTTGCTAGGTAATAAAAGAAAACCTGACAGAGCAGCAGTATAAATTATTCATTTTGCAGCTGCAATTACATAGAAATCAAGTTGGATTTATGCAAGAAAGATGCATAAACAATAACTGAACTTTCACACAGATTTCTTATATATATATATATATTTATAAATATATTTTTTTACACAGATATTTCTGAATCTAAAGATTGATAGGAAACTTTAACAGCAAATCTTTGTGCTCACTAGGCCTCCCCCATAGGCTCATAGTGTTATTTAACCTCTACATTACCCTTTGGACCTTGAAGTCTCTCTGCTCTCCAGAGAATCTGTCCCCCGCCCACTATAAAAAGCTGATATGATGCTTGTATTTAAAAGCTAGGTGGCCATTTTTCAAGAAGGGTTAGGTTCCCTTTAAGCGCAACAACTAATATATTGTGTCAGTGACTGGGTTTACTGATATGCAGAGTGAAAACATTAATATTTGGAAAGTTAATTAATTTTTAAAATGCAAGCAGGTTGGAAAAGTTATTTGTTTCATGTAATTTGAAAACTTTAATGTTTAGAATGTCATTCCAAGCTTTTTCTATGCCAGTGAAGCATGAATGCATAGCTAATTGTTCACACCCAGTTTGTCCACATATTCGAACTTATAAGTGCATGGCCAAGTAATATTGGCACCCAAGGTAATAATACTTGACATGGTGCCCCAACTGGTGCTCAAACACACCTGCTTCTGCTTTTTTACAATCCCCTCTTCTTGTTCACCCCGGCTGCTTTGTCTGCACATCACCATCACCCACAGTCCACATGCCTCCTCCACCACTCACTACAGTCTCTTTGCCATATAGATCCCTCCCCTTCCAGTTGCTCCACCCACCCAGCTGTACCTAAGGCACCACCTCTTCCACCTAATCCTAGTTCCAGCACTGGCATTTATACATAAGTGGGATGTCTCTTAGAGTAATACTTGCCCTGACAGAGGATTTTCCATCCATTGTTGCCTGCAACATACAGATACACACAGGGGTTGCTTGTATTCTTGCTTACAGTCAGGAGTGTTAGAGTTGCAAATACAAACAAGAGAAACAAAATAATGTTCAGTAGCTCCTAGGAATAATACTTGGCAGAAATATACCCTCATTATAAAGTTAACTGTGTACCATACACGCTGCTGCCTTCTCTGATGACAAACAAGGTTACCTGAAAAAATAAAACAGGAGAAAACCACTGCATTTTCCCAGATGGACTACAGCAATAAATCAATGAAGGTCAAAAGATTCATGTTTCCAATTTTGCAATTATGTGTTTTTTTTATCTTTGGATTTTACAACAGGGGTACCGGCAATATCAACGAGCACCACGCTTGAGATCCGGAAAATTAGTGTTATGACAATGGAAAGCAGCTCCAAGGTTGACAAGAAAATAACCCTTGTAACCAGCAGCAGTATGTGCCCTTCTGTAGAGACAGAGGAGGAAAAGGCTAAAAGACTGCTCTACTGTTCACTATGCAAGGTTGCTGTAAACTCTGCCTCCCAGCTGGAAGCACACAACAGCGGTATGTGCCCCCTTAGCCCTTTCTATGAAATACATGTGTTATCAATCCACAATGCAAGTCATTTTTACTTTTTTTGATAAAATTTATCCATAGTTAATGTTTTTTCAGAATACATAATAGGGAAACATGTTCAATCCATACAGGAATTTGAATCTTGATGTAGTAACTCATTCTGTTAATGTGCAGTTCAGCAAATCAGTTGGGGGCTAAATACTTTGAAATCTTTGTTTCTGGTTTCTCTCTCTCTCGCTCTCTCTCTCTCTCTCTTTCTCTGTCTCTGGTGCAGCTATGGTTGTCACCTGGCCAATATTTCACCTAAAAGCCAGTCCCAGTGTTTCTGGTATTATACTTGTTGGTAAATTTGTGATTTCCAACCAGTTCCCCTCCTTCTTACCCACTTTGGTTTTGGATCTACCCAAATCCTCTCTCCTGGTTTAACCTGGCAGTGGGAAATTCCGCCCCTACTCAACAAATCCCACCTGATACACCTTCTTATATCACAATCACTGCCGACTAGTATGACCCCACTTCTAATGCCACTGTTCCACCTCCACTGACATCAAGGCCAACTTTTTTGTTTATTTATAATTTGTTAACCCTAGACATGCAAGGGGATATTCATGTTTCACCCCCTCTCTTGTATGCAACACTGCCCAACACAGTGCCAGTGGTGTAACTGTAGAGGAAACTGACCACTGAGGTCATGGGGTGACTGTGGGGTCTGCTTCCACTATAACTAACTGCCAACAAACTTTTGTGAGCCCCCTTTAGCAGACAGATGGCTTAGGTCTTGTTGTACCCATTTTTTGCCGGGGGTGGGTTGGCACTGTCTGCCCCGGGCAGTGCCACAGAAACAGAGTGGTGCCACCCTTTGGACTGCATTGTGCATTTTCCACCCAAGATATCTAGAAGGGATGCAACAGATACTTGACAATATCAAAGCATATAGTCTTAGGGGCAGATTTAGCAAGGTTTGAATTGAAAATTTGTATTTTAAAATCTGAATTTTGAGTTTATTTTAGTGTAATTCAACTAAACAATCTAAAACCTGCCAAATTTGTCTCCTATAATCAATTTGGAATTGTTCGGTGAACTTTTGAAAAAAAAATGAAAACCATTTTTTTCAGAATTTTTTTTTTTTTTCAGAAAAAACATTTTTTTCATGAAAAATTAAACTCCCATAAACTCAACATTAGACCCTTGATAAATCTGCCCCTTAATGTTTCAGTCGCAATGTAGGCCACGATATTAAACTAGGCTTACCAGTTCAATTGAAATTCAGGGACATATCTAATAAATGCATGTTGCAGGCCTGCACTAATTGCATTTAAATTAAAATGCAGTCAGATGTGTCTCTGTGTTTTTCAAGTGATCTTATAACTCTATTTTAAACTTAATGAAATGGTTCTGCATACATAAGCAGCCCTGTATACATTAAAATATACATAGATGCACAAAAGTCACACCAGCAATAACTTTCATTAACTTAGTTTAGGTTTATCGTTGCAGTTTTGTTTCTGCATTCGAACCAGTACTCTGTATGCTTGCACAATTAAACCACACTTTTCATTAGCAATACTTGCAAATATTCATGATTACTCATATTCCACAGGCTTGATATTGGTAGAATGGCATTAATAAGAATATGATGAATTCCTTATATAATAAAAACATGGAAGTACATATTCATTTAGTTCTGGGAAGTAGTTGCTTTTAATGAGGATTGGAGTGGTCCCCCCCCCATATAAACTGATATAGCTGGCCAAGTCTCTCAAACATTAGCAGTAGTTAAATTATGTAGATGTTGTACATGCCTCACAAATGCAGGACAGTCACAATTGTCATCTCACAGCCTGTGTCCCGGGTTGCTGTTTAAATGTCCCATTTTGCTCCACTCGTCTTTGGTTCTTCTCAGCTCCCGGGTGCTTTGAGAAAAAAAAAATCCAAGATGGCACTGTGGAAGCCACTGCCATCTGAAGTTTTTTTACAGGAGGGTGAGGTAATGCTTTAAATCTACTGTATCCATTTCTGCATTGATCTTACTGGCATGTTTGGAGTTAATGGAGTGCTCATTGGCCATTACTTTATACTAATTATACTAGCAAATCTGAGGTTAATATGATAATGTTCCATTTTCTTTAGTATTTATACTGGCACATCTGAGGATAATATGTTGATTTTTCTGTAGTAATTACTTTGGAATGTCCAGGGTTAATATGCCTGTTATCTGTTTTATGTACTGATTATATAGACACATCTGGGGTTGACATGCTCATTACTCATTTTCTTTAGTAATTATACTGAAATGTCTGGGGGTCTATTTTGATAAAATGGGCATGGTATTTAGGGGCATGAACACAAAGTGAGCATGAACACAACATTTCCTGTTTCTATTTTCCGGTGTACCAGATCTATGTCCCTCTCTCTCTATTTTTTAGTTGTTGGGAGATATGGATGTTGTATAAAACTATAGTCAATATAAAAAAATGAAGGATAATATCCAAGGCCCCTTAACTGCTTGCCCTGTAGCAGGCAGTAAGGACAGGCCTGTCTTACTCCTTCCACTCTGGTGCTATTTAAAGAATTCAGCCTGACTCTGGAGGCAAAAGTTTCTTGAATAAGTTCTAGTACTATAGCACCCTCAGCCACACTACTTATTCCTGCTGAAATTAATAGTCTTGCACTGTGTGTTCCAGATGCAACAATATAATCTGTCCCATCTGTATAAGCCTTTTGATGTTCATTTTCCCCTTTTGTATGCTCAAGTAATTACAATTTTCCCTTTGTCCCTGTATTTCTTGCTTGTTTCTTAAGATGTGCCCAGTTTTCTTTTGTGTTCTTTTTTTTAATATTCCTGTCAAAGTCAGAACTGATTATTGTCAAGCTCTGTAGCTATACAGACCATTAATCCATTTGAATGAACTGATATATTAGGGGCCCAGAGCTGCAGTCTCACTGGAGTTCCAGCAGCTGAATTAGTGATGTCCACAGAGTATAGCAGCAGCTTGGGCAAATAGCTTAGTACTTATGTTTTGCTTTCAAACTGTCTGCTCTCACCATGATCTTATTATACTGTAAGAAAGAGTTAGATTTCATTGTGATAACAACATATGGCAGTTTCATTCTCTTTGCTGGTTGTCTGTTATTAATAAGTAGATTTTTGGAGTAGAGTTTGTTTTGTTGATTTATTGTACCGAACATTTTTTTCTTTCCGTTTAATTGGGCAAAGCGGGTTGGTTTCAAAGCATTGCAATAGTTGGCAAGCAAAGTTTCAAGCATACAAAAGGCAGTTAGATCAGTGCACATTTGTTAGCAGACTTTTTAATTACGAATTTATGCACGGGACATAACTGATATTTCTGGTTATATTTTTTTCGAATGGTTTATCCTTGCTTTGCATTTCATGGGAAAAGTGGTTTATTGATTTTACAGGCTGATACTCCCTGGCTGTAGCTTTCACATGGAAGGAGACTTCTAAGCACAACACCCATTATTAAAGGGCCACTTTTCTGCAGAGTAAAGCTGTAAAATACAAAAGTACAAAAATACAGCGCTAAACTGGGCAAACAGGGATATTGATGCTCTTCTGTGTTTGGTTATTGTGAGGCAGATAATTAGAAGTGCACAGCTAACCATCCCTGCATAATGGACCTCTGCCAACAAAACAGTCAAAAGAAAGTTGAAGTGTACTGGTAATCTAACTATCTACCCATCAAGGACCAAACATGAAGTATCTTATATAAGCCTGCTGTAGCCCTGCTTTCAATATCTTATTGTGATTACAACAATATGCAAATTATGTTTCCCACAATCCTATTTGTGACAATTCTCAGTCATCCAGGTCATATTATATCTTTAGAAATATTTCAAATCAACTGGACTTGCTGTGCTTTTTTTTCCCGTGAAGACGTTTCACCAGTCATCCAACTGGCTTTCTCAATTCAGAATAACTTGTTACAATAGAATCTATTGAAACGTCTTCAAGAAAAAAAAGCACAGCAAGTCCAGTTGATTTGACTTATTTCTACAGATACACAATCCTATCCATTGAACCTGTGTTGTCAACTGTCAATCCGACTTTGTGATCTACATATGTCCTTGTGGGAAATTATATGTAGGCGAAACCACGAGATCATTGACCACAAGAATTGGGGAGCATAGAAGTGATATAAGGCTCAATAGAAATACTTCACCGGTAGCCAGACATTTTGCACAAGAACAGCATCAAGTAAGCCAATTGCGGTTCATGGGAATCGAGAGGATTAAAAGACCCAGACGGGGAAGTGACAGGCAGTTAATACTGAAACAGAATGAATTAAAATGGATTTACAGACTAAACACACTGTCACCCAATGGTCTTAATGAAGACAGAGAATTGTCTCTATTCCTGTGACTTCATATATGGATATGTCATTGCCTCAGCCTGCATAAAGAGTGGGACTTATTTTACGACATTTTTGCTTTTAAGTGTTTTTATTCTTAGTGTTTATAGTGATTTTATTAATATTATATTACAGTTCATAAGAATCAAAGTATAAGAATGAAGCATGAATTGATAGAGCATTTGATCATGATTTAGGAACACATTGGTACAGATATATCAATGTTTACCATTTTTTTTTATTATTTTTGCATCTATATACTTAAGATTGATGATTTGATATTATCATATGTCTATATGATGATTCACTTTGCGACACTTTATTGCACTTGCCCTTTAAACTAGTAGATATTGAATGCACTTAGGTTTCTAATTAACAGCAATGGAATGATATGCACATATTCAATGAGAGATTGAATAAGTAGTAATAATGAGAACTAGCACACTAATTGGTTTAATTTTTTGGCTATTTTTTTAAAGTAATTCATATGGGGTAATCAATATATTTTTGGCAATTAATTTAATTAAACCTGATTAGTACTATATACTTTGAGGATGGTTACTAATGTATTTATTAATGAATTAAATGAATATCAATTCATGCTGATGTAGATATAAATCTTTTTGAGAATAATGAAGGAACTGTTAATCTAACGTATTAGGGACTAATGATTAAATTGTGGAGTATGCGCTTATGTACACAGATTATTTGATTGAAATGACTTTTTGAGTGCGATAATGTGGTTGCCCGGTTACGATGACGCTGGTTATAGAATGCATCTGTATGCGCTTGCGTTCCAGAGTGGAATTAGGAGCTGTGTCACGGAGACAGACTTGATGTCGTATCCGGTGACATAGGCGGAAGTGACGTCACTAATAGGAAGCGCTGTAGCGCGCGAAAGGTGTAATCAACACAGCGCCATCAAACAGGGTATTTATAGCGCCCAGCTTGGAAGCAGAAACTAGAATTCCCCTTGAGAAAGGCGTTCAGCCGAAACATTGGGGTAATTCTCACTTTTTTCAGGGCAAGTGTATCCGCATTCTGTTCCTTGATATAGGTAATGTACTAGTACTCTGAGTGGTATGTATTACCGATGTGTATGCTGACCTGTTTAAAGGAATTGTTCAGTATAAAAGTAAAAACTGGGTAAATAGATAGGCTGTGCAAAATAAAACATGTTTTCAATATAGTTAGTTAGGCAAAAATGTAATTTATAAAGACTGGAGTGAGTGCAAGTCTAACATAACAGAACAGAACACTATGGGGTAGATTCATCAAAGAATCTACCCCATTGATGAATACATCTTGCAAAATCCCATAGAAATTAATTGAAAGCTGTGGAATTTCCCTCTAGTGGCGGAACTTCACTCTTTGATGAATCTACCCCACGGTCTTGTTTTTTAGCTCTCTTGGTTTACACTGACTTGCTACCCTGGTTACCAGGCAGTAACCAATCAGTGACTGGAGGGAGGGCCGCATTGGTCATAACTGTTGCTTTTGAATCTGAGCTGAATGCTGAGGATCAATTGCAAACTCACTGAACAGTTATGTCCCATGTGGTCCCCCTTCAAGTCACTGACTAACTCAGAGTTAGGGAGCTGAAAAGCAGGAAGTTGGATTCTGGATATTATATTACACATCCACTCACTCCAACTTCTATAGTTTGCATTTTTCCCTGACTAACTATATTAGAAACATTTTTTTATTTTGCACAGCCTATCTATTTACCCAGTTTTTAATTTTACCCTGAACTGTTCCTTTAAACTCATATGTATACGAGTGTAAAACTTTCTATGATTGAGTTATGGATATTATTGGTGTGCAGGCCCTTTTTCTGTAGATATTGATGTAGAATTTTGACTTGTATGGGGTCTGTTTATGGGCTTTTTATGCACCCGTTTTGCTTTCAATATATGGTAAATTGTGTACAGAAGTGTGCCCTCCATTTTTTGAATTATCTTTGCCATATTTACATGCCCTGGATACCCTCCAATCCTATCATGCATACTCCCATCATTCACTTCCTTTTATTTGTGCCATTCAAAGAAAGTTAAATGGTAGCGTAAGCCAATACTGCCAATTTTTTTAGTGAATAGATAATGTGGCTGATCTTGTGGGTTGTAGTGTTTGTGCAGGGTGCATGTAGGTGTCACTGTGCACAGGAGTTGAGCTGTATATGCACAGTGCCTTTTATGCTGTTTTAAAATATTACCCCAATATGTAATAAAAGACACTAAGTTTGCCTAGCAGCAGTAATCCATGGCATCCAATAAGATGCTTGCATTTAAACAGGTGACTAGTTGCTGATTGGTTGCTATGGGTTACTGCCCCTGGGCAAATTTAGTGCCTTTAATTACATAACCCCATTAGAGTTCAAGGTACTATTGAAGTGTAAGGCTGCATGAACCTGCTAATAAAGCACTGTTATACTCTGTTCATCCTCGGCTACCAAAACACAACACAGGGGATGTCATTTTAATCTGCATTCTTTTGTTCCCTAAAATATTTCCGGATTAGAATATCTGAGTGGTTTCATGAACACAGAGCGTATGACTAACTCTGTTTGAGGCGGGATAACAGCAAGGATACAACCTTGCAAGATAAATGGACCCTTGTTTGGGTGCCCCTTTGTTTTAAATGATACAATGTCCTATCGCTGCCTTTGAGGATAAATATACTGATCATTCATTTACCACTATGTAGAAAAGGGCTATGCACCCCAAACAGTTGTATGTATGCAACTTTAAAGGGGTAGTTCACCTTTGAGTTAACTTTTAGTATGACGTAGAGAGTGATATTCTGAGACAATTTGCAACTGGTTTTCATTTTTTATTGTTTGTGGTTTTATAGTTATTTGGCTTTTTATTCAGCAACTCTATAGTTTGCAGTATCAGCAATTTGGTTTCTAGGGTACAAATTACCCTAGCAACCCTGCATTGATTATAATAAGAGACTGGAATATGAATAGGAGATGTACTGAATAGAATGATAAGTAATAAAAAGTGGCAATAACACTACATTTGTAGCCTTACAGAGCATTTGTTTTTAGATGGTGCCAGTGACCCCCATTTGAAAGCTGCAAAGTAACAGAAGAAAATTGCAAATCATTAAAAAACTATGAAAAATAAATAATGAAGACCAATTGAAAACCTTCTTAGAATTGGCCCTTCTACAATATACTAAAAGTTAACTTGAAGGTGAACCACCCACTTTAATACACAGAAAACCCTGAGGGAAGGGTTTTCATGTGATCACCTGAATTAAATATAGGCGAGTTAAACTGTTGCTATGTTCTTAAAAGACACCTGTTGGGCAAAAATATTATCCCCAGCAAAGATGCAGTGTAAAAGAGCCCACACTCCGATTGGGAGTAACAGCAGTTTTGTTTAGTTTTATTTAACTGGCCCCCACCAGTGCTACACTACCCGCACCAGGTGGGAGCAGTGATGTTGGGGCACACGCATAATGAGCGATAACCGCAACTTGCTCACTATGCATTCTAATCAGTGTTATCGAGTAATCAAGTTAAATTGTTGAGATTCAATATATTACATTTCAAAAGATCCAGCTGGGAACCCGTGTAAAATAAAAGAAAGGAGCAGGCAGCTACAACTTACAAATACACAAAGCACTTGAAAATGTCACACAATTAAATTTTTTGCATGAATATGTGTTCTGGTAATATACTTCTGCTTACAATGCTATCATTAACTTGTCTCCTCAGATCTGACAGGGAAAAAGGTCCCTTTCAGAGTATATGCAGGAAATTCTAAAAAAAAAAGCTTTTAGAAAGCATGTAAGTTTTATATTTCAAATGTCAGGCTTTGATTTCCTTTAAGTGCAAGAAACAGTTTGTCCTTTAATTGAGGAAACCTTATATATAATGTACAAAGCAGTTTTTCTAATGTCACCCATACACATTACGGTAGGCCGGTGTGTTTTACTGTGTAGGGTAACCAAAATCAAATTTTAATTGAAACAAATGAAATTGTGTCCCTAATGACTTAACGAGACTTGAAAAGAATTCCTCTTTCTCTTTTTTTTAACTGATAGACTGATAATATTAAATGCATATAATTAATGATAATGCCACCCTCCTATTTCAGCGCATTAGAAGAACCCAATTACTAAACTATAGAACAAAGTTGTACTGGATCTGTGTTCATATTCACTAAGTAACACCTAATGAATACTTTAATTACCATTCTCTACAAATCCTCATTTTCTATGTTGTCATTACCCCAGAAAAGGAATTATAAAATCATTAACATTGCATTTATATTTTGTTCCGTTAGAAGGCAATCAAATGATTTCTACTGGCTTTACAGGAGAAATACTGACACTGCTATTAAATGAATACACTATTAGATTTATTTATGTATAATATGACAGCTTTTTATGATGTGGATAGTTAATGTGAATACATTGGAAAATAAAGGCTATGCTTTGTAGCACCCCCAGTGTTCCTTAGGATACACTAAAGAAAGCTAAACTAAGTTTTCCCATCATGTTCAGGTAATACTGTTAGAAAACACTTACCCTTTCTTGTACAATGTAATTCCTAGAGAAAAATTAACAGCTGTGTGTTAGATAATATTGTATATTATGCATTGTTCCTTTAAATGTGGTGGGGTATTGATCTAAATTTGATATCCTGGAATATGTTCCCCAATATATCATCTTCATTTTTGTAGTAATCCAAAAACAATATATAATATTGAGGTGTTTTTAAGGGGGGCATGGTCACAATGAAGAATAACCACAATGGCAGAAGGCATAATGGAATTTAGTTCTGTACAGAGAGAAAACATATATTGTAATTATTTCTTGTATATCCATTCCTTTATATAGTTTAATAGAAATCAATGTTGAAGAATACATATGCCCACCAGGTTCAAACATTTTCCCCATAAACCCTGCCCCAGTAATTAGCTGCTTCACAGTCTCCAAAAGTTCCTCTTTCACTTCATAATTGATTAACATTATACTGAGAATGTTCCCACTTCTTAAACAAGATCAGCGCTTTGTAATGATAAATATATTTCATTTCTACATTGACGATTAGCACTTTATGTGTTTTTTTTGTTTGGAGTACATTTAAGATCCAGAGCACACCAGTATTTCCAAATACAGCAGTCAAGGAAAGAACCACTACCATTAATACCATTAACATTAAACATTTTGAAAGAAAAGAAACAGAACCAGTTTCAGAACACAATGTTTTTTTCCAGTACACCAAAAAGAGAGTCTTGAATTAACTGAATGCTCTTGTTTGTGTCTCTAGGGGAACCGGTTATATACCTTTAAGATAATATTCATTAGGTTTACAATAAGGAGTGTTGCTTGAGGATGCATTTAGTAAAGTCAGGGTCTTTTGATAAATAATTAAACCACTATTTGCATCCTGTAGTAAAACAGCTAGTTAGCCATTGCAAGTTCATTCATAATGAAAGAAAACCATAATCATTTCTTCATTGACAAAGAATGTCCCATCAGTGATCATTACTACTGTGATCAACATTAGCTAAATACATATAAAGGGGAACTAATTGCAACCAAAAATTTGTATTGAAATTATACTACTTAGGGGTAATTTGAATAACAAAAGTGTTCAAAATGCAATACACCTGAGTTTAGCGACTGAATAATATTCATTCAGGACTGTATTTTTATATAATCAACTGAGCATTTGAAGTAGGGCTGTGTACTACAATATATTACATATAAAGGTTTATAGCGTACTATAAACACTGTCTTGTTGACGTGTTCTGCTTATGGAGGAAGTTGCTGTGATTTGTTGAATGATTTGGGTGAGGTTGCATTACATGCTTAACTGGAAGTGTCACTAACTGTGAATACAATAATTTGACCTGTTGACATACATATATATATATATATATATATATATATATATATATATAATATATCCCAAATAAACCTATACAACATTGACATATCTTGTCAATGAGCTATTCATGTGTTTACTGAATACAGTCCATAGAAATGATACATATAAAGTAATTATGCCATGAATAGATTAACCAAACCATCAATTTCGACAACAAACATGGAAAACAAAGTGTTTTAAACACAGTGTGGAATTTGATATGCAGTAATTATATGCAATAAAAGTATTCATTTTTCTTTCATCCACAGGAACAAAGCACAAAACTATGGTGGAGGCTCGAAATGGATGTGGAACAATTAAAGCCTTTCCACGAACAGGAATAAAAGGCGGTGTAATCATTAACAAGGGAAGCACTGGCTTACAAAACAAAACGTTCCACTGTGAAATATGTGACGTTCACGTGAATTCTGAAACACAACTTAAACAGGTACAGAACCATCAACCAGAACACAGCTCCAGTAACCATGAGATAACAACACAAGGTCAAGATATGCCCACTACACACTGTTGCTGGTTTTCTATTTCAAAGTTGTAAAATATTTTTAGATTAGGTGAAATCAAATGTAGTATTGTATAATTATATATAATTGTATAGTTCTGAGAATTCAAAGGATTTTGGTGAAAATCGTTCAAACAGTTCGATCGAATCGAATGATTTTCATTAGATCGAAAATGGCCATATTTGATCTCAAATGACTCCCCCAAACAAATTTCCACTTCAAAATTCGACCCTTGGTAAATCAGCCCCTAAGTGAGAGATTTGGAATATACTATTTCAAACAGCTTAAGTGAGTTGTTTGCTGACAGCAAATACATATGCAGAGGGGAGATCTGAAATATGAATTATGTATATACTGTATAAATCAGTGCAACTGTACTGTTCTACTATCATTTTCAATTAGTATGATCATAACTAAATCAATAAACCACTTAATTTGGGGTATAATAAATATACATATTATAAAAATTAAATTCAGAACCCATAATATATTTTATTGAAATAAAATCATTCCAACATTAAGGTCTGATTTATCAAACTAATGTAAACCTCAAAATTTTAATAGAATCTTGTTTAAGAAAAAACTTTAACTTCAAAACCTTGAATATAGTATTTGTACCTTGATAGAGAACTGGCTAAAAGATTACAAAGAGTGGTGGTAAATGGAATATTTTCTAATTGGACCAATGTTGTTAGTGGGGTCCCGCAGGGCTCTGTACTGGGTCCCTTGCTTTTCAACTTGTTTATTAATGACCTGGAGGTGGGCATTGAAAGTACGGTTTCTATTTTTGCAGATGATACTAAATTGTGCAGAACTATAGGTTCCATGCAGGATGCTGCCACTCTGCAGAGTGATTTGTCTAGGTCGGGAAACTGGGCAGCAAACTGGAAAATGAGGTTCAGTGTTGAGAAATGCAAGGTTTGCACTTTGGCAAAAATAATATAAATGCAAGTTATACACTTAGGGGCAAATTTACTATTATTCCCGGAAATTAGCTGGACCAAATTCTCAATTCGATAAGCATTTGACCACCGAATGCTTATCGAATTCAAAATCCGATTTCTCAATGAATTTGTATGATCGGATACCGATCGTTCGATTTCACGAAAAAATAGTGAAATTTTATTTGAGCGTCCGAAAAATTTGTACGATTAGAAGATCAAATGCTCCAATCGTACGAATGGTATTCGAGCTGGACTTAGCCTCATAAGCTTATGGGGAGCTTCCCATAGGCTTCTATTACAATTCGGTAGGTTCAATCTGGCGAAGTAACTTTAAAATTTTGATATCGAATTTCCGATCATTTGATCTATTCGATATTCGATGATCGAAGAGGCCAAATTTGCATATACGATTTCATGATCGTATGATCGTTATTCGATTGAATTCTATCGAACGTCGATCATTTCATGTGAATTTCGTAAATCGGCCCCTAAATGGCAGTGTGTTGGGATTTTCCTTAAATGAGAAGGATCTTGGGTTCTAATTCTGGGCAGTGTCATTCTGTAGCTACTAAAGTTCAAATAAAGTTATGTCTTGCATAAAAAAGGGATGAAAACATAATTATACCTCTTTATAGATCTCATCTAGAGTATACAGTGCAGTTTTGGACTCCAGTCTTTAAGAGGGATATAATGACCTGGAGAGAGTGCAGAGAAATGCAACTAAGCTGGTTAGAGGGATGGAAGACTTAAATTATGAGAGTAGACTGTCCAGGTTGGGGTTGTTTTCTCTGTAAAAAAAAGGCACTTGTGAGGGGACATGATTACAATTTACAAATACATTAGAGGACTTTAAAGACAAATATCAGGGGACCTTTTTACTCTTAAAGAGGATCACCGCACCAGAGGCCCCCCCTTCAGACTAGAAGAAAAGGACTTTCATTTGAAGAAGTGTAGGTGGTTCTTCACAGTGAGGTCAGTGAGGTTGTGAATGCACTGCCGGGTGATGTTGTAATGGCTGATTCTGTTTTGATGCTTTTAAGAGGGGCTTGGATGATTTTTTGGATAGACATAATAAGAAAGGCTATTTTGATAATTAACTCTACAGATAGTATAATTATGGGCAAATATAGTTTGTGTGAAAGAGTGGAGGGGTGTGTATGTATGCTGGGTTTTAATTTGGAGGGGTTGAACGTGATGGACTTTGTCTTTTTTCAATCCAGTTTAATTAACTTTAATTATGTAACTATGTAAACTTTGACCAAAGAAACCAATCTGACCAAATCTGCATGGACTTTCCCCCCTCTATTCATCAATACATTTTCATAAGAAAAAAATAGATTTTTAAAAAAAATTTTTTTTGTAAATTCTTTATTTTGACTTTTATCATAATAGAAAAGAAGATGGGGGAATACAGAAGGTAAGGGGTCTAGGGGTTTTTCCATCATCCACATTGTAGAATTAAAATATGCATCCAATGCATACGACACATTTTTTACTTCCTTACTCAAGGCATTTCAGGTGAACATTTACAATACATAATTATAAATACCAAATGCAAAGTGCCATACAGACATAAACACAAGACACAATTAAACCGGGATTTGAATCTTCCTAAAATTATCCTTCTAGAAAATATGGTCACCCTATTAATGCACAATAAGCCTTTTATCTTAGTGAGGTGCCTTTATGAATTCCCTCCACATATGCCATATAGCCCTTATCTAGTGAGGTGCCTTCAAAAATTCGATCCAAGGATGCCATATTGACCAATATCTAGTACTTTGATTTTGCATTAGGCAAGTCATTTCCTCCATTTGTCTCACTTCATCTACCATAGTTAACCATTCAATACATGTTGGGGGTACTTCCGACTTTAGAGTTTTGGCTATCTGCAATAAATGGAGGGTCAAGGGATCTCCTATCGTGGTCTTCCTATCGGACTGTAAGTTCAACAGAATTGATTCTGGTTTTTCAATTTTAATATCCTGTGTTGTCACCTCATTAATTATTTGGAGAACATCTTTCTAGTATTCCTGTATTGCCGGACAGGTTATCCACGCATGATTTTTTTATTGATTATTGATTATTGAACGAAACCCAGTGCAGATATCTTCAAAATGTTAACAGGACATCTGCTATTGACTTCTACATGATCTCAGCGGTCTGAGATGGAGTGCTGTTTTATTTGGACTTTAAACACCATCAAGGATTAAAGGGGACACATACCATAATTTTTTACTCTGCAGAAATAAATGGTTTATAAAGTAAAATAGAAGATATTGCTCCTTTTTTCATACCTTCTGGGGTAAATTACTGTTCAAAATGTCAAAACCTTCTTTCGTTCCTCCCCCTTTCCCCTATTTCCGGTTTGAATCCTTGTTACTGGTCTCTGCGGCCGACGGCCGTCAGCAGGGCTCATACAGGCACTGTGGATGGGGCGGGGAGAGGTAGGAGGCGTTTCTTGTGATATGCTGTGCTCGGCTCACTCTTTCACTGCTGAACTAATCTGTCTGCTCGCACACATATTTGTCTCTCTCTCCTGTCCGGAATGTTCAGATTCCTCTCGGCTCCCTCCCACCTGTCCCGCTCAGTTCACTTCTGCTCCTGGTCTTGAAAAACCTCCTGGCTCCCTTCAAAACTCTGCACTTCTGCTCCTAGTGTTTAGATTTGTGCTGGCTCTCTCCCACCTGCCACAATAAGCTCTTTCCTGCCTGCAGTGATCCGCTCCTAGATCTCCCTAACTGTTCACAACCTGATCACATACCCAAGCCCCAGACTGAAATCTGCATATAGCTTGTTTTACTTTATGTAGTGTTCAATGGGGAACATATGTGCTTCCTACGTATAATAAACAGCGCAGCATAAAAAGATGCAGGGAGTTACACAACAACAAAATTACACTTTCTTTGACTGGATAAAAAAAGGTGTAGAAGCTGTATATTAATAATAATTGCAGGGGGTTATGACAGATAAATAAGTTGGGAATGGGACATGCAGGGAGGAAGATGGGAGGGGTTTCATCTGCAAAAGCAGATTTCCACCTATCGGTAAAAGCTTTGGCCACTTCCTGTTGAAGAATGAAGACACTCCCATTCCTCATTTCAGCCTAACCTCTGAGGTAGAAGGTTCTCTCTGCAGCTATGACATAATGATAGTTTTAGTAGGTAAAAAGCTTTCAAAACCTTTTTTTTCCTGCATCATTATATATTACAAGGAAGGGGAGATATCATACTAGAAAATGAGTATTATACAAAATGTCTCCTTTAATAAATCTCAAAAAAAAATTTTTTTGTTTTAATATGAAAAAATTGTGTTTTTACCCTTTTTAAATTGAACTTTAATAAATAACTCACTTCATGTCAACCAAATTTAATCCCTTGTGCCAATCAACTTGAATTCATATACATATACAGACAATGGAGGTGATTTTAGATCATTTGGCATCACCACCCCAAGTTATTTCAAACTGTGGATACCAAAGCACTTAATAATGAATACTGTTGCAAGTGATTATTGCTTTGTCTGCTAAAAAATATCTAATGGCATTAAGCTTCAATGCTATACAGGAAAGGCCAACACAGTACGTTGTAAACATTAGTTAAATATATTAGGGGATAAATTATCTCATTCAAAAGCTTGACAATAATAAAATTGTCCCTGTTTTAGATTCCAGAGTTCTGAGCATTGGACAAAGATGTAATTGTTTATATGTATACCTGTAGTGTTGAACAGCCAATGCTAATGGAAAAAACTGATATAAGGGTCAAGAATGCTTAAAATGAAGTAGTAAATTATGGTTAAATTCTGCAGATAAATGCACAGTGTTTTGCCTTGAACATTCACCATATGTTGTTCATTACAATGCTAGGTTACGTTGGCAGCATTTTTATATAAATTTAAGCAACGCATATAGAAATGAAACATAAAGTTAGAAATGGAAGGGATCTGTGAAATGTGCAAAGTAGGATTGTTAGCAAGGAATAAAGGGTATTATCTAAGGAGCTTGAGCAAGCTGACAACCCCAAGTGCCCAAGCAAATCATTTAGTTGTGCTGTCCGTGTTTCAACATTTCAATCACAACACCATACAGAGATCATTTTTCACCATTATAAAGTACTAATGTGAGAGTTGTGTTATTTTTAGTGACAAGCAAATCTGTTGCATTTTGCTGGAAAATCCGAGAAACTGAGACAAAATTTGTGAAATTGCGAAAGATTTTACACACACAACAATTCTTTTCTCTCTCCAAATGCTTTGAAGTCAATGGGCTTTTTTCTTATATTGACATTTTCGTCTCTGCAAATTTTTGTGCCAAAACCTTCCACTGCATATTTTTGCTGCAGTTTTGCAAAAATATTTGAGGGTGGAAAAGTGCAGATTTTCACCACTAATCTATGCTTGCTGAAAATTTTCTCATCACTAGTTATATTCCCTGAACTCACCACCTCTGCCTTTATAAACAGGGAAATTTGTTCAGGATCATAGCTGAACATTGTTGGTAGTAGCCTATTCCAGCATGCATTATAGACTTTTAACATAGAATAGTGTGTATTTTTTTGGGCATGACCATAGAAAGAAATTGTTGTATTTTTCTTAGTTGCAGAATGCTCACTATTAATGTTTTTACCCAACTTCTTGCAGCACATTAGCAGTAGAAGGCACAAAGACAGAGCTGCTGGGAAGCCTCCAAAGCCAAAATATAGTCCATATAATAAACTTCAGAAGTCATCTAATCCAGTTGGGGTAAGCAAATCATTAACTTCCATTTTGTAAGATTCATTTGTTTTATTTACTTTATATAATATAAATAAACAGTCCATACAACCTTATGCAAATTTTAAAATAGCATAGAGGAAATGTAATAAAAGTTGCAAAACAGAAAAAAAATTGCATAAATATGAAAAACATTTGCACTTGCAATGTAATATGTTACATCTGGAAAAAACATATTATCTAATAATGTTTTGCATAGGTTTGAGATTCAGTAGACATTGCTTTCTATTTATTTTTATTCTTGGAAATCTTTTGTTAAGATAAGAGGAAAATGGTTTGTTGTTGAAAATACATGGATTAGAAGTTCCAAAACAAATCCTATGCAAATAAAAAGTAAAATGTCACTCATGACTACTCCATGGATGAGATAAAATTATTTTATTTTGCATCTTATATTAAACAAATCCATGTTTTCATCTTTCATATACGAAATGTTTAGGAAAATGACATATGGTCTTCATTTTGTTGCAAATTACAACAAAAAAAAAAATTTTTCATTAACTATTCTAAAGGGTCCTCTGTATAAACCATTTAACAGCTAGAAGAGAGGTTTGGTAGGCTTGGTGTTTCACATTAGCAAATACACTGATAGGGATTATTATCTTAAAGCAACATCTTTCAAATGTTCTCAGTCATCCCCTGAGAGTAACTAGAGCTATTAGAACATGCTGCATACTAGAATGGATTTATATCCT
>CM044442.1:37405133-37436188 GCA_024363595.1 Xenopus borealis | reverse complement strand
TTGACACTGATGCTTGGAATATAACATTTGACAAATTTAAATTTAAACTGCACAATGTCATTATGATGAATTTGATACGTCTAGATTTCAATGTTATTCATTTTACTGATAAATGTGAACAATTCAAATGCGGAGCTTTAAAAATAAGGAAAAGAAACAAAAAAAATAAAGAAGAAAAGAAAACAATCAAAACCCATTTGTGTGTGTTCGTATATTCCCAGCTGCAAATTGTATTGAAGATCATTAAAATGCAGTTACTCATAAGCCTTAAAAACAAGATGAAGAGTTAAAGGAGTGTGGAAGCCTTTCATAATATATCATGAATAATTTGTGCCAGAACAAACTCTGCTTATTACAGAGGATCTTTTGCTACTGAACAAAACCATAATCCTTTGGAGAGTACTAGTTTTTGTAGGCAATCATGGGAAAGCTTAAGTGGTTAATGTGGTTTCACAGTAGTATGAATATTGTGCAATTTACTGTATTTGATTTGAATTTTCAAAAGTCAAAAAGGAAAACAAAATCATTACTTCTGAAGAAGGACACTTGGAGCCCAGGATGGTGTTTAAAGGCCACAGCTTTATTAACCATATTAATATGAACAACATGTAACTGTAGTATAACATCAACCAAAGGGAATGCTTGCCTAACCAGTTATTCCACCACGCCGGCCACCCCAATGCGCTATACCTGGATGAGCAAGTAGTAACGAATGGTGTCACTCAAGCTTACATCCCGGGGCCCCTATCCAGAGATGCACCAACACTCTACAGATAGGGGACTACAGCCCCATTATCCCACTCTGGCAAGCATTCCCTCTCTTACTCACCTGCCAAAGCAGCATAATTACCAAACATCAGGAAATCCACAATTATAGATGTTGACCCTTCTGCTCACCCATTAGGGGACATTTGCAACTGGATACCAACTGTACTACATCTACACTATAAGGGGGATGTACTATGTTTTGTTGGAGCAAAGAACGTTCAAAAAGACCATTGCAAATATTAGTGACCATGTTCCATGTCCTTTTTGACTGATTACAGACATCAACTACTTTCTTGCATAATTTGCAGTGTATGTATTAAAATTTTGTAATCACAAAGTGTATTCTGAAATGAAATATTCAACAAAACTCCAGAGCAGGTGTTAACTCTACCTTTGTCTTAGCAATGTTATACATATATTTATAATGTTATATTTGCAACTTTGCCATTTGATTTTACATTTGGAGCAAACAATGCCATTTTAAAGATAATTTAAAGATAATTACATCTCTCCTAGTTGTCAGTTCTCCCAGTAGTGTATATTTATTTGCACTCTTACCTGTATTGTAAACTCTAGATTAATGGGGTGATTTATCAATGCTCAAATTTGAATTTTTGTAAAGATTCAAGTTTTTGGTTGAGCTAAAAGTCACATTAGAATTAGAGTTTTAAAAACTGATGTTAGAGATTTATTGAGCACAAAAACATCTAAAACTTGAATTTAAAATTTGGCACATAAAAGCAGCCGAGCTGTTGGGAGTAAAGGGGAGTTGCCTTTTTCAAAAGTTTGTTTGCAACTTTTTCCCTGTTTGTGCTTTTTCAGTTCAGGCCTTTTTATCAATGACTGACATTTGTGGAAATTAGTTTAGTTATGGTTTCAAAAACTTCAAAAACCACTACAATTTGACCTTTAATAAATAGACCATCACATGTCAAAATCTCTCTAAATTATTGCATAGCAACTGCCACAAAATTGATGACCCCTCCTTGAGTTAACAGATAAATAGTTTATATGCATCTCAAGTACATTTAGGGGGTAATTTACTAAAACCCAGAATTTTGTACAATCAAAATTTTTTCATGATTTTATTGACACCAAACTTTATTGAGAAAGTAAGATTGTGGATGAATTTGTTTTAAGAAAATGAGAACATTTTGTGTTTTAATAAATAACCCTCCAACTATCACTGAATATATACAGAGGTGTGTATTTGTATCCATGTTTTACACTCACTGCCCCTTTTATGTCAAAGAAACAAATCTTTTGTGGGGTCCCAGTGAGTAAGGATTCAAAGTGTGTTGTTTGCACAGTATGTTGAGAAATTATTGTCCACTTTTTATGATGGATCAGATAAAGATTATTAAGTTGTTTAGAACCTTATATTGCTTGTTAAGGTGGCCATAGACGAACAGATAATGTCGTACAAAACTAATTTTTGTATGATATCCGGGGCGTGTATGGTGGGAAACAAGCTGACCAATATTGGCAGAAGACTTGGATATTGGTCAGCTGGTCGATCAAGCTGGATGGAAAATTTTGATCGGGTGCCTTTGAAGGCATCCTTCACATCGCCACATTCTATTGTTTCTACCTGTATATCTGACGATTCTGCTCTCCATGTGTGTATTGAAACTAACAATCTTTCTTGGAAAGATCTTTTCCGAAGAAACATCGTAATTGTAACATCTATGGCCATGGAAAAGTGGCTACATTTTATGTAATAACTATACTTTATTATTTTACCATTACAACATGTTCCTCACATCTGCATTCCTTGGGAAAATACAAAAGGCCTTAATTGCAACGTCCCTCTGTTCTCTGCATTTCTTGAATCGAGTGTTGTGTGAGTCAGGCAGCAGTTGATTTAAGAGAGGTGGGCATTGGGAGGAGTGTAGGCATTTCCCTACTGCCCTGTACCTTGTGTTTTATTCAGTTCCCCAAGGTACAGAGTGGCAGGAGGCTCAGTCAGCATTGGGGCACTGTCCTTACCAACAGGACCTGAGTGTGCCTCTTACTTGTTGAAACACAACTAAACATGCATATATACATGCAGAATTTGTTTATTGGGGGAATTTACCTGTCAACCTGTGCCCCTTGTTCTCTGAAGTAAACATAACTATAGATGCAACAGAATTCACCAATGTTGTTTAGTTATTCTGCGATAAACTGTGTAAGAGTAAAGTGTGGTTGAACATCAATTTGGATCTCCTGTACTGCTAAAACCTGTGGATAGACCTGGATCAGACAGTTAAATGGACAGTTCAAGGGTATCTGGTTATGATCACTGGATTAGTGCTTAATATGATCCTCATGATCTGATTATAATCAAGAAATTATACACAAATATTTAAATTATTCTGAACTAAGTAAAAATAAAAGGTTATTTAAAGGATTGTAATAGAAAACATGTCTTAATTCTGTTGTTTCACCATGTTAAATCCCAATGGAAACCCTTTTGGGACTATTTGTTTAGTTAAAGAAACTGTAAAAATGGTGTATGTGAAATTAAAACAAATGATTCCTTGTTGATAATTATTTCCTGCAATGTCTAAACTGTCCCAGGACATGGTAGGACAAATGATACCAGATGTTCAATCATCAGTGCATCAGCTAATGGCAGATAAACTAAGTATAATTCTATTTGAGCTGACATTTTTCACCATTTTTTTTTATAAAAGTATCTTATTGGCTTTTTAATTCTAAATAGGGTTGTTGATTTAGGAGCAGATTTCAAATTTCAAAGTGAAAATACTAATTCAAACAACCGAAATTAATTTAATGTTTTTACTCAAACAAAAACGGACCGGTTTCAATTGAACAGGTCCATTTTCATTCGAATTCTAATTGTTCGAACCGAACGATTAGCGCATTCAATCAAATGATTCCCCCCAAAAAACTTAACCAAAATACTCCATATAGGTTATAGGAGGTCCCTCAAAGGCAAAAACAGCAATTCGACAGGTTTAAGATGGCAAATAGTCAAAGTCGAAGTTTTTAAGGAGACAGTACTTCGATATTTGAATAGTAACATTTTTTCAATTCAAATCTAATTTTGGCCTATTTTCTTTAGCAATTTTCCAGATTTAAATGGGAATCACCTGGTCTCAGGGGTAATTGAGGGTACACTGAGTAATTTTAGTGGATTTCAATACAAATGAATATAGGGCTTAACCACCCCAAAACCTATGAAACATAGAGCAACAAAATACTCAAAATAACAGGGTGACATTGCCCTTAAAGGAGAAGTAGCTAAAGAAGTAGCTAGAAATGTTGTACATTATGTTTTGTGCTTACTGCTTCTGTACCAGCCCAAGGCAACCACGCCCATTTAACAGTAAAGATCTGTGTCTCCAAAGATGCCCCAGTGGCTCCCCATCTTCTTTTCTACTGATTCACTGATTCACATGCTCTGTGCTGCTGTCACTTACTGAGCTTAAGGACCCACTCACAATATATAGTACATATAGAATAGAAATGTCACAGTATAAGACTGATTAGTAATACAAATGATTACTACTGTTCATAACAGCAAAGAAACCAGTCAATTAGCATCAGAATCTAGCATGCTTTGTAGAATCAGCTTATATTACAGATCAGCCTCATTTTCTACTTGATAATTTGTGATTACCCCTAAGCTTAGCTTCCCAACAATGGCTCTGAGCCCACTGAGCATGTGAGTGTCACAGACACTTTCCAAGATGGTGACCCCCTGTGATAGTTTTGAAATCCTGGATCATTGCTGCTATTGAGAAAACAAACTTTTTTAGTTAGTTCTCCTTCAAGCAGGGGTGTTCCTGGGCTGCTACCACCTGTGTCTGTAGCCCTAATGCCAGCCCTCTCAACCACATGAGTTTCTCCACCAGTGGAAAATTTGACATTACCATGAGGTGTAAGGCTTAGGATATAGCATTATCAAGAACATTTTAACATAAGGTAACAAAAATAAACCAATAAAAAACAATGGGCTTAAATGAAATGTCCCACCAAGGAATGCTTCATTAAGCTGATCAATTCAATACAAGGTCAACACAGATATGGGACCTTTAATCCAGAATGTTTTTGACCCAGTGGCGTAACTACCAGGGGAGCAGGGGGTGCAATTGCCCCAGGGCCGCTCTGTCTCAGGGGCCCGCTGGAGAGGCTAGGAGAACTCCAATGTGCAATTCATAGGGGGAGAGCACTATGGGGGGCCCAGGTGCCAATCCTGCACCAGGGCCCACCAACGAGTAGTTTCACCACTGTCTTGACCTGCTGTTTTCCAGATAAGGGATCTTTCAGTAATACCTTAACTCTGTTAAAAAACAATTAAACAATAATGAAATCCAACAGGATTGATTTGCTTCCAATAAGGATTTGTATTATCTTAGTCAGGATCAAGTGCACGGTACTGTTTTATTATTAAGGAGATATCCTTCGTGTAATTCAGAGTTTTTCAGGCAACGGGATTCCGGAGAATGGATCCCATACCAGTATATTGGGTATCCCTTACTGAAAGTGGTAGCTACAAATGAATAATTATACCTGCCAGATCTTACTCAGGGTAGGAGCTAAAAGAGAAATGAATAAGATCGCTCAGATGTATTTCACCAAAAGATAAAACTACTCTGGTACTTGGCTGTGTTTAACAGACATGGTTTCATTCAGTTCACTCACTATTTTATTCATGTGAAGAATAGCACAAATAGAAGCCACTGAAATATTCTTTTATTTCTCATGAAATGGAAAAGCTTTGGGTGTATTAAATGATCCTATGGAAACTTTTTATACTGCTTTTATACTGATCAAGGAGTCTAATTATGCAGAATCAATTTTTTTCAGTTGGTGAGATAATGCACACATCACAGTGTAAAATATTTATCCGCTATTAGCAATTTTTCACTTCAGCTGAGTAACAAATTTTGCAGAAAGTGCGAATTAGAACATATAACTGAATCAAGTCCTTAGCCTTGCTGAGAGAATGTTTCCCTTTTACATACTTTAACTGCTTTGGAGATATTTAATCTATTTTACTTTAAGAGATAGCTACTCCATGAAAAGTTTATATTCACTTAATATACAAGCAAATATACACGTACTTAAAACTATTAATTAAAATCCCCTTAGAGAATATTGGTTTATATATCTGACCTCCTGACCCTTATATTTATACTGTATAAACGGGGATAAATTCAGCAAAAAAAGGGGAATTCATTGGGAAGGGTTGAGTCTTGGATATCTGAATAAGGTGAACACATCAATGATATTACACATTTTACAAACATTTTGGAAGGAAATATGCAGTGCATGTGATTTGTCCTCATCACTTTGGGGTGAATTCACAAAAGTGTTGGTAAAATAAGTAACCCAGAAGTGGCGGTTTACAAATTTGTAAAATATCGTACAAACAGCAAATTCAAAAAGGCAGATGTTACCATCTCTGAATGTCTCGTAGGGGAGACTGAGGTTGGAACTTGTGCTTCCAGTTAAAACAGTGTAAAGTGGTGATCAATGACATAGAGGACAGACATGATGGTATCAGGCTTTGTTCAAAGTAAAAACAGGCTTTCACTAAGTCATAAAGATCACATTTTTCTGTTAAACACAGAAGGAAACGACATGTTCTGCCAGGAATGAAACATAATACAATAATATCTTCTCGGTGCCTTTGAGAAGACAAAGGGGGGAATTCACAAAAGTGTCGGGAAGGAAAAAATGTCTTTAAAATGTCGTAGCAACAGACGACAAATTCACAGAGCATTTCCCCGCCAATTTTCAAACATATACGACACTTTTGAAAAAGTGTAGTGAAAAGTGGGCGTGGTTTTTTTCTGCGCCACTTTTCCCAACATTTTTATGAATTACTCGTAAACTCATTTCTTTTGCCGACAATTTTTCCGACACATTAGGCTCTCCAAAATGAAAATGTCGGTCAAATTGTCTTTGAAAATGTCTTTAAAATGTCGTCTGTACGATGAAAAGATATACGACATTTTAGAAAATTGTCGCACTTACGAGACATTCAGAGATGGTAACATCTGCCTTTGTGAATTTGCCGTTTGTAAGACATTTTACAAATTTGTCAACTGCCACTTCTGGGTTATTTATTTTACCAACACTTTTGTGAATTCCCCCATTTGTTTTGTTCCACTACAAAACAAAAATATCATAGCATTATTATTTTTAAAAATATGTTCATGTATAGCATTATCTCAATAGCATAATCAAGGTATTTGGATATCCATGTAAATAAGTACTGTATATCAATGGAATGCAAACAGTACTTTGTCAAATTTTAAGCCGTTCCTATTTGGCAATTGGCATGACACAAAGCTACATGTAGTCACGGATCCCTGCCCCACATGCTCATAATTTATGTCTGAATATTAATATGCTGCATGGACCAACACGCTTGTAAATAAACTAAAACTATTTACCAACAGTATATATCACATAAGATCAGAGTAGAGTAGTGCTACATCTACAAATTACAGTAGGTGCCAATTATCAACACACCACAGTTGTGGCTTCTAAAACCAAGTAGCAAAGTTACATGTACCTTAATTACCTTGTTAGACTTTGTAGTTTCTATGTTTACTGGATCTGAAAATACTATCTGTTCTGAGTCACGGATATATCAACGCTATTTCATTCAAATCCAGTATAATATTCTTGAGGTCGTTCCAGTACTTATTGTACGTTATTCTCCATAATGTTGAAAGTGCGTGCTGAAATCTTGGCCAATACATTACATTGTAACAGTGAAAGTATGTAGTTAAAGTTTATGTGTAGGAACTGCTATGTGGAAGTCTATGCATTTTTTTGTCTTGAATACTTGCAGATGTGAAAGATATAGAAGAATGAGTTGCCTAAGCTGAAAGTTATGTGGGATATTTGTATAGTGAAAAAACAATAAATCAATCTGTCTGCCTATCTATGATTAATAAAGCTACAACGTGTGTTACATATAACATACAATGTCTGACTGCATTTAAAATTTCTAAAGGAAAACCCAGCCTACTTGATTTATTTAATAATTACGGTAAATAGATTTAAATTCGGTTTAAAGAAATTTCAGAAATATCCCTTCTCTGGAAAACCCCAGGTCCTGAGCATTCTGGACAACAGGCCCCATACCTGTACAAATATAAGTGACTGATTGTTGCCTGAGCATGCTGGATTGATTGTCGTACAACAATTACCCATACAGCTCAATATACTAGATAAGAATTTGTTACTGAAAATGGATGTTTTTCATTTACTGACCTTTATATTGCAAAAGTATTTTTTCAGTAGACTTATCATTAAAGAATGTTTTCAATGCAAAAATACATTTTTGGCAACTTCTATGAAGAAATAAGTGGTGCAGTAGGACACAATTATAGTTGGGTTAAATTCCATTTTAAAGCAATGATCAAATGGGGTCCAAAAACAAAATTCATCATATGAGAAAGAACTTGAAATCAATTTTTCACCCTGCAGTGACTCACAAAATACACACCAGCCCAGGGTACTTTTCTGCAGATTTGGTCGCTGTCATTTTGAGCAGGGAATATGTGGAAGCCTGGAAGAAGATGATGGTGGTGTGTTTTGCACAAATTATAGGAGATCACATGTGAACAATTAGAATTGCTGAAGGCCACCCCAACAGATTTTATATTTTAATATGCTATAACTGAGATACTGACCCTGCGGCTTTAAGAATCCATCTCTATGGTTGCTGAACGACAGTTCCTATCATGCTCTGAATCTTTATAATAACCTGGAAAATGCTGGAAATTGCAGTCCAGCAATACTTAGGTGGATCAGCACTAATATGGAAGGGGGAGATCATTACTTTTTGATGTGAATGTGTATCTGTAATTTAAATTAAAATCACATCCAATCCTTGCCAACCAGAAAGGAAAGGCAGAACTGATGTGTTAGTGTTACCAATGATCAACCTATGCTATTGTTCATATTCATTTTTGACACGTCATACTTATCTGTCACAGAAGTTGAAATTGCCTCATGTGCATAGTTATCTTTCACTACATGGAGTGAACAATGTTTTTGAAAAAACAAACGTGAAAAATGTCAGCTATGTATATTTAGCAGGAGAAACCTCTAAAGGCCGAGCTCTCTGTCCTTGTCTTCTGAGCTGTAATCTATGATTAAGGATATCTGAAAACTATTAGTTCAGAGTGAGGTCATAAAAGAAAACCTTTGCCAAAACATGAAGCAGCTCGTAAATCGATATTTTTGTATTGAATTCTAGAGAATTTCCTGACTTAAAAGGTTTCTTTTAAATCTCTCTGTCTGCAGGATGCTGTTAGGTTTAGATATGGAAAGTCTTACAATTAGAAAATTATTTTTTGAATATTTTGTCCCCTTATTTAGATACTTTAAATTCTGATGACAGATGTTTAACAAATCCATGTATAAGAGCATTGTATTCACATCCACTTATGCTTTCATTGTTCTTTTTCTTTTGTCTATGATAGAGAGGAAAATGTTATTCAGTCTGAAAAATTTTTCTATATTCCATTTTACATTGCACTGTAATTTCTTCTTTTGTATATTGACTTACTTTTGTCATGCAATTATATAGAGGTGTTGGTATCTGTCACACTGTATATTCTCAAATGTCAATAAACATAAAAAGAAATAAAAAGAAAAGACTTCTATAGGACCTTCACAATTTTTGCTTGTAAAGTTCTGTATTAGAGTTATTTGTGGTTCTTCCACATGGAGACTTATTAATGGTCGGATTTTAGTGGTTTTTGGGGTTCTGGAAACCACGATTAACTCACTTCTTTAAAACCACAATCATCATTGAATTTATTAAAAGATCTGAATTTAAAACATGTAAACAAAAAAATGCCAAATGATGCGCTAAAAATAAAAATACCTAAATAACCGCAAAAATGTGTCCCTCAAATAAGCCTCCACATTTTATGAACTTCATCTTTGGACATTAGATTATGGTCTTGATTAGCTTTATCTGGAACATTAAGGGGGTTATTTATTAAAGTCTGAATGCTAAAAACTCAAAAAAAATTTAGTTTTTTTTTTTTTTTACAATAAAATATGAATTTTTAGTGGAAAAAATAATATTTTTTAATTTTTATTATACCACAAGGCTACAAGAAAGACCAAATCCAAAAACCCGCAGAGGTTGTTCAAGTTCTATTTGGAGGTTTCTATGGTCTGTGCTGGAATTAGCCCAAAAATCTCACTATTTGAGGCTTTTCAGCAGAAATCAGAAATTCAAACTTATCTAGAAAAATCCAGATAAAAACAGGGATTTGCGAGTAAAATCCAAAAAATCTAATGTTTCAGATTTTCACTTGATTTTCTTGTTTTTCCCCCATTTGATTTGTGTTTTTATTTATAATAAATAAGGTCAAATAGTGGATTCTAGTTGGGTTGGACTTTTTTTAATAAAATAAGAAGAAAAATTTGGATATTGATAAATAAACCCCTTAGTTAAGGTTAAGTTAATCAGTCAATAAAGATATCACCTTTTCATTACTTATGTTGTGCCTCATATCAAATGTGTTACCCTATAAATTTAGTTTTAGAACAGTTTTATTTGGGACATTATATTAAATATAGAGGTTAGGTTAAAGGAACAGTTCAGTGTAAAATAAAAACAGTAAATAGATAAGGTGTGCAAAATAAAAAATATTTCTAATAAAGTTAGTTAACCAAAAATGTAATGTATAAAGGCTGGAGTGAGCAGATGTCTAACACAACAGAACAGAGCCAAACTTCCTGTTAGTCAGCAACTTGAAGGGGGCCCACATGGGACATAACTGTTCAGTGAGTTTGCAACTGATCCTTAGCATTCAGCTCAGATTAAAAAGCAAACAGTTATGACCCATGTGGCCCCTCCCCGAGTCACTGATTAGTCACTGCCTGGCAACCACTTACCACCCAACAATATGGAAACAAAAAGAGGGATAAAAAAATTTGTCGCACGGAGCACCAGAAAATTTGTTCTGACCACTCCTTTTTTTTGTGGCCACACCCCCTTATTACCATGCCCACTTTACAAAATTTGACAGATTATGAAATTTTGAACACATATCGGTAGTTTTTATGTTTTAGTACAGTTTTACTAATGAAGGTGAATTGTCCTTTAATCTGTCTAGAGTCTAGAACTGTTACAAATGTATCTTAAAGGACCAGTAACATAAAAAAACTAAATTGTTTTAAAGTAATAAAAATACAAAGCAGTGTTGCCCTGCACTGGTAAAACTGCTGTGTTTGCTTCAGAAACACTACTATTGTTTATATAAATTAGCTGATGTGTAGCCATGGGGGCAACTAGTCAAAGGAGAAAAGGCTCAAGTTACACAACAGATAACAGATAAGCTCTGTAGAACATAATGTTTTCAGTTATCCATTACTTATCCGGAGCCAAATAGCCGTTTTTTAATTTACGCCATTGCTACTCAGCAGCTTGTTTATATGAACTATAGTAGTGTTTCTGAAGTAAACAGATCAGTTTTAACAGTGCAGGGCAACACTACATGATATTTCCAGTACTTTAAAACACTTAATTTTTTTTGGTGTTACTCTTCCTTTAAGTATCTACTCTGGGCTCCCTGCCAAGAGCCAATTAAGTTAGAAACATTGTATCTATCATTGTATCTGTTCAGTGCAGAGAAATCATTACTTTCTAGGACAAAGGCAGGGCTGCGGGTTGAGCTGTCAAAAGTGGGACTGTCCCACTCAAAACGGGACAGTGGGGAGTTATGCAACCAATCGGTGGAAACCAAGATAGCTGAAATCCAGGGAGCATTGTTCTGTTCAGTCACTCCAGCCTTTATAGATTACATTTTTGGTTAACTAACTATATTGGAAACAATTTTTATTTTGCACAACTTATTTAACCAGTTTTTGTACTTGACAATTCCTTTAAGGTCCAGACCAGATCATCATTAGTGATGGGCGATACGGCCGCGTTTCGGTTTGCCGAAAAATTAGCGAATTTCCAGAAAAATTCGCGAATTTTTCGCCGATTCGCGAAACGAGCCGCGCGTCGTTTTTGACGCGCGTCGCGTCGATTCCGACGCGTCGTTTTCGCGGCGAATTTTTGTTGCCGAATTTTTTTGCCCGTTTCGCGAATTTATTCGCCAGCGGCGAATCGCGGGAATTCGCCGCGAATTCGCCCCTGGCGAATAAATTCGCCCATCACTAATCATCATCTTTTATCTTATGACTTACTCTGCTCTCACCAGTATCTATATTTGTATATACAGTATATATAAGCTATTTCAATGATAAAATTAATAAAGGCAGTTAATGAAAAAAATGTCCTAAAATAAGGTACATAAAATTCAAACTCATAAACATTCTGTACATGCTCAAAAAACGCACGCACTCCTGCAGCCAACCGGTGAGGTAAAAAATCAGCTTTATTCCATGAAGTTAAAAGTTATCGTCCTAACGCGTTACGCATCTTACGATATGTAATCATAGGGGATATTTATCAAAATCCAACCAATTCCACACTGACTTTTCTCCCCAATTTATCAATAAAGTATTACAAAAATTTCTTGTATAGAAAAAGACTCGAAAAAATTGTGAAAAAGACGAATTGTGCGACTTTTTCGGTTTTGATCCCGAAAACTGGGACTTTTTTTTTTTATTTGACACCTGAAACCACAAAATCTTCAGACTATTAACAAACCCAGCACAGATCAAGATATCTTCAAAATGTCAACAGGATATCTTTAGTCGGACTTTTAACATCATCTTGTTTAATAATATTTTTTTTTTAAATGTTTTGGGTTTTTTTTCCTTTGAAAAAATGGTTATTTTCCTCTTCAAAAGTCTGACCAGAAAAAAAAATCCCATTTTAATAAATAATCCCCTTGGTGTCAAACAGCATGACCTTAAAAATTTTAATTAATATACTGTATATGTGCCATGAGAGAAATAGCAATTCACTTGTAGGATGTTCATCTTTCCATATTTTTGCGACTTATTGAAACAGTTATTAAAATTAATCAATAAACACATATAACTAGTGTTTTCATTATTAATAATTAACACCTGGATGTAAAACATGTTATTCAATATCACCAGTGGAGTAACTATAGAGGAAGTGGTGGGGCTGGATCACAGGGTCTTCTTCCTCTATGGTTAAGTAAATACCCTCCTCCCCAGCCACTGTCTTGTCTACTTCAACTGGAGCAGCCGGGGGGGGGGCATTATTCAGAGAGCAGGCAGGTGGAGGGAGGGAGGGCCAAGGAGTTGCAGTGCACGGCCCCCTTTTTGCAGGGAGTGCCTGTGAAGTGTTGTTATGCCACTGGATATCTCTATGGGTTTTCAGTTGGAAACATTCATATCATGTTTTTCTCTCTTGTATTTTAACCCATTTCATGGTTGGACTGGGATGGGACACTGTTGGCCCCAGTTGTTGTTGGCCCTGCTGTTCCAGACTCCTTCCCCAGGGCCACCTCAGACTGTGTGGAGATTCCTTACCTCCCGCCACCCGACCATAAGCGCAGGAAGAGATAAGAAGGTAACCACTGGCTGGGAGGAGGGAAAAGGGGGTGAATGGAGGTTGCGGCTGGGGCAGGGGAGGCCTGATGCTGCAGCCACAGGTGACCTGGACCCCATAGTCCAACACTAAGCCATATACTGCCAGCAATACCTTTTAAAACTTATATTTCATGTGGAGTTGAGTGGAATACCTTATGAGCTTTAAATGTTCTTTACAAGACATAAGTCCTTCAGCGGAATTACAGAAAACATATTTTGCCAACATATTCTATATCCTCTGACCATCTGTATCCCCAACTATGGCGTGCAACAATGTTTTATCCAGATACTATATTGTTTTCATTATGGATAGTGTTGTCTGGCGAACTTGTGAGAAGAGGAATATTTTCCTAGAGGTCACATATTTCTCAGCATGTTTTTACAATTATTTTGACTTATTTTACTTAGTTAGATTTAGCTGATTCTTCTTGAACATAAGTTTGAAACAGGCTCACTCTGAATTAGTTGAAACAAATCTTCTGGCTTGTATCCTGCAAGGACATGCTTGTGCTTATCTCACTCTTTGCCTCATTTTTTTCTGGCTTGGGGCATTTTATATGATACGTTACATTTTCTATACATGTGGTCATTTTCTGAAAGAGATAAATGTAAAAGTGCACATGTTGAAGTAGTCAGAAATGATATGACTGGAGGCTAAAATTTTGTATTATAGGTAAGAATGCTTTGCTTTATATCTTTCTGCCAGAGCCTTTTAACCTTCTTCACTATATCTTCTTATGGTACTTTGATGCAGAGCTATCTCATATTCATACTCATGTTCAATTTAATCCCTTGACCAGCCAACCCAAAGTGCACACCCCACATTTTGCATAATGTAGATCCTTAGATGAGCAGTTTTGACACCTATCTAGTCATTATTTTAGATACAACATATGTTGATAGCAGTAAGAAAAAAAGTACAAGATTCTCAGGTAAATTTGCAGTACTCAAAAGTTGTGAGGAGAGGTCCAGGCGCACCGCCCTGAACCCTCCGTTTAGGGAGCGGACCGTTGTATAAAGAAAAGGCAGGCACTTTCTTTGAGAGAGCTTGAGAACATATACACAATATATATAAAAATAATGAGACAAATGTGGCCAAAAATTTTCATCTGTGTAATTCCAACAATTTGGAATCTTTTTCTATAATGGGCGTAGAAAGGGTTTTCTTGGACCAAAGAGGGTGAGACATCACTAAAAAACGTCTTCATCTTAACTAAGTGGATCTTTACCTTGGCAACAAGGTTTCCGCTAGGGATGAACAATGAGTATGATGTTACTTATTTCTAGACTATATATTCTCATGACTATTACTAGTATGTAAAGGGCATGTGTTTTTCATCATTCTCATGTTCACATTATAAATATTGTTCTCTGTATGTAGGTATTTAATCTTGCATAATATTTTCCATCCATCTAATACACATGATAAAATAGCCTGCCCCTTGAATGGAGAATCATTTTATTATGATTCCATTAGATTAACTTTCTCTAACTAACAGGGTTTAGACAATTTCTTCAGATGTGCTATTCCCTGTTTTTTATTTTATCTTATCTAGTCTATGTTTGTAACAATATGATTGTATTGTTTGTATAAAGTTTTTTGGAATTTGAAATTAACTTTTTAGAGAGTACTAAGATGGCAGACAACTTGTCTATCAGCTTTAATTGAATGATGTCAAACCAAGGGCTTCCAATCACAGATTTTCAGGACAGTTCCAGCACAGACCACAGAAACTTCCAAGTAGGATAGAGACTTCTGCCATTGATTTATATACAACCTTGGCAGGTCTGAAATGTAGGATTTTTTGATTCAGACCTTTCCCATCTTTCAAGATATAATAAATCTTGAAAAAATAGGGGTTTTTCCATTTAAAATTTGGATTTTATAGTAAAAAAACTAATTTAATTTTTTTTTTGCATTCAAACTTTAATATATAACCCCCCCCAGACAAAACAGGGGACTTTTCCATTTTATTCAGCATATGCAACAAACTAATAAAAGTTCAAACAAACATTTTGGCACAACATATAGGGACAGATTTATCAAGGATTGTATTTAGAGTTTCAAAAACCTCGAAATTTTAATTATAAAAGACCAACTGAAATTTCCATCAAATAGGAATTTGAATCCTATGAATAGAAGTAATAGTGAATTTGATCAAATTTGATTCAAAGTTTTTCCCAAGAAAAACTTAGAATTGACTCCAAATAGGTTCTAGGAGGTCCCCATAGGCTAAAACAACATATGGGCAGGTTTTAGATGGCGATTGGTTTAAGTTGATTTTTTAAAGAGACGATACATGATACATTTAGAAATTCGAATTTTCGAATGTTTTGCAAATTGGAATCGAATTTGGACTATTCCTTAGTCGAAGTACAGAAACATAGCTTGAAATTTGATTTTTTTAATTTGTATTTTCACTTCAACCCTTGTTAATCTGCCCCCAAAAGATTGGGTGAGAATAGAAGCAAAGATAAATGTCAACTGAATGCAACATCTACGTACATAACATTCTCTCATTTTATGCCAGTACATATAATTAAATTCACCCATTATTGTGACTATTAGGGAAGAAAAATCAGGTTTTTATAACTCATTCAAATGTCTTCCTTTTGCCAGAAAAGTTTCATGAGAGTTTGGCCAGGAAAACTGGGTTCTGGCAAATAATATCAGAATAAAACACATCTGTAAATCTGTTTCAGATTAAAAAAAAAAATCAGCTTTACTAATGCACTTGACACCTGCCAATATATACATGTTATGCATTTATGTATTCCAAGGTATGGCACATGTCAGAATTAGATGTTTCAGAGTAATCTGTCATAGAGTTTACAGTTTCTTTAACATGTTTTTATGCAACCCTGTTGTATTATAGTAAACATTTGGGTTTCATTTGCCATCTGACTATAATCTTAAATGTGGTCACTCTTGAGGTTTATGCAATGAGATTAAATAACAACTACAAACCCAGAAGGTAAACTCCAAGATCCTAACAATTAGTCAGGGAGATGATAGAGTTGGGACAGTTAAATTCTGGCAGAGGAACAAGACCTGAGCAATGCATGTTGCTTTTATTAACCAACCATACAGGAATTTTATTAATTTCTTAGCGCTGAATTATACACTACTTGAGGACACTAGTTAGATAATGCAAAGGAAAGTTACACAGTGTAACACAGTGCAGATGTAGCAAATCAACATACTAAAATGAGACATGCATAGTGCTGGGAATAACAGGCTTAAACCTTTCCCACATGTGTTAGGCACATGTCCAAGGAACAAGAACTCAAATATTTGTGGAGTTGCTGTTCTTGGATATGTGTTTCTTCAAATGCTATACATTTATGTAGGAAAGATACATATTTCTAAAAATATAGGTAGCTTTTGATCTTACTTGTGAAGAATTTAAGGCAGTATTTAACAGGTAGGTTAAAATGTACACATCTGAATATCTTTAAAAAAAGAAAAACAAAAAACATAATTGCAGGTTTCTGACTCAGCTTTTCTGCAGATGGGATTTAAAAATATATTGTAGCCTTTTGTAACTATCAAAAAAGTGATAAAGTGGACCAATGTCCAGATGTACTGTATTTAAGGGCAATGCACTCTTTCTTTATCCCTTATAACAGTGTGCTATAGGGATGGCATCAGTTTTCCAGGTAATGTGTTATCAAATAATTAAAATTTCAAAAAATTATTTGCTTTTTCTCTTTGTACTTGATCTCAACTAAGAAGAAATTGATACTTACTGGATACTCCAAAACAATCCTATTAGGTTTAAGTCCAATCAACTGAACTTGATCTCTTTTATTTCATTGAAGACGTTTCACCAGTCATCCAACTGTCTTTCTCAATTCAGAATACCTTGTACATAGGACCTTTCTTAGGTATATATCCTCTGGAATGTTGCTCCAATCACCACAATCTGTTTTCTCATAATCCACAATAATGTAATTCAGTTAGGTGTTGATTGTATTAGCAAGATGTTTGACTGCCTAGTTCACCAGATTAAAGCTACCGAATTGGCTTTCATTATTTTTGATCGAATAAAAAAATTCGAATGGATAAAATAGTTTCAATCTTTCAATTTGAACAATTTTATCGTTCAATCTAATTTTCCCTATTCGACCAATCAAATAGCGGTAAAATCCTTCGAATTCGATATTCGAATTTGAAGGATTTTCATTCCTCAACAAATCCCACAAATTCCCATGGTCGAATTCAAGGGTTAGTAAATCTTCCCTAGATGTCGCCCCCCATATTTGGCTTCTTTAACACCTCTTTCGAACCAGTCGCTCTCCAGGTCTAGAATCTGGAATTGGCAGAATTGTCCTTTTTCTTTTAGATGTCGGTACATCTGTCACATAAAATGCTGTTTTAAAAAATTTGTGCAATTTGAGGTTTTTATCAATTTTATCGACTTTTTCAGTGATCAGATTAAATCAAGTTATTTTATAAATAACGAAGCGGTATACTGGAGAACGCTGTAACCGGGCCATGTGGAGACTCTGTAAAGCCGTTCGGTGAGAACGCCGCCAAGATCCGCTCTGGCTGCGGACAAATTCAATGCAAACACAACTTGATGTTTGGCGGAACAGTCCACGTGGGGAGGCACTATTTGTTAAAACAGGGTCTTTATTAGTTACCGTTAAAATACAGCCAAATGTGCAGGCAGGGGAACAGAAGCTTACAGGCGTTTCGAACAAATGGAGGAAAAATTATAACGAATATTCCAATCATATACATGATTCAGTTCATAATCCATTTTATCCCGAAGGAATTTCTCCCTTTTGTTACGTTTAATTTCTGTTCCCATCTTGTTAACACGACGTTTAATCTCTTCTAAGGAATTAGCAACATTTATGTCCGCATCCAATTTCAAAAGCTTCTGTTCCCCTGCCTGCACATTTGGCTGTATTTTAACGGTAACTAATAAAGACCCTGTTTTAACAAATAGTGCCTCCCCACGTATCGTTTTCGTGGACTGTTCCGCCAAACATCAAGTTGTGTTTGTATTTTATTAATAAATAAGCAAAAACTGAGCATGGCAGTTTGGTTGCATTTTTTATTTGATAAAATATGAGATATTTACAGTAAATACTGTAACTCCCCAAATGTTCAATATTGCTAATTAGTGATAAAATAATCCGAGAAAGTATGTGAAATGCCTTAAAGTCAATGGACACTTATTTTGCAGCAACTTTGTCAGTGCAAAATACATTGGAATCAATGGGTATTTTTGTGACCTGTTTTTTCATGATTGATTCTTTAAAATATTTGCCAAAGGTGAAATGTGGCATTTTGTGACAAATCATTTGTATTTGGTATAGTAAAATAAAGCTATTGCAGCAGTGAAATACTGTGGATTATTGCAGGAAACCATTAATTGTTTAGCACAGATATGCATATTTGCTTTACCACCTGTTAATTCCAGAAATTCTAGCTATGAATAGAACAAATGTATTTTTTTCAATACTTACTATATGCCACTATTTCTCAAAAGGGTCTAAGATTCATTTAGAAAATGCAGTATTACTATTATTATTATTATTATTATTATTATTATTAATAATAATAATAATAATAATAACAACAACCATGAATGCAGCATGAGTATAGCAAAGGAGGAGAGAAACAAAACTCTAGATTTATCATTTATGCCTGTGGAAACTCTTTCACAAACTGACAGAATTATTCCCACTTGCATGTTTAATCATTTGACCCATGCAATAGAATGTTTAATCATGAATGTCATGGTTAAAAATATTTTGGCCCAGTTGTCAACTTTGAGATCTTTTGGGATACATTAAGCAGATTTTCTTTGGCAAATTATGTTTTCTTTACAAGTGAATTACAGAATTTTACATGTTCCTAATCTTGGCAATAAACACTGGGACCCAATTAAAACACATGTACATCAAATATACACATTTTTATAGCAACTAATTATTTTCTCATTTAAACATATGTACATGTAGACATTATAATATTCATGTTACCATAAATATCAGATGGAGTGATAGGAATTAGTCAGCTTTTGGCCCAGACTCTTTGGCTTATCCTCCTTATTTATAGTCACAATGATCTCAAAATCATTAATGTCCTACAAGGAACAATTATTTGTAAAGATAGTCTGTTTTTTCTTAAATCTTTTTTTGCAATGTATTTATTCTCAAATGACAAGCAAATGTACAAGCAATAGTGACATTTTCACCAACAAAAATATTTTCTAATTAGTTAAATAAAGAGTGCTAAATATTTTAACATGTTTTCTCCTACTTTAACAATTCAGATATCACACGGGTAATGTAATGGAGTTGTGACACTACAGGTGCACATCATTGTTTATATGTAGTTAAGTAATGCCTTCTTCTAGGCCCTGCTGGATATAGCATTTTATAAATGATACTTTTGAAAACTATAACAATCATTTAAGTGAGGTATTGTTGGAAAAATGTCTTACTTAATTTTTCAAAAAGTACCTTTTATGTTACCCAATCTTCCATTTCATAATTTCAAAGTGCAGCAGTTCTGGTATCCTTTATAACAGAGATTCTGGTTTTCCTATATGTCTATATTTTTTAAAGTGTGCAGTCACAGATCACTGCTAGACTTAGCTTATTTACTAAAGTACAGACAGGCATTTTGGGGCAAAACTCCATTTTTTCAGGATTTTTATTGACTCAAATTTTTGGGGATTCATTGTAGCCCGATTCTGCAAAAAGTTTGAGTCCAAAAAATCCACCTTTTGGCTTGATTTTAACAATTAATTTGTGTTTTTTTTAATAATAAATAATGTCAAATAGTGGATTTTAGTTTGGTTGGACTTTTTAAAAAAAAAAAATCAGAAACATTCAAATTTTGATATATAACCCCCTTAGAGTCCCTAAAGCAGAGGGAATTATAAACTACTGTTTTTAAGTTCTGTAATTCTATTTTTCTAGACATATACAGTGATATATATATATATGTATAGACTTTCGACTACCGAATAGCCCAAAATTCAATTTCAATTTCAATTGAAAAAAAATGTAAATTCAAGTACTGTCTCTTTAAAAGCCTTCGAATTCGACTATTCGCCGCCTTAAAGCTGTCAAATTGCCATTGTAGCCTATGGGGGACCTCCTGGAAGCTTTCCTGGAAAATCAAAATTTTTTTGGAAAATCGTTCGATTCGAATTTGATTAGTGAATTTGATTTGCTTCGATGAAAAATTCGCTAATTTCCAGAGAAATTCGCTTTTGACGCGTCGCGTCGATTTCGGCGCGCGCCGCGTCAAAAATGACGCGCGACTCGTTTTTCTTGCAGTGTAATATCTTAAAATAAACTCTGATGGCTCATTGGAGCTTGTTTGTTGAGTGAGGGAAGTGGTGTAATGGTAGAGAGGTTGCAAGTTCAAACCCTTATCAAAGTTGTATTTATTTTGCTAGACCTGTATGTGTGTTATTAACTATATAGATAAGCATAATAAATCAGTGTTACAGACAACTTTCAGGCAATGTTCTAGGAGCAGGGTCCGAAGCTAGATATCATGTTTCGTTTTCCATGGTTCCCAGATTTTGTTATTTTCATATTTTTTTCCCAGATCTGTAGCTTTCATCTTTATCCTGAAATTCAGTTGTTGGCATAGTTGCTGCAATGTGGATGTATTGATTTTTTCCCAGAGCTTTGCTATAAGGATGACCACTGTGTTAAAGATGTGAAATCCATTTCTTGGAATACTTTGAATGTTTGTGGGATAAATCTGGAGTACTACTACCTGCTGTAAAAAGGGTATATCCCCTTGTATAGATCATATCAGGTTGAAAATATTTGTCCAAAACCGTGTCACTGATAGACATTACAACCACATATGAAGTGTTGTATACTGATTTCCACATTTCCATCTGCAGCATTGGGTTAGGTAGCTTAGAGTGATTGATGTTATCCACATGGGGGTTAGGTACAATCTGCAGTTTAGTTTGGAGTGGGTTTATATGTTTTTGGTGCAATATGTTGCTGTCCAGGCTTTCTCTCCACTGAGCGTGGAGAATAGTTTTTGGAGCTTGTTATATTTGATCATATAAGGTAGCTTCTGGGATTCCTCTCTCTGAAGGTCCATTTTATAAAAATACGAAAGAATGACTTTGCCATGGCATGTTTTTCCACAAAGAAATTCCATCAATGTGAAGTTGTGTAAAGTCTTATAATCTGGGATAGGTTTTTGGAGACAATGTAATATTTGGAGAAAATTTTAAATTCTTTGACAAGTGCATCTTTGGATTTGTGGTATGTCGCTTTTCTCTATAATCTTTTTCTATATAGTCTTCAAAGTTTTTTAAAGACACAATCACCCAAATTGTAGAGGCCCAGCCACAGTCCATTTCTGCAGGGAGATATGTGGTATGAATTGTCCCATTAGCGTTAATAGAGTTGGTGAGGATTCAAACTTGTTCTTTGCTGTTGAGTACCATATTTTTAGTGACATGATGGTCTGTTTTGTTTGCGTAACCAAAAATGTTTGTCTTGTACCATATCTGACTTCATATCTAACCATATTTTATATCCCCATTTCCAACTGTTTGTTGTGTTAATGCCAGTTACGGTATGTTTTGATAGGCTTGGTCTGGAACCTAAATTACATTGGTTTTTACTGTATAATACTTTGTTTGAGATTTGTTTAGGATCTGTAATCCTTTACTGTGCTGCAGTTAAATGCTGAATTCTGGCTTGCGACTGCTTCTGTCTGAGTAAGTTTGTCAGTTATCTGTCAGCCATATTAACTTAATTGTAGTAGAGATGTTTCATACAATGTGATCTATATATTGTTGTGACTGCTATTATTAAAAACACTGTGTAGTTTTATGCTTCTCAGAGGAAGAATCTTGTTATATAAATGATGTAAAGACTGTAGGCTAATTTAACAGCATCTGTCATTCAAGATTTGCACTTCAAAGGCTGTGTTAAAATGACTTGTGTGGGTATATGCACAAATATGTTTTGTCATTTCAATTAAGGCCATCTATGTAAAAGTTCATTTTGAGTCCATTGCTGGATTATGATTTGATTAGGTTTTGACAATTGCACTTTTTAGCTCAATATTTTACCCTGGAAAATGTAACATACAATGATAATACGTACAGCTAAAATTAATACTATCAACTCCACGCCTGTAATCATTTTTTTCTGTGTTGCTTTGATGGAACTTAATTCCTTCCTACCACCCCAATCAAACAAGACAGATATCAATTTAATAAACCCAGTGGGGAAAATCCACTTTTACCCAAGACTGTAAATATAACTTTCTAGAGCAGGATCATATTATCTTAGCACATTTGCAAATGCCTCTCCTAGGAAAAAAGTTCTCTAATCTTTAAACCTGTCTTCCTTGACAAACAATTCAAAAGAACAGTTAGCCTTAAAGGGATGATCAGTTTATTTACAAAATAATAGCTGTAAGGTGAACCCCCAAGCTGTGGCCTGAACAAAATTGGCCCTTTTTGATAACTTTATACAGTATATCATTCGCTATAATACAGATGAATTTTGCCTCCAGCATGCAGATGTGTTTTAGAGGGCAGATTTACAGCTACACAATCTGCACTAAAAGAGAAGAATTTTCTGTAAAAGCTAACAAAACTTAAATCTGGCTTACAAATCACATATTTTGTACATAGTCCTACCTTGTAAGAGAAGCATTTTTCACCATTGTGCAACAGATCTTCATAGAAAAACAGCTTCCATGTTGACAAGTTCTTCCGAACATGGCACCCAGACATCTCCTTAACTAAACAGGGGTAGGGCTGGATCCCTGGTTAATACGGCATATAAGGCTCAGATAATAATGATATCTGAAATTCTTTCTGGCACAACAGACTGCACCAGGCTAAAAAGTTTTATTATCTCTAATGCTCATGCTACTGATCCATGTTAATCAAAAAATTAGTTGTTAGTTTTAGTTGCATTTTAGTAGCGTTTATTGTATTTTGCTATAAAGGAATAATACTATGTACATGAAAAAGAGTCAAGTCTAAACAGAATAGGTAGGATTTTCACTGATGGACACAATCTTGCATCCACTGGCCCTGGAGGACTTGGAGAATTGTTTTTGTTTACCATAACTTTAATTCTGCATTCACATTATTATATAAGTTCTGCAGCACACATTAGCCATTGGCCAGATTGGCATTGGCAATCTAATTCTGCCAATACTGGTTATTTCAAGCAGACACAATGAAAGTTAGAACTGGGCAGTCAGTAGGGTGAATTTGTTAGAAATTAGATGAAAACCTGATTTAATTAATAGATAAGCAAACGGCTTGAAAATAAACTGTATATCTGATTAGAACCTTGTAGATGCAAACTTGCTCTCTCTTTCTCTCTTTCTCGCTCTCTCTCTCCCCCCCCCCCTCTCTCTCTGTATATATATTATATTATATATATACAATGTCATATCTTAGATGAACTTAGTTCAGGCAAACTATACATAAGTTCTTTCTTTTTCAAACATTAATGGATCAATTAATAAAGGGTATTTAGCGTTTGCGGTTGTCTGAAGTGAAATATTTTTCAGTTAGGTCACTGGTAATTATCTGGTAGATGAAGTACAAAAGTATTGATTGCATCCATGGTAGTGATAAGTCAAAAGATCCCAAATGAAACTGAATTCAGAAGAGGGCATGATAACAAAAAACACAAAATAAACCTGCATTTTCATGGCATATATGTATATTGTTAATCTAATAATAACCTGGTGGGGCAGGTTTGCCAGTTGCAGTGGTGTTTTTGAAAACATGTTTTTATTTCATCTACTAATGCATGAAATATGTAACTCTAATATCCTGTTAGTAATTCTAGTCAGACTTCCCCCTGATACAGTAAGAACCTAGTGAAACCACATGTGGGCAACCTTATTCAACGGAGCTATGAGTTGTCTGTGAGATTTAGAAGTCTGATGACATTACCCCTGGAGATTTGAATCTCTGGGCTCTAGTGATGGGCAAATAAATTCACCAGGCAAGGATCCACATTGAATTTCCATGTTTTGCAGCCCGCAAATAAATTCATGAAACTGTGGCGAAGATTTTCTGGCAAAAAATTGTCACGCATCAAAATTGTTGTGTGCATAAAATTGTCGCACGTCAAAATTATTCAGACGCCTATTGACTTTTTTTTGGACAAAATAGTCTCACGTAAAAAAATTTGTTGCTCGCGTAGAATTGTCATGTGTCAAAATTATTTTGACACCAATCGACTTCAATGCATTTAACTAATTGTTTGCCATTTCAAGAATTTTTCAGTAAATTCACGAATATTTAGAGAATGGATTCAATACACACCTCCGTGATGGAAGGAGGGAGATGTGTTCCAGTTGAACCTGATCTCCAATTGGTGGATTCATTACACGCTGCTTTAAGGGAAGGAAGGAGCTGTGTTCCAGTTGGATGTCCCAGTTGGAAGGAGGGAGGGGACCGGGCATGAAAGGGCACTGTTTGGCGGTCCACTCAAGTCCTTCATACTGATTGATACTAATGTGATCTAAGGGAAAAGTGGTGCATATGCTAACTGATCTGGATTGGATTGGATGACGCCTCGGGAGGATGGATGTGGGTGTGTGTACTAGCTAGAGTTTTAAAGGAAGCCACTGAGATTATGCTATTTGCCTTAATAAATCCTGAGGTGCTGTGGTTGAAATACCCATCAGTGGTTTTATTTTCTAATTGGTGCTAGGCGGATGTGACTTCCTAAGTACTTAGCCACCAATGGTTTAAGTAGGTTGGTCAGAGGGCACGAATTGTCATGGCAATACTCCTATAGTGTTACTACAGCCCTGTTGGTATTCTACCTACTAGTACCTGGGCATTTCTATCCAGTTGATGTTTGATGCAATGAAGCTCATAGGGTGGTATATTAATTTTTGGTCAGGGACATTTAGCCTGGAAGTCTTATAGGATGAGAGATCTGAAACCCACCACTGCAACTGGCAAACCTGCCCCACCACTTATACCCTGAAACAGTAGTGAGATTAAAGCAATTTAAAATTTAAACTTTTTTTAAACTCTTGACTCCATGATTATTTTTTAAATCAATTTATCTAAAAGTTACATTTAATAGAAATTAACTTCTAAATACTGAATCCACACTTAACTGATATTGTTGTGCTTAAACTGTAACTAGCACACACTTTTTCACAAGACTCTTATTCTTTCACACTTGGTGCAGGATCCACTCCTCCTACTGTTTGGGTATTTGTGCATTAAAGATTTCATAGTGCATAGTTTTAGAAATTAATATGCTAAATATGCAGACTACATTGAAGATAAAGTGACGAATAATGATAGAGCTTGCCAAGCACTTATCAAGCATTAAAGAACCATGAGAGAAATATGGCACAAAAAATTAAAAGAAGAATTGCAAATAACAAATGAGACTGGTTAAAAAATAGCATGGGAAGAATTTGACATATAGCAATTTCTGCTAGGAGCTCATGGGACAAATTGGCCCTTATTCAATCAAACGAGAAGTTTTTTTAGGAGCTCAACCCCCTGTTTTTCCCAATTAAAATGGGCTACAAGATCCAGAAGCTTTCACAAGCAAATTAAATTTATGGACATAAACATGATATCTTTGTTTCAGCTTAAAAAACATCAGGTCCTTGTTAACTTACGTGTTTCTGGTGCTGCCATCCTTAATCATAGGTGCCTTCATTCAATTAGACAGACTATTGTTTTCTTTTTAAAAATTACTATAATAATGTAATGTGGGCTCACTACCAGAGGGAGATATGTAAATTAAAGCCCAGGCTGCTTTCTGGTAGGTATATCATAGGTTGAGGAGGCAACATTAAATACTAAAAGAGTAATTTATAACTGCAACTGCAGTGTGGAAACTGCAATTTTGGCAAACAATGTCATGGGTTTTTTAATCCAATTTTCTCCCATAATTCTAACATATTTGTGGCTATGCAGGGATTTGCATTAGCCACCATTGCATCACTTCCAGAGCATAGGATTAAAAATACTCTGGGAACTCTGGAATTAACACTATGGCCCAAATTCACTAAAGTGGGAAGCATCTAATGCTAGCGCTAATTCGCCAGCGTGACGTCATTTTGTAACTTCGGAAATTCACTAGCACCAATTCTGGCGAATTTTCGCCAGCGAAGTAGATAGACGCGCAACTTTGCACCCTTACGCCAGTCGAAGTTGCGCACTGACGAAGGATCATAATTATGCAAATTCACTAAGATCAAAATTTTACTGAACGTTACCACTTACGTTAGACTTTACTTTGCCAGGTCAGACCAGGTGAAGTTTAATACAATAGAAAGGAGTTTGTAAAAAAAAGTCCCAAAAAAAACGTGAGTGTGCTTTACCAATGTAGGGTGATAGATAGATTTTTTCGGGGGGGGTGTTACCCTTCTTCCCCCCTACATTTCCTAACATATGGCAACACAACTATATAGGGGGCACATATAGGGCAATAGGACAACTTTATTTAATTTATTAACGATTTCCTGGGCTTGTGTAGTGGAATGTAGTGGCTATAACATATACTTCTATTATACGTTAAAGTTCCCGCCGTATGCAAACCAGGCATCGCTAGCGCAACTGCGATTTGCCTGGTGAAGTAACACTAGCGCAACTATGCTACCATTCGACGACCTGAGCGTAACTCTGTACTTTAGTGAATTTGCGGTACGCTGGCGAAAATTCGCCTGGCAAAGTGCGGATCTTAGTGAATTTGCTCCCTATGGCTGGGGTGGTAGCAGCTCCATGGTCCAAAAGCGCCGGTAGAAGCACTTGTTGGCAATGAGATAAACATGGCAGGAGGGTCTCAATGGTGCTTGAGTAAGTGCAAGGACCATGCTTGGATGCAAGTGCATTAAATGAATAGTGTCTATTTTAGTGTAGCTGCGTTTATCAATGACACATTTTATACTGTATCTATAGATTTTTGAACTCTGTAGAACTGATTAATATTTCTTACAAAGTAATTAAAATCTTACGTTCATCTCAAATTAATTTATTTTATGGAATTTCATTGAAATAAGAATTTTGCTACTCTGGTGTCATTTCCATTCGTACATCAACAAAAGTATCACTTTATTATGATTCCAATGCAACAGAAATGCTGGCCCTTAAGATTATAATTCAGTTAAGAATTTTTTTAAACTCTAAGGCTGGGGACTAGTTGAAATGACAAAGCGCCAGCGCTGTGCACACGCGGCGCGGCGATTTCCGGAATCGCCCGAAGTTCCCTCACGAAGTAACTTCGAGCGATTCCGGAAATCGCTGCGCCGCGTGTGCACAGCGCTGGCGCTTTGTCATTTTAACTAGCGACGGACAGGGAGAAGGAAGTTCGGGGAGATTGTCACCTGCTATTAAACGCCAGGCGACAGAATCTCCCTGAATCTCCCTGTCTGTCCCCAGCCTAAGAAGAAAGATTGGCATAAAAAAGATTAGCTCATTATCATAAGCATTTAGTATTAAAAGTGGCAATATTAGAAGTTCCCAAATTAGGATGAGTAGATTATTCCACTAAATTTTGTTTTGTTACTGGATTCAAAGACTAAAGGTCCTAATCAAGTCCTAAACAAGGAACTGTATCCATGGCACATTAATGCAACTGTTAAATTACTTACTAATTAATTTGCTCAGGAGGTATATTCCTAACAACCTGCTGTGTCTCTTATTTACTCAGGCTTCATTTCAAGGACTATTGCCTGCTAATTGTGTCACATGCCTTTATTTGTTTTACATCTATTTTACTGAAGTTCTAAATATTTAAATATCCTACAATTTTCATTGGAACATCATGCAATGATCAGCCAATGGTTTTCTTTTGTCTAAATATCTCATTTGCTGCACATATATCTTCACAACTGTAAAATGTAACAAAATATTTTATTTCTAATTAATGCTGACTGTTTTCTGTATTTTTGAGTTGTGTCCTGTGCCTTGGTAAGCTCATGTTAAACACACTGCTAATTAACCCTGTTAATTCCTTAAAGGGGAACTAAAGTCTAAAATAGAATAATGCTAGAAATGCTGTATTTTGTATATTAAACATAAACATGAACTTACTGCACCACAAGTCTAATCAAACAAATGATTTATACTTTCAAAGTTGGCCACAGGGGGCTGTCATCTTATAACTTTGTTATACATCTTTGCAAGACCAAGACTATGCACATGCTCAGTGTGGTCTGGGCTGCTGCTCATGGATCATCATGAATTATCAAAAAAGCACAAGTCAAATAATATCTGCCATAGAAGCAGATACAGCAATATACAGATTGCATTAGGTCATGTGGTGTCATATAATCTAATGTGGATTTTATAATTTTTGTATTGTTTAATACAAACTTTCTCCAACTCCCCAGAACCAATGACTGCAGCAAAATATTCCTGCAAATAGAATCACAGTTTTTCTGTTTAAATCTGGCTCCATGATCTTTGTCCCTGCAGCTAGAGCTGGAAACAGAGGATGCAAAGGCGAAAATAAAATCCCATTTTTACTTTATTAACTGAAAAAGAAACCTATTCCCAATTATAAATTTGTACCGTTTTTACAAACTGTATGCAGTGAAATTCCCCCTTCATTTACTTGCTCTGACTGCTGCAAATCTCTATACGGTTGCTGGCTACTCTACAGGGAAACAAACAAAGCTGCTCGAGTTCTGGGAAGAAGGGTGTGGGGGCTACCCCTGCTTTTTAAAGTATGATTGTTGCCCTGCAGAGCAGTTAGGAACCATCTGAAGTTTCCTTTCCATAGCAGCCAGAGAAAGTAAATGAAGGGGGAATTTCACTGCATACAGTCAAGTTTATTATAAGGATGGTAGACAAGTTTTAATTTAAGTATATTGGTGATAGGTTGCTTTTTCATTAAAGAAAGCAAAAATGGGAATTAATTTTTTTGCCTTTACATTCTCTTTAATATCCAGCAGTAATATGAGTTTCAAATATCTTCTCTAATCTGCCAGAATGCCATATTTTTGGAAGAGAAAAAGCCAAAACGGTGTCAAATTGCTCTTATAACCACTTTTGAATGTTATTTGTATCCTGTTCATTTTAATTTTAGTTTCACACCTCTAATACTTTGATTTTCAACAGCCCCACCAGAGGGTTGGGGGATGCAGTAGACATCTCTGGATACTTGCCTGCACAGTTCTGTTGCTTCCTGGCAGCTCATTTAGATAGTTGATGAGGAGTGAGTACACAATTGCACAATGTACTTCTTGCATCAGTCACTTAACCCTCTGGAGGCACAGCAGTGTAGTCCTGTAAAACCTTTACCTGGTATTATTTGACATACAATTAGCTGGTAATGTGGAAAGGGCAAAACATTTCAATTATTTAGTCCCGTAAACTGTCTTCTCTGAGCACTTTTGAAATGTATATTAATCTTCTGTTTTTAGTAGTTCCTGACATATTTGTATTTTTAAACTGCTAATACAGCAGCTCAATTGAGAGATAAGAAACCCAAGGGTTAATGGAATAAAAGTAAATAGAAAATGCATATACAGTTAGGCTCACAAATATTCAGGCCTTCAAAGAGAAGTTTTAATCTGAAGGACTGTATAAAAATGTATAAAACTGCCAATATGTCAGAAACCACTATAAATGAAACGTATTTAAATTGAAAAAGTGCTCAGGAGAACTCTGAGAAAGTTTACATCAATTCTTTTTTGGGGGGCTTAAATCCCTCTTAACCTTCTCAGTTTTGCAATTAACACTGGTAACTTGCCTGCGATGGAAATTGCCAGACTTCCTATTTCTAAGAAATATTCTCCCCACCAGCATATTAAATACTTTGCATACTGTCTCTGAAAACCATTAATTATGAAACAAAAACAGTTTTTCAGTATGAAAACTTTCAGTGGTGTAACTAGATGTTAGTTGGCCACACAGAAAATAAATTTTAGGGCCCCCAACATATCCAGAGTTGTAATTTGTTTTACAAATATATGTTGAAATTGCTCATTAATTATGGCCTCATGGACCCCCCTATACAGTAACCCCTGGGCCCCACTGCAGACACAGAGTCTTCTTCCTCTGTAGTTACATCCCTGATAACATTTATCTGTAATGTACCCACTCTAAGCACAAAACTGCTAAAAAGAGCATGCATCAATTTACCATTATTGCATCAATTTACCATTATTCCCGAAAATTTGCTCGACTAAATTCAAATAACTTTAAAAATTTTATTCCTTCGATCATCAAATGATCGAATTTTTGAATATCCGATCATTCGATCTATTCGATATTCGATGATCGAAGAGGCCAAAATTCACTTTACGATTTCACGATAAATTCCTACAATCGTTATTCGATCGAATTCGTTCGAACTTCGATCTATTCACGTGAATTTCGATCCATTCACATGAATTTCGTAAATCGGCCCCAATATGTGTGCTGGTTTTAAATTGTATTATCTTAGATTTAATACAATTGATAATCTGACATACAATCTAATCGGATACACATCCTGCATTACTATGAGCTAAATATCACAAGATAGTGTGCAGTTTAAAGATGGAATACCATATCATCGAGTAGAATATACAAAGCAGCAGAAACAATTAACTATTAAAAGTAAGTAATTAAAAATAACCTAATGAATTTCTGCATTGTGGGCATGAAATGTGTGAAACAATTTAATCAGGTCATTCCTTGAAATATGCGTAATAAAGGAGCTCTGTGCATCCATGAAATATGGAGTGGCACTCTTATCAGTACAGTATACCTTATCTTAACTGTGACATTCAGGTAGCTAAGACCGTAGGCCAT
>CM044442.1:37372362-37387453 GCA_024363595.1 Xenopus borealis | reverse complement strand
ATGCCATTCACTAGGACAAAATTTTGAATGTGATCCCTTAACAAGCCTTCAAATAATAAATAATAAATAAATAATTTGCCCACCACAAATGTCAACTTACTGGCCTATAATTGCCAGGCTGAGATCATAATCCCTTTTTAAATATTGGGATGACATCAGCTTTCCTCCAATCCATAGGCACCATACCAGATGAAAGTGAATCTGAGAAAATCAGAAATAGGGGATGGTCTAAAACTGAACTAAGCTCTCTTAGAACCCGTGGATGTATACCATCAGGCCCTGGCGCCTTGTTTACATGAATTTTTATTAAAGTTTTATGAATCATATCCTGAGTCAGCCTCTGACTAGAATGAGCTGAGTCAGTGCATCTATGAAGCGAGCCTGGGAACTCAGACTCTATTGTATACACTGAAGAAAAAAACTGATTTAGCACATTTGCCTTTTCTGTATCGGTTACAATCATACTGGTACCATTATTTAATGGAGCAACACTCTCAACCTGCATGGGTATTGCCATGTATTATTTTGAACAGATGAAAATCGCCATTTGAAATAAACCAATATATGTATTGTGGATAAGTTTAGTAGTTTGCTTGAATAGAGTGGGCTGACTAGGTTGGAGCGTTTAAGTTTGTGTTGTATTCAAATGTTACAAACCACAACAAGTGGCAGCAAGAGAATAAGCTAATAAGATATTAAGAAGAAAGAAGGAAAATGTAGTTAATGGAAGCATGTAAACGAAAAGGTTGCAAAAAAATGTTCTAAGAGGGGATGAAAATGGTACAAACAAAAACGGTTGTTGAATTAATAACTTGGGAAAGTTTGGGGAGAAAAACGAAAAATACAAATTATTTGGATTCTCAAATGAAAGCCATTTGAGAAAATATTGAGTCATGAAGGCACAAAACATCTTCCAATTGCTAAAAGGACCATATGACTTATACATGACTTCAACAGGGTTTAGTTGGAGTATTTTGGGAATTTTAGCAGCAGAGAGCACAACACATCTGGAAAAAGTTGAGTTTTTCTCGAAACTTTGTTTTTCCCATATAAAACTCGACCAGAAAAATTTGAGGCTTCGTAAATAGGCCTCTAAAGGTAGCAATTAAATATATCAGATTATAACGGTTCAGAATCTGCGCCTGGGTTACTGAGCTGCCAGACTGAAACACCAGAGACAGGAACATTAAACTTTGAGCAGATTTAGCAAGGGTCGAATAGTAAATTCAAATTTTTGAATTGTAATTTTTGGTCAAAACTCGCAAATTCGATTTTGGAGGTGAAGGGAGAGTAAAAAATGAAAAGATAGATTAGGGAAGTTTAAGAGTGTTGAAGAGAGCTGTGAGTCAGAAGATGAAGATTAAAAACAATGGCTACAGAGGAATGGTTTTAACAAAAAACTGGACATGGGGCCAATCCAAGCTTTTTGACACCAAGGTGATTTTAAGAGATAAACACCTTGTTCATATAAATAATAAACTCATTCAGTAGAAAAGGTTTCCCATATTTAACTGAACTATTAAAAAATCTAATATAGTAATTCTAAAAAAAACAACTGGACTTGCTGAGTAATCCTTGAAGACATTTCACTACTATCCGAGCAGCTTCTTCATTCCAACTGACTGGCATGGGAAGTTCTCTGCATATGAAGTCTTCCACTAATCCAATAACAATGGCACATTGTAACTCTTCAAAGAGGTGACATCTGAAGTTTACAGAGGTGTTTATTCTGTGTAGTACTGTGATAGGATTACCAATGTGTCATGCAACTCCTCGACCCAGGTGTTACTTGCGAGAGTTGCATGAATGTATGTGTAAGGTCTTCTGAAACCGCTGGGGTACAGATGTGAGAACAGCACTGTATATAGCAGACAGGTGGTGTCGAAGGCCCCTGCCTCTATTCAGGGATGGTTTTTCCACCTTGACATGAATCTCCTTGTTCAAACCATGACCTGGATGAATGAAACTCTTCATAGTCACAACTATTAAAATAGCTACTCTACAGTCACTTTGTTACTACTATTAAATAGTCTGACATATTTTGGGAAAAAAACATCCCCTAATATATTTACTTCAGCTTATATTTAGTGATGGGCGAATTCATTTGCCTGGGGCGAATTCATGCCAAATTCCCATGATTCACGAAACACCAGGAAAAAAATTTCAAAATGCGTGGCGTCCAATAACGGACGCCCGCATCCAAAACGAGATGCAGTGGTGTTTCATAAATTTTTTGCTGTTTCACCAATTTCCGTAGAAATTCACAACAAATTCGGCGATGCCGAACACCACAGATTCACCCATTACTACTTATATTTCAGAAGAAGGATCACACCTATCTGGATTGATTTTCTCAGATGCAAAACATAGAACTTACAATGTACTGTCATTAAACATTGCCTGAAGTGGTTAATTAAAGAATAACAGGCAATTTATTATGTATAGCTCTACATCTGTTAGAACAGCCTGTATGTGCCAAGTCAATGACTCTGGCTGCACAGATCCTTATCAGATTATTTTGCAAATAAACCGTTCAACTTTCTGAACAGCTATGTATTCGTCTAGAAGGAAAAGCAGCAGGCAAATTATGAATGGGCTGCGGTATAGGTCTGGGTTGTAAAGAGAAGGCATTTTAGCCCATTCAAGGGTAAGAAAAATGATAGAAAAACATTACTATGAAAACTTAAAGAACCTTAGATAAGTGAAGCAGCAGCCACTTTGAAAACTATTGGTATTGGTAGTGGTTCCAAAGCAAGTTAAAGGGCAATTCAACCCCAAAATAAAAATTTGCTTAATAAAAAGAAAATGCAGCCCTGGCAAAAAAGCAAAGCAGTCCACATGAATGCATGTGTGCATACTATTATTGTAATAAATGCTGCAGAAGAAAGGTAAACTATGCCCCAGCCTACCACTACATATCCCTTTTCCCTAATCATGATATCATTTAGGAAACTGCTTCATGTAGGAGATGAACAGAGGTGCTGTGGGAGGCGAGGGACACCTGTACTAGAACAATTATCAACATAGTATTTTATAAAACACATAGGGGCAGATTCACTAAGATCCAAAAATTCGACAGCGTAGGCTTCACTAGCGTTCGCCGCACTTCACCAGGCGAATTTTTACCAGCGCTACACAAATCCACTGAAGTGCGAATTTACGCTCAGGTTGGCGAATGGTAGCGTTGTTGAGCTAGTTTTACTTCACTAGGCAGAGCGCTGTTACGCTAGCGAAGCCTAATTTGCATACGGCGGGAACTTTAAATTATAATAGAAGTATATGTTACAGCCACTACATTCCACTACACAAGCCCAGTAAACCTTTAATAAATTAAATAAAGTTGTCCTATTGCCCTACATGTGCCCCCTGTATAGTTGTGTTGCCATATGTTAGGAAATGTAGGGGGGAAGAAGGGTAACACCCCCAAAAAATTATTGATCTTTTTCAGACTATCACCCTCCTATGCTAAAATACGCCAGCGTTTTTTTGGGACTTGACATTATTTATTGTATTGAACTTCGCCTGGTCTGACCAGGCGAAGTAACATCTAGCGTAAGTGCTAACGTTTAGGAAAATGTTCATCTTAGTGAATTTGCAAAGTTACGATCCTACGTCAGTGCACAACATCGTCTGGAGTAAGGGTGCGAAGTTGCGCGAGTCTATCTACTTCGCTAGCAAAATTTCGCCAGAGCCAGTGTTAGTGAATTTGCGAAGTTCCGATTTGACGTCACGCTGGCGAATTAGCGCTAGCATTAGACGCTTCGCACTTTAGTGAATCTGCCCCCAAGTGACATGTTCCTTTTAAAATTGGAACATATAACCTGCTCTTTAAAGAGGTACAACTGAATGTTATTATGGGAAATAATTTTTTGGGTCTACCATTGAGCCTTTGCAATCTCCCTTTATATATGTGGCTACATTATACAGTACTGTTCTAGTCCATTAATGAACACTGAAATAAATGATGTATTGAGTGTAGTTAACACAAGAGCTATACTTATCCTTTGGGTCAGAGCTAATCCTCCTGTGGCCCTCAGATTTTTCTAAAATGTGCTGGGGGTTGACAATCATTGTCAATTAACTGCACAGGCTATAAAACCACAAATCTTCTCCATAACAAAATCAGTGTATGATCAAAACATGTACTAGATATGTTAGAACTAGAAAATGATGATTAGTAGAAATACAGATGCAGTCACTGGGATTTGTAAGCTAAATGCGTCGTGACTCAGGGCTAATTGAAGAAACTGTGTTATCCAAAGTTATCTTAACTCATTTAATGCATTTAACCTTTTCATTAGCATACCAAAGCATCATTGTTTTCAATGGTGAACTCTTTAATTGGATGGGATGCTGTGACACAATATTCTGTGCTAAGTGGGATAAATGAGATAGATGAGTTAAGTCACGACGCATTTAACTTACAAATCCAAGTGACTGCATCTGTACTTGTCCCAAAGGAAAACTCAACAGCAAATAATTCCTTATTAATCAGCAGTGGTATAAACATATAGCAAACATCTTGACTTGAAATTACCTTCTGAAAATTCAGTAATGGCCCACTAGTTCTGTGCTTCTAGTATGTGCCCCATCCTCCTTCTTGCAGCCCAGGCCAGGAACCTTCAATACACTGTAACAACTGGGGCTGGGGATTCCCCTACACAGAATAGACATGTGGAAGCTGCTGCTCTAGAAAATATTTTTTCCTTCCTCTGAGAAGAACTAGAAGTGCTTCATGTGGGAATTTATGCCTGTGGGTAAACTAACAGAGAAGCTCACTATTAATTTACAAACGCAAAAAAATAATTTACTATTATTTTACAAACACACCATTTAAATTGTACACTAGTTGGAGATTTTAAGTAAATGTTTGTATAGTATAGTATTAGAGTGCTAATGTGCTGTAGTGTCATCAAATATAAATACTTTTTTAATATAGAAAATAAATTAATAACTGATTAGATATTCAGAGCAAGCAAATATGCAGGCAGGATTTTGCAACTTAAATTGTGGTACTGATTGAAAAGTAATAGAAACAATACTCAGGGTTGAGAATTTCAAGGATTTATGTGGTATTAATGAGGATCATAAAACCAGATTGGGATGATCTCTCCTTAAGAAGGAAATGCAGATGGATCTTTATCTGGGACTGAAATGATTCAAACGCAAGAAAAAAAAATGGTGAAAACATCATCATTGAAATTCTGCACAAATATCTACTCTCACTCATGTCTATCTCATGTAGGCATGCACAGTGATAATGGCTGTTTTCCATTAAAAGCCCAATTCTTGCCTCTTCAAAGAGATACATTTCTGCGGTGTCCAGGAGTTACTACAAAATGCCAACTTTTATTGCATCTGAGCTATCTGAGGACTTGGGATGATCTCTCCTTAGGAAGGAAATGCAGATGGATCTTTATCTGGGACTCAAATGATTCAAACACAAGTAAAAAATGGTGAAAACAACAATCATCATTGAAATTCTGCACAAATATCTACTCTCACTCATGTCTATCTCATGTAGGCATGCACAGTGATAATGGCTGTTTTCCATTAAAAGCCCGATTCTTGCCTCTTCAAAGCGATACATTTCTGCGGTTACTACAAAATGCCAACTTTGATTGCATCTGATCTATCTGAGGACTCCAGCAGAACACATTCTAATGGTTTATAATATAAAAGCAATGAACATAAAGAAGGAAAAGTGGATGCAATTTCTTGATATTATTCAGTGGAGACTTAGTTTTAGTTTCCTAGAAATAATGTAAAAGTTCTGCAACTAGATTTCTGAAGGCTAGATAGGAATAAACTATAAACTATAACAAAAAACAGAAATTGTGCTCACCACTAATTTTTAAACCATCAAGTGAAGGTGGAATGAGGCTTTGACCACAAAATCCATAGACAAGAGGTCCTCTGCCATCAATCCATTATCACTATATAAAATGGACACTGAGAAATGTTTTGCCTTAAGCTACTAAAAATGCCCTCCCCTTTAAACAGAAGAGGGACTTAGATTTACCAGCAACTTGCTTACTTTCAAGGTTAAAACACCAACCATGGTTGCTTTTTTATGGGCTACCACTGGGATCACCTGACTATCGCTGGATAGGAAGCTGACCACTGCTGGATAGGAAGCTGACCACTGCTCCTGTATAAACTATACCAACAAAAGGAAATATTGTGCTCACCACTAATTTTAAACCATTAGTTCCTGTGTAAAATGAATAACAAATCAGTAGAATTCTTAATGAATCAGATAAAAGTTGAGTGTAGGACTGGCCTGACAAGGGATGATTTTGATGTAGTTGGCAAGCTTAAATATATTACAATATATGGACAAACAATCCCTGATTTGTTTAAAGGGAGGCCATTTTTACTAGGCATTTTTTAACGAACGTTTATCGCTGCTCACTATGTAAAAGAATTTACTGGCAAATATTACATCACTAAGCAAAGGTTAGCGCTAACACCTGCTCTGGAGTTTTATTAAATGTTTCACCACAAAATATGTTTTCAGATTGCAAAATCTTACTACATGCACTGTGAATGTCTGAAAAAGCCATTTTGGTTGCAAACTTTGTGAGGAAGTTATTGAGTTCTGTAATCAGTCAAAAATGACACAAACATTCGCTGTAGTCTTTGCAAAAATTTTTAACATTCCCCTAAAAATGTTTTAATGTCCTTAAAGGAAAAATAAACCCTCCACCCCTCTCCATGCTCTCTCCCCCCTTCTCCAAGCTCCATGCCCCCAGTATTTATTTTTTGTAGATGTCTCTCTTCTGGTGACCTGCTATTAATTTGCAGAAGTGCACAAAGGGACCATTTTCTGTCTGTGTTCTCATCCTTTTATGACAGTTACTGATATGAATCTTGAGGGATGTGCAATAGAAGCTGATTCAGGACAAACATTAATAAATATGTCCCTGTGTGTAGAATTTGAGAATATCCAGACTTATGGAATGTGTTGTTGGTAAATTTGATTTTAATTGTCATGGATGTTTGGATTTTATCCAGCTGAACACTGAGCATCTGATAAAAAAAGATTATATTTCTCTCTTATGGCCCAGAGCAGTGTTTTGCTTACCATGTTCCTGAATTGATTTGTTTTATTTAGTACTGCCAGATATCTAGCAGTTAAAATTGTAATAGTCCTTAAAAATATTTTGGTTTATTTTACTAAAGGACTAATTGACCTTCATAAATGTTACACATGCTTTATAAATAGGTTTATTGTTGTTCAAATATTTACTTTACTAGACTCATTGATGCTATCTGAACAATATCTGTTTTGATGGAATTTGTTTTCTCCTATTTTCTCATTCTGGATAATATTTTGTACTTGTCTAGATCTGCAAAATAATCTTGTTTGCTATGGGTTACATGATCAATCTCAAACTTTGCACTCATGTAACACTGGTCTATTGATTTGATAACATTTGCACACTATTATTATAAACAATTAAACCAGCATATGGTTGGAGCACGTATAATTCCAAACATCATGTTTCTCACCGCTATTTACTGTGGGTAATACATGAGATCATTATTTCCTCTGCAGACCAAAATGTTGTTGTAGTTGCAGAATCCAATCCTTGTAGACTTGTTGTAAAAAAAAAAAAAGTTCAGCATTTTGCTCCATGGTTTATGGAGCACAGAGAATTGGCTCTTTTCTACTTTTTACTGCTTGTGTTTTGCTTATTGCATGCAGTGAGAAAGATAAGAAGCAGTTACCTTAGAACCCTGTCACAGTGTCAGGGAAATGACAGAGGCCAAATGTATTTGCCACAAATAAGCAAATGTATCCAGGAATCCAGAACCATAAAGCCACAATGGCCCATTAGACACATAGGTAGCACAACTACTACATGTTCAGGAAAAATAAAAATTCCATAGGAAACTGTATGTCTTATTGCACTAAAGTGATTACAGCTGTGAAATAGACCTTCTTAAAGGGGTTGTTCAACTTCAAACACGTTTTTCAGTTCAGTTGGTTTCAGATAAAGACTGAAATAAATACTTTTTCCAATTACTTTCTATTTTCTGCTTGTGTTTTTCTAATATTAAAGTTTATAGTATAATTTTTCACCTTCTATTTGAAGCCGATGGGGGGTGGGTTCACTGACTCTATAAATTGTTCTCGGTTTAAACATTAGTTGATACATTTCTTATCTTTGGCACTGCTGAGCAGAATCCAAGAGTTGCTAATATTCTACAGATGCTGCTGAGAAATGTATCAAATAATGGAGCATTTTGTTACCGTTCAGAATCTGCAGATGGATTGCTGAGCTGACTTTAGAAACCTTTAAACTTCAATTTTGGAAAAACTTTATGAAATAACACGTGGAAAGCAACTGAAAAAATCTTTATTTTTGGTGAACAACCCAAAAACAACTGATCTTTTTTGTCATATTTCTTCTAAAAAAATATGTTTTTTTTTCTTTCTCAAAAATGCAAGATTTATTAAGTGTACAAACCATTAAAAACTCTAATACAAAATAATAACTTAAGTTTACTGGAAAATCACATAAAAATTCAATATACCCAAGGCTGGTTCTACTTCCAATAAGAATGTATTATATCTTATTTTGTATGAAGTACAAAGTTCTGTTTTGTAATTACAGAGAATAAAATTTTAGAAAATTTGGATTATTTGAATAAAATGGAGTCTATAGCTTTTCTGTAGTTTGGAGCTTTCTGAATAACGGATCCTATACCTGTAGAAGGTTTTGATTTTGGTAAGTGCAGCTGATATGTAGTATAGCTAAGGGGACTTTTATATTTAGTGATCTAGTCATTGTAAATACAAGCATGTTGAATATGTGTTTAATAATCTTAAATTGGCTTACTGCTGATGAATAGTGACGGGCGAATCTGGGGCGTTTCACTTCGTCGAAACGGCTAAAAATTCTCGAAAATATTGAAATTGGAAAGTTCACAAAAAATTTGTGAAAGTCAAATGATTTCATAAAAAATTTGTGAATTTTGAGCGATTTCACAAAAAGTTTGTTAAATTCGAACATTTTCATGAAAAACCGTGAAAAGCAGAAATTGACTCAGGCGAATTTTCACTGGCGTTTCACGAATTTAATCCTCCTGATGAACATTCATTGTGTGAAATGGGAGGATAAATCAATTTTTTTAAAACCCCAGTGGTAACTTTACAGGGGTGGAAACCCACAGTTGATTTCTTCAGTATGCAGTCTGTCTGTTCTGTATTGGGTCAGATTTCTGTTCATTTGTTCTGTGATCGAGCAATTAGACAAGTCCCATCTAGTAACAACTAGCAATGGCAAAGGAAGGCATCCAGCTGTTTCAGTAACAAAAGAAAAACAAATAGTGATGGGCGAATTTATTCGCCAGGGGCGAATTCGCGGTGAATTCCCGCGATTCGCCGCTGGCTAATAAATTCGCGAAACGGCAGCAAAAATTCGCCGCAGAAAAATTTGCCAACAAAAACGAGTCGTGCGTCGTTTTTGACGCGATGCGCCGAAAACGACGCAACGCAAATTTTTCGCCAATTTCTCTGGAAATTCGCGAATTTTTCGGCGAAGCAAAACGCGGGAGTTTCGCCCATCACTAGAAACAAAAAAAAGATGATTTCATGCCAAGAAACCAAGCAGAGCAGCACAAATTTCTTGGGTCATTACTTGGTCCTTACTTACTGAGATAGTATCTTAACATTTTAACAAGGTTCATTCAGAGCTTAAATTGTGAAATCTTCAACTGGTGTAAAGGATCTTGATTGCAGCCGCCCTTTACTGGTTCACTCTGCTGGTTTACTCTCCAATACAAAACAAATCTCTGTAGGGAAGTGCAAAAATGGATACCCTTAAATTTGTGCCTTGTGGATCACACTGTGCTGTGTTAATTACATAAAACTTGTTTAAAAAGTGTCATGTGCTGTAGACCCTTTAGGTATGTTAGACCAAGGATGTGAAATCGTCCCACCTCTGGTGACATTGCCTAAACACCAGATTCTCAAAGTATGTACACATCAAGCAAAACTGGTGCTGACTCCTAGAGGTCCTTGAATATTCCCACAATGTTCATAAAAAGAAGAAATAGAAATAGTGCAGACATATTTATTTAAAATTAATGTATCCCAGCAACTGGGTATACTCACAAAATAAAATAAAATAGAGAACGTTGTGCAATTAAAAGTGCACTTTAATATACAAATTTAAGGGTACTGAACCATAGTATCCATTTTTGTGCTTCCCTACAGAGATTTGTTTTATCTTAACATATTGGTCTTAAATTAACTGTAAAAAGTATAATTTTTTTCATTATTTGTCAATATTGTTCCTTATCTTTTCATCATTATTTTGAATTGATTAACCAATTCGATTCCTGTTGAAAAATTCCAGTTGAATGGTTTGAAAATCTTACAGAGCAGCCCGTGTGCTTTATAATAATAAAACCTTTATGTGTGAAACATTACTAAAAAGTCCCTGAAAAACTCAAGCTGTTTCATTGCAATTCTAGTAAAACCTTTCGGCAATGGAAAGGTTTGGGGGGAAATAATTTAATAAAATATTTGAATAAAAGAGCAACCAAAACATACCAACATATCAGTTTGAAAAAGATCTTTTGCTGAACCGACTTAAAGGCACTACACAAAAACAAACAAAAGATAAACTGTATAAAAGAATAATAAAAAAAAGAATACAATATTAAAACCCCTTTATGCATTTGATGGAAAGGCTGCAAAACAATAAGGCTTGCTTGGGAGTAAAATCTTTAAATCTGGACAATGAAGAGCTTCATAAAATGTGAGCACTATATAAATAGAAGGATCATAATAACTCCAGTTCATTTTTTTATCAAGAAAAATGCTTCATAGACATAGCTTTGATAAGAAAAAATAAAGTAAAAGCTGTAAAAGGCTGACAGTAGGTTCAGAGCTCTTATCCTCTAAGCTGATGTCTGCCCTTGTCTTGGTTATTTTTGAAGGATTCCTTACTGCAAAGTATATCATTTAATCTAACAGAAACATCTTATTTAATCTGCGTTACAATCCACTTACTAATAAAGCAACATTAACATGTAAAAAGCACCGTAAATTATCCCAACTCTATCACAATTTAGCATTACACTGATTAAACCTTTGTTTTACCCGACTCACTTAGAGCACAATGGTTATTTTGATGGAAAGCTTATACTTTCATTGTCAGTTCATAAAATCTGCTTTGATACAATATGCAATCATATTCTAGATGGAAATTGAAATCATTTTGAAAAACACTATCAATTTATTTGCTTTCTAGGGATTTTAATAACATTAGGCTGTACTTGCTTTTGCTGTGAAAAGTGATTTTGTTAAACCTTATTGCAGTCAAGTATTGAATTTTAATAACATGAAAAATCTGATTAGTTTATTAGTATATTAATTTACTGGCAAATACAAATAGTACATGAGCAGAGCATGTTTTGTTCTTTTCCATGACTTGTATGCAGCTACAGTATGTGGTATATTTAATTTTACAAGGAATATTCACAACCTAATGTCCTTTGGCAGCTGTTAGTAATGACATTTTGAAATGTCCAAATGGACATCAGTTAGGGGATATATATATATATATAATATATATATATATATATATATATAAATATGAGACCAGCCGTGGTGCACTCCAAACAAGCATTGTGTTAATGCCTGGGTGCTGTCACATGTATTGTAGGTAGCCGTTCTCCAAGCATAACACACTACATAATCCTATTAAATAAGGTGAAAGATCGGACCCATTTTGGACCTTTCTCAAGAAATAGTCTTTTTTTTTTTAATGCTTGTTGTTAGCGAGGCTTTAATATAAGAATATTGCAGTAATGGGCTAAAGTACAGAGAGTAGATAATTATTTATAAATATAAATAATAGTATGGGATTCCTTACCTGGAACAGGGCTGGACTTCCGATCCAGTCGTGCGCATGCACACATCACAGCGCTTGTGTGCACGTGCGTGGTGGTGCGTATGTGTGCATGCATGCGGCACCTATGTGCGGACTTTGTTGTTGCGACCCCCATCAAAGGGAGCAGCAGCATTGAGGCAGCAGGTGTGGGTGCGGATCTTGTCTAGTGGGGCCCATAAGAGCTGAGGGCACATCGCGTTTTTTTTCCGGTGCCCTGCTGGCTCAATCCGACCCTGACCTGGAAACACGTTGTTCAGAAAGCTTTGCTCATACAGTACATTTTAAGCAAATAATTCTCATTTTAAATCTCCTTTTCTCATGCATATTAGAACATTACCTTTTACTTGAAAGTAACTAAGTTGTATAAATCCATATTGTGGTGAAAACAACCCCACTGGGTTTATTTCATGTTAAGGTGATTCTTATTTGGAAAAATCCAGAGTCAAAGCATTTTGATATATACAGTTAATTATGTGTGTGTGTGTATGTATATATATATATACTGTATATATGGCCAAAACATTTGGTTTGTAAATTAGATTTTTTTTAAAAAACTTAATTTTTTCTTGTACAGTATGAGAGCTGTTGAGTATTGTGTACTTTGTGAGACTATTACATCATTTGTTCCAGCATTATATTTTTGTGTGAGTGCGCCTCCTGTAGATTCTTCATACTTCTGGTCCCATAAATCCATGTTAACTAGTATATTTCAAAGGGAAGTGGGAGTAAGCTTGAGAAATGTCCCAAATGGTACTGAAACTTCAGATTTGGAGCAACATGCAATAAATCAAGAACAAATGTTCATTAAGAGTGCTAGTCCTTTCTTCAGATGTATGCTACATATATTGATTTGACCTTTTACCCACAATTGATTTTGTTTTAAGAGTAGATACATCAGTTAAATATGCAGTTATGGGATCTCTTATCCCAAAACCTAATATTCCGAAAGGAAAGGGCATCCCTCATAGAAACCATTTTAAGCAAATAATTAAAAAAAAATGTACTTCCTTTTTTTCTGTAACAATACTTGTACTTGATGAAAACAAAGCAGAATAAAGCCATGCTAGTCACAAAACAGACCTAGTCAATCCCAGTTAATGTATGTTAAAATGCAAAATTTCACTGAAATGCATTGGAGTTATTGGGAAGGTAAAATTTCACTGAAATGCATTGGAGTTATTGGGAAGTCATTGCAGTTAAGGCATGTTTAGCTATAGCATATACATTTCCCTACCTTGTTAGAGACGATCCTTTCTATTATGTTATTGTTCTTCACAGAAAAAAATTGCTCCAATGTTGCCAATTGTTTGCAAACATAGAATCTCGGCAACTCCACGGGTGGCTGGGGTGGGCTTCAATTCCAGTCATTGAAGGGTGGAAGGCAAGGCACACATAAAAATAACATCAAATTTGTGAAATGTTACCATGAATTTGTGAAAATTGTTGCAAAAGTGAGTCCTAGATTCTGATCATATACATTGCAAATCAACTTGTACAAATAGTTGTGCGACTTCCAATGTAATTTTTTCGGAAATTTTGCCTGTGCCACGTGCAAGTTTAAGTAGACAGCGGGAACTTAGGGAGCTAAATGCGTGGCTCAAGTCTTGGTGTAGGAAGGAAGGGTTTGGGTTGATAGAGCACTGGGCTGATTTTTCCTTGGGGTACAAACTATACATTCATGATGGATTGCACCTCAATTGACTGTGCTAGGGGAAAGAGGCCAAAAGGTTTGAGGAGTGTTTAAACTAGGCAAGTGGGGGGTGGGTGAGATAAAGAATTATGTAATAACTAATAATACTGAACTCTAGCAAATGTGTGAGTGAGCATTTAGGGAATAGTGATCATAACATGGTCTCTTTTGAGATTTTGATGCAGAGGCAATTCTATAAGGGAGTAACTAAAACTAAATTTCAGGTGTGCAAACTTTGACAGTGTAAGGGCATCTCTGCAATATATTAAGCGGTTAATGTTTTTCCCCTGGTTAAACACAGAACAAAAATGGGATACTGCTTAGTAAATACAGTAAATGTCAGTATATTCCGCTTGTAAGCAAGGAAGGTCGTTGCAAAGCATAAACTTTTGATTCAATAGAAGCGTTGGTATTGAGATGGGTTAGAAAAGACGTGTTTTTAAGGCTTTCAAGTTAGCTGGATCAGCCGATTCGTTAATATAGTACAAGGAGGCCAATATATAATGCAAAAAAAGCAATCCCGCAAGCTAAAATCGATATGGAAAAGGATATTGCAGTAAGCAGTAAATCCAAAATTATTTTTTAAATAAGTTAATAGTAAAAAAATGAAGCAGGAATGTGTGGGACCTTTAATATCGGGGGGGTGTCAGCTGGTTGATGAGAACAAGCAAAAAGCTCAGATTCTGAACGCATGAACGCTTATTTTTCATCTGTCTACACAAATGAGGAGCCAGCTAATGAAGGTTTCCTTATTAATAGTCCCATTTCTAGTAATATGTCTAATGATGCATGGTTCACAAATGAAGAAATTCAAAAGTGACTAGAATATGTTAAGATAAACAAAGGTCTGGGGCCATATGGTATTCATCCCAGGGTACTTAGCAAGTTTAGCCTTGCGATTGCCAAACCAAGGGACTGGCAAATTGCTAATGTGGTGCCGCTATTCAAAAAGGGATCCCGTTCTCAGCCTCAAAACTATAGGCCAGTTAGGCTGACGTTGGTGGTAGGAAACTTTTTGAAGGGTTAATAAAGGATAAGATACTGGACTTCATAGCAAATAACAATATTATGAGTTTGTGCCAGATTGGTTTTATGCAAAATGGATCTTGCCAGACTAACTTAATTTCATTTTATGAGAAGGTAAGCAGGGACATCGATTCTGGGATGACAGTGGATGGGATTTATTTAGACTTTGCTAAAGCATTTGATACAGTGCCACACAGAAGGTTACTGGTTAAATTAAGGAATTTTGGTCTGGAACATAGTATTTGAACCTGGATAGAAAACTGGCTAAAAGATAGACTACAAAGCGTGGTGGTAAATGGAACATTTTCAAATTGGACCACTGGTCCAGTACAGAGCAGGGCTCTGTACTGGGTCCCTTGCTTTTCAACTGGAGATTGGCATTGAAAGTACTGTTTGTATTTTAGCAGATGATACTAAATTGTGCAAAACTATAGGTTCCATGCAGAATGATATGTCTAAGTTT
>CM044442.1:37354128-37366478 GCA_024363595.1 Xenopus borealis | reverse complement strand
TAAAGAATAAAGAGTCTTATCCATTTAGATATAAGACACAAAATGAATTGCCAAATAATGTGAATCCAACAACTACAAGAATAGAAATGTCATGTCTTTACAAGTACTACCATTACACTTCCTGCTGGGTACATCCTCATGCTGTGCTGCTACAAGCACTTTACTACAAAGAGTGCACGACAATCTGCAGGCTGACCTGTAACAGAATTACAGGTTATATTTTAATTATTAAAGTAAGACATTTGATTGGCAACCCACACCCTAACATGCCTCTGTTATAACAACTTTAGGACACAACCATAATTAATTCAGTTGTCATACTGAAAGAGAACAAAGGGGCTCTATGGAAATTTTAAATTAAGGTGACTTATAATATAGAGCCTTAGGGCGTTTAGGCCAGCTTTAAATTGGGTACCATATCTTATTTGTCTCTTGCCAACATGATAACGGTGATCTTAAAAAATATTAAAATAACTTTAAGTAATGATGATAGATTGGGTACCATATCTTATTTGTCTCTTGCCAACATGATAACGGTGATCTTAAAAAATATTAAAATAACTTTAAGTAATGATGATAGAGCTATCCTTACTTCACTTTATTTGTCTAATCAGAAACTATTTTCAATATTCAAGCATTTTCTGAATCAGTTGTCATAATAAGACAGCACTGAAGATGGCTCAACAAAGCAACATTTTCAGTTAGGATCACATAGAAAATAATGGGGTAATATTTTGTAAGGTTAGTAATAAAATTTTGATTTTGATCTACTTTTTAATATTTACACTTTAGCAGGATGGACTATGCAATGCAGATATGCAATGTACTATAAATGGAAAAAGAGAGGACATTTATTTAGAAACTTTGCTAACTACGGTATAGGTATAAATTCACTTGGAGCCAAGTGGATACAAAATATCTTATTTTCTACAGTGTCATATTCAGTTTCAGAAAACATAGATAACAATATCTAAACTATACTATTTAGGTTTAAGAAGCATATCCGACAAAAAACTCTACAGTTACAGTAATCCATTACTTTGTAGATAAAATGTTTTAGAGGGATGAAATGAAAGAATAGAGTTACTATAAAAGTAAAACTGTATATTAAAGCACAATACATTGCATGTGTGGGAAAAGAACAACCCTTGAACAGCTATCAAAAGTAATTAAGGCTTTGCTAGTACCTAAAAAGCTTTTGCTAAACTAGAAGTTCTATAAAACCTCACATGAATTTTTTGATTTGTTTCCTTCAACTGCAATCCAGTATTCTGAATTATACATGAAAGTATTACTGTCATTTGAATTTTGAAAAAAGAAAGTTAAAAAATTGTATTTTTTGGATAAAATAGATTCTATGGGAGACAGCCTTTCTGTAATTCTGAGCTTTCTGGATGATGGGTGTCTGGATAACAGACCTGTACATTAAATACAAAATTAGTTTTGGTTCTGTATGACAGTTGCTAGATATTCCCCTACTTCAATAAGTGTGCTTCTAATTAATCTTGCAAATTCTGCATTGTCTATTCTATATTCAGTATTATTTTGCTTTTTTAATATCCTATGTATGGTCACTGCAAATACTCCTGTTAGTCTAAACCTTCTGCAATGATCCTGCAATAGAATGACTTTGAGTAATGTAAAAATATTTACATATGGTTTTTTTTTTCCTGCACAAGGCATGATTAGGCAAACACAGTTTAATATACACATGTAGAAAGGCTGTGTGCTTGTACTAATTAAAGATGGTATAATATGAATTTAGAAAGACTTGGGATTACAGTTAATTCTGTCTCAGGTATTCATATCAACTGGCTTAAGGTAAAGCTCTGCACAATAAGTTTTTTAGTGAACCTTAAACATTTATAAGTTCAGCATATATAAAAGGGTAACATACAGAATGACATTGGATGATAGCAGTAAGGTTAAGATGTAATGTAATAAATGCATTAATATGTTCAGGCTTATTAAAAAAAACAGTGTCTGAGCAAGTGTGTATTGCATATGCCTTAAATATTTGTTTTATTCTACCAGTTCGGTTACTGTAAAACTTAAATTGAAACTAAGTAATGTGATCTAAACAATATGCAGTAGACTCCAATGCATAAAGTTTTCATTTTAAAGCACAATAATGTTTATTTAATGTAATATATTTTGTTTATTTCTTGGGCTAACTCATTATATCAACAAACCCAAAAAAATCCCTGTGTACCTGCAGGAATGTCATGCATCAATAAAATTCTTGATGTAATATCACCTAATCACCCCAAAACACAAACCTTTCTTCCACTACTCATATTAGATGGTCTATTGTACACTACACAGCAGAACAGCTTAAATACTAGGGATGCACCGAATCCGGTGCGGTTTGGGATTTGGCCAGGATTCTGCCTTTGGATTTGGATGGTTGTCCCTGCTAAGCAGAATCCCTGAACTTCATTAAAGGCCGTTGTTAGAATTGATAAAATAGTTGCTAATATTCCACAGCTACTGCTGAGAAATGTATCTACTAATTGTATCATCTCAATGCAGCAAATTGTAACCATTCAGATGCTCCTGGATCACTGAGCTGCCAGACTAAAAACTCCAGCCATGAACATTAAACTATAAATTTCAATTTTGGGAAAATTGTAAAAAATAAAAGATGGAAAGCAGTTGAAAAAAGTTTTTGTTTATGGTGAACAATCTGAAAAAAAAAATTAAACTGAAATTTCTCTCCCTTAAAAGCCACATACTGGCGGGGGAGGATAGATCCTTTATACTGAAAACAAGGTTCAACGTCCATTTTTAAAGCATCAAAAACTAGCACTTCCATTATACTTAAATATACTATAACTTAGCCTTTTTTTAATTGCACCCCATGCCCACCCCTTTAAACTAATGGGGCCCTATACTTTTAAAAATGGGCATTGGTTTGGACAATTTCTCTCCCTTAAAAGCCGCATAGTGGCGGGGAGGATAGATCTTTTCTAGTGAAACCAGTAAAACTTTTTATACTATGACCAAAGATAAACAAGTTAGGGACCCCCATATCAGGTTTACCTTGACGTGGCATGGTGGCTTTTCAACTTTATGATCATAACTTTGTAACTAAAAACCCATGTTTTGTAAACTTACTTTTCAGACAGGGGACATGGGAATGTGCATTAAAACTAGAACTTTCAATAATACTGAAATATACAATAACTTATATAGTACTCTATAGCTTTTAGAGTACTTCTACACAACCCCATTGCTGATACAGTAGAACCCCGATTTTACATTACTCAAGAGGACATTAAAACATGAAATTCAGATAAACTTAAAATAAGGGAAATATGTGAAGGACACAATAATGTACAGGATTTTGTCCACCAGCAAAGATTATGTTAGCATAGTGTTCTTTGTAAGTTTGTGTAAGGGATCAGACAAGTCCTTCCACTGTTTTTCTGTCTGTGACATCATCCAGGCTGGTTACAGGTTGGAGATCCATCCGATGGAGGACCCTGGGGTGTGCCTGATGTTGGAGCCAAATGCACAGGGTAACAGACAGATGCGAAAGAGCTGCAGTTCTAAGTGAAACAGTTTTTTGGGCTCAGCTGGACAGATTTGAGTTTCAGCCTAGAAGGAAAGGTTGCCCTGCATTCCGTTAGATGCCAGTTCCAACCCTAAGGGGCAGATTTATAATGTGGTGTAAAAAACAGTGGTTTTGTGGTGTAAAAAAAGGTGGGATAATACACCACTCAACAACATGCTTCACAGTGTAAATAATGGTGTAAAAATGTTGTGCATTTTTATGTTTTTTTCTCAGCGTAAAATAACAATGGAAAACCTGGTGATCGTATGCTGTAAAATAAAACACACCTTGATAAATTCACCATTTATTTAACACAGCTTTTTACACAGTTTTTCCAGTGTAAAATAAAACACACCTTGATAAATCCACCATTTAGTAAACACAGCTTTTTACACAGTTTCTCCAGTGAATAATAAGCCCCTGAGTGGGGGGGGGGGGTGTCCACATGTGAACAGTATGGAAGCACAGTAGATTAGCTCTGTGCCCATGTTAACTTTATTCTGAAGAAACTCTGATCTCAGCGGGGCTGCAAACAAAAAAAAGGGGCTTAAGATATAGACTCTACAACACTTCGCAGCACATATGGGGAAAAACCACAGACTGGCAAGCCAATACGGACCAGCTCTCCCACAGGTTGGTTCCCAAGATGGCGCACATGAATCAGCGACACCATCCAGCTGTGCAGCTCAAAGGCTCCACACCAGCGCAGACAAAGCTGACCGCAGAAATATCACAGCATCCGCAGCAAAGAGTCTGGGAAGATACTCCAGAGATCAGCTAGAAATACTGTAAGTGCATCTCAAGACAGTGATGGTGCGGCTTCCCCTCCAGCCTCTCCCTACATACAACTCTCCTGCACTCTCCCCATACCAAGACAAAAATGAAGATTCACAACAGGCCACTAGTGATGGGTGAATTTATTCGCCAGGCACGAATTCGAATAAATTTGTGAAGCGCCAGCGAAAATTCGCTGGCGTCGAAAACGACGCAAGGTGAGTCAACAATGTGCCCCAACTCATTTCGCAAATTTCACTGGAGATTCGCAAATTTTTTGGCGAAGCAAAATGGGATAGATTCACCCATCACTACAGGCCATACCAGGCCAGCCTACACTGGCAGAGAAAATGGCACTCATCACCAATAATCATGCAGTTACAGCTGGTAAAATCTGATCTGGCCTTACTCAAGCATGACATGCAAAAAATTAGAGAGCGCACCACAGAGGCAGAAAGGCGCATTAGTGCATGAGAAGATACCACAGCCACCATACCTGATAACATTAACAATATGACGCAACAAATAAGAGACATCACAGGTAAAGCAGATTATATGGAGAACCGACCACGCAGAAACACATCAGATTGGTGGGTCTTCCTGAAAGAGCAGAAGGGGTCACTCCTGAATTATTTGTGGGAAATTGGCTCAGAGATAAGATGGATAACAAGACTTCTCCTCAGCCTTCGTTGTGGAATGAGCCCACAGAATTCCTGCCCGTCCCCTTCCACCAGGAGCCCTTCCAAGGCCTTTCATCACAAGGCTGTTAAACTACTCCATTTGCCCTGACTTTTCCATAGAGGTACGCAAACAGCACCTTAAATTTACGGAAGCCAAGAGAAGGCTATGCCAACACAGCCTACCATATGCCATGCTCTTCCCGGCCAGAGTACGGGTTCAAGAAAATGGGCAAACACATTTCTTCACAAAACCAGAAGAAGCAATCCAGTGGCTGGAGGCAAAAGCTAGATCACCACACCATTAAGGCAAGGCCCTTTGCAACATTTATAATCTACAATTGATCTACTTTGCTGGGAACACTCAGCCCATACCTGAACACGGGACACATCTTCAACAGACATTAAAACGTCATACTCCTGCTAAGACAGTAGACTGTAACCTTCAGGATTTTCATTCTTGTTATGGGGATAAATCCACTTACAATGTTGGGGAAGGCGGTGGATGGGGTGGGGGTAAAGGTATGTTCAAAGTTTGTGTGTTTCTTAATTATTTCACTTATGGTCATTTGTGGTATCAGCACTTTGTTTACAAAACTATAAAACACAGTCCTGAGCATAGGAGATCCTCACCAGGTCATTATCTCTCTCACAATGCAAATGTCTATATTGAATGTTATGTCATGGAATGTTAGAGGACTTGGCAGCACCATAAAGCGCAGTTTGGTGTTCCAATTTATTAAGCAACACAACCCCCATATAGTGTTCCTACAGGAAACACATTTGGATGGCAGTAAACTTATGACATTTAAAAAAAGATGGGTAGCATCGGCTTTTCATGCCACATATTCAACTTACTCAAGAGGAGTTACAATCCTAGTAAGTAGAACATGCCCCTTCACCTTGATGCATCTAATATCAGACCCTGAGGGTAGATTTCTAAGAGCCCAAGCCTGTATCATGGGATCCTTAATCACCCTGGTTAATATATATGTCCCCCCACCAGACTCAATACTATATACAGTAATGAACAAGGTAACCAACATTCCTGAGGCTCCACTACTGTTAATGGGATACTTTAATGCAGTACTAAATGAGCATATCGACAGACTCCCCATTCCCACTCGTACAGATAATACCTTCCATAGATGCATTTGGGCTTAAAGACTTGTGGAGATGTAGAAACCCAGAAGTAGCCCAATTTACGTGCTATAACCAAGCTCACTTTACTCTCTCCCGCATTGACTTGGCATTAGGCTACCCTGAAGTCAATCAGGCAGTAATGGAAATTTAACACCTAACAAGAGGTATATCAGACCACTCACCTATTCTAATGGGTGTACAAATAAGCAGGGAGCCAAGCAATAATATTTTGAGACTAAGCAAATACTGGGTTAACCATACTGACCTAAGAAACCCAATAGAGTCTAGCATAAAGGAATTCTTACCATTAAACGAACAAACAGCTGAATAGCCAATAGTATGGGATGCTCTTAAGGCCTTTATTAGGGCTCGTCCACACGGGGAGATTTCAAGTTGGTTTGAACCTTTCCCTGATACATCAAGGAAACCATAAACCTGCGTGATATGTGGATAAAATATCCATGGCACTTATATGAATCCTTCAATACCCAACACTCCATTTACTTAAAACCCAAGGTAGTCACAGTAAGGTTTAAAATGCTCCTTTGCTTATAATTTGTATGTAACACTTACGGATACATAATGTATTTTACTCACCTGTACTTAAAATGCAATACCTACCTGTGTACTACTGACATCATATCTGTATACTTAATAAAACTGAATTGTTAAAAAATGACTGGCAAGGGAGAAGGGTGATAAAGTGATGAAAGTGATGAAAAATCCAGGAAAACACCTTTTGAAATACATTAAAACATGAAAGCAGTGGAAATTAAAAAATCTGGGAAAATTTAAAATTCGGGTACATAAAACTGGGGTTCTACTGTATCTGTATTAGACACACTGTCCAATATCCTCTCTGCCTGGTGTAAGGGTTTTAGCAAGGTGGTGAATTAACCTCATAGAGTTCTCTGTAGAATATCTTTAGCTTAAAGGGAGAAGTCAACTTTTGACAAATGTGTCCAGTGGCATAACTTTAGTGGAAGTGGGGAAGCTGGAGTCCATACTGCAGGACCATGGGGTGGGGTTCCTCTATATCAGAGAGGGGTCATTTTGCACACCTGGTCCCTCTGAAGATTTTTTTGGTGGTAGACTCTTGTTATGTCACTGACTGTGTGAGTAAAGAACGTTCTTGCAAATTTTGTATGAAATCTTTGCTGCAGGAAAAAAATTCACAGAAAACATTGCAGTGAAAAAATGCATATAGCCTGTATTTTATGCTGAAACAGTCACCATGAAAAATCACCCATTGTCCTTCTCGGCAGTCCTAGCCACCCCCAACACTATTATTGCATTCCACATTTATCTGCAGCAAGGATTCCAGCAGGAGACCGACTGTTTCATCCTATTATTACGCACTGAAATTATTTTCAAACGTTTGTAAGTACCCACCTTCCATCAGTACATGTGGTGTTTCAATAGTGAATAGGATCACCTGCATAGTGTAAAAATAAGGTGAAGGTGGTTGAACTTTAAATGTATACAAAATACTACACTATAAGGTCCTTTTTGCTGCATTCTAATTTTCCCTCAGCTTTTTAGTGTTGACCTTCGCTCCCCATTGAACCTAGCCACCCCCAATGTCACCCTCCCAAATCACCGATGATGACCTCTTTGGCATCAAAGCAGATTGAGGGGCACACATCACTCCTATATAGGGCGTAAATGTGCTTTCTGCACTACAATTCCTATAAATAAATGTTTATACAATGTGTAAAACTCACGTGTTCTGTAAATGTATCTACTATAAGTATTCATATTGCTGAATCTTTAATGTTACATGGAAAATGCATTTTCCAAATTAGTAAAATAATTTTAAAAAGACAAAAGACTCAGTTACCCATGAAGTGAAATACTTATACTGATTGTGTTATAGTAGCCCAGTTCATTTAAGTCAATGTCAGAAAATGAGATTTCATTGCTTTAGAAAATTATTGAAGAATCATGCTTAATGGCAAATATAAATTGTAACCCGTCATCTACAAATGGTTGCAACTCAGTGAGTACCAATAGACTGCATCAATCTTTTGCAGGATTTCATTGAATTTATCAGAAACAGCTGAATAAAAACATTACACTGAAAAATGCTTTCCCCAAGTCATTTTACAGTACCACAATTACTTATGCTACAGCTTAACAATGATCATAGTCATCATTACTGGTTTCTTTATAGTGGCATAAATATATTTCCTGGTACTTTAATATCTAAACAAACAATGTACTTTATCAAATATTACTGTGCCTCTTTTGCATGGGTTCTACTGAAAATAGTATTCATATATATTCATGTGAATCAATTGAGAGAGTGCTATATTCTACAATATGTATAAATAATTCATCCATTTTAAAGTAAAGCTTCCCAAGAAAGTGTATACATTCCATAGAACATCTAACAAGAAGCATTGTTTCAGTATTTATACTGTATCTAGAGTGTAGATAGTTAAGGTAGTACCATGTCTGTATATGCAAATGCCACAAACTTACAATAATAATGGCCACTCTCCTTAGTGTCCACTGACTATGTTCCATCATTCTTGATGGGATACTAATTCTGATACATGTTAAAATCTATCCCGCACTTTAGAGTACTCATATCTAGAAGAAAATGGGCTTATAGCAACCTGACCCAACTGATCCAGATAACAGCAAAGCTCTACAATTTGCTCTTTCCTGAATCTCCCAAGCTCATTTCTTAAGAAAAAAATGTTCTATAAAAATGTAACTTCATGTAAACTAGAGACCAAAATGACCAAAAGGTACTTGCAAAGATCTGCATGATAAAAAAACACAATTGCAGACAGCTGAATAACTTCATCCATACAGGGGTGTTTCAGGCGGCAGAAGCCCTGCTACCGCCCCTTCCTGTTCTGCGATTCTAACTTCTAGTGTTGGAGCGGGTCAAGGGAGGCTGCATCACTAGTGCAGTGAGCGTTATTGCTATTACTAGCAGAGGGGAATTTCCATTTTAAAGAATAGAAATTCTGGCTCCACATAGGAAGGACCAAGTTGGAAAAAAAGTTAAGTGTAACCAATGTTTCTAATAAACAAAGCATTCTGGGCCAAGATAGGGTTACAGAAAGTTTTTTAGTTAAAAATGTTATCAGTATTTATTTATATGATTATATGTTTACTAATGCAATTAACCCTACAAGAATAACTGGGGGGCTTAAATGACCAGGAATGATAGACTAGAGGGTTCCAAGTTGTTAGGCACATTCCAGTGATTCTAGTTACTTATTTCAGTTGTGATGTTGGTGCTTTTCTTCATCTTCTTCATCAAAGTTTCAACATCCCAGATTACTTTTCTTTTCAGGACTGCACTGCCATATTCCACCAGCATCCTTTGTGCTGCCCTGGAAAAGTGAGGAAAATCATTAACTATTTCTGTAATGTACAAGGAAGTCCGGTGATTAGAAGAAACGTACACCAGAACATTGCATTTTGGAAAAAAGACAAACACTGTCTGGGTTTGAAGTAAGCAACTAAGGTGCCTAACAGCTTGGCCCCCCTGAGTGATTTCTAGGAAAAATTATTTTCTTTACTTGCCGTTTAAGCACTGACTTTTTTTCTTGAAACGCTAATAACACTAAAACTCATAATTATATGAATGATTACAAATAAAATTATAAATGAAAAAATAAATTAAAAAACAGCTACTAAGGTTTATGGTCTCCAATCTAACTTCACACCATTGGAATGTTGGTTCTGTTTGAGTGTAATTTAATTAATTAATCAGATAAATTATGTTGATATTCTGTTGTAAAGTTTTCAATACAAAACATAAAAACCCATTTACTATCTACAAACAATTTGCTCTCCAATCTGGGATCTAATTTCCTGCCTCGCAAAGTGATATCACATAACACTTGATATAAATCTGGGGTGAATTCACAATTCCAAAGTAACTGTTTAGAATTACTCCACTCCCTACTGTCTGAGCAGAAGATATCTTTTTGTTACAATATTTGATATACTTTAATTGCCATTCATATATATATTTTTTTTAGAATTTACCCTTAATTGTCTTTCATTAGATTTCCAGCAGAGAAAACAACAGAGAACAGTAAACTGACAAAGCTTCCTAGTTCATTTCTAAGATGTCTACACATAGAAAGTAAACTAATTATAACCTACTGGTCATTTCAGCCATTGTCTTTGGATTATATTTTTTTCTCTGTGTATGGACACTGGCAAACTGTAATACATTCAGCTTCTGTTAAGTCACCCAAGGTCATTTTACTGTGTGCGAAGCTGTAAATTTCTTGACCAGTCTATATGATAATTGCATTTGAATTCAAAATGTATATTTTGTGTAAAACAAGCCATTGCATTAACATGAAATAAAAATGATCCCTTGTAAAAATTCATTGTGGTGTGTGGCAAAATCATTATGTATGCCACCCAAGTATTTTGTAAACAAATGTTTTTACTTTAATGTAATAATGCCAGATGAGATGAAGGTCAGTCCTGTTTAATTATGGGGAGTTCTGCATAAGCATTTTCTTTTCATTTTGTGAACAGGTCATTAGGGATTATTACAGAGACAAAATGAAATTATGCTCACAGCAACATTCACGTCTTTAGAAATGTGTTGCCAGCAACAGCTTTTTGGTGCCAGGGAGTGAAATGGAGCTTGGTCCTGTCTATTGTAATTTGTAATTGAGAACAGAATATTTTGCTGAACCAATAATTTCAGAACATTGAAAAATGATATTGTAATGATTTTCTTTCTTTCTCTAGAATGGAAACCCTTTCCAGTAGCTATAGAAATGCAGAAAATGCATTAGTTAGTGGATGTGAAAATGTACATAGTAAGATCGGGTTGAAAAAATACCAAAGTCCATCAATTTCAACCCCTCCAAAAGAAACCCAGCATCCATACATATACACATTGACCCCTCCATAAACTCACATAAACAATATATACTCATACGCTTACTAAAGATTTTATTATCACAATAACCTTAGATTTTATGCTTAAATCATTCAAGCCACTCTTAAAAGCATTAACAGAACCGGCCATCACAAAATCACCTGGCAGTGCATTCCACAACTTCACTACCCTCACTGTCAGGTCTGGACTGAGAATTAAAATAGGCCCTGGCATTTCAGGTACACAGAGGCCCAATCAGCCCACACAGAGGCCCAATCAGCCCCCACCAGCCCACTAAATAGTGACTTTATATGGCATCTTATAGCAGCCCCTCTGGCATTTGCCAGAACCCACAGATTGCCAGTCCGGGCCTGCTCACTGTGAAGATCCACTAATGTTACTTCAAATTAAAGTTCTTTTCCTCATGTCTGAAGGGTTGGCCTCTGCTGTGGTGCAAAACTGGTGGAAAAAATTAGCTCATCCCTGCTGGCAGTAACCTTCTCTGTGGCACTGTGTCAAAATCTTTTGCAAAGTCTAAGTAGGTCCATCCACTGCCTTCCCAGAATCGAGGACCCTGCTCAACTTCTCAAAAAAGAAAATAAATTAATCTGGCAAGATCTATTACATATAAAACCATGCTGCAACACACTCATATAGTATTATGATTTGCAATGAAGTCCAGTATCTTATCCCCTAATACCCCTTCAAAAAGCTTTCCTACCACTGATGTCAGCCTGTAGTTTTGAGGCTGAGTATGGATTGCTTTTTGAATATAAGCTCCACATTGGAATACCCCAATCTCTCAGCATTGTGCAAGACCTCAGTGAATACTGAATAATTCAGTAAAGCGGTTTGGCAATCACAGAGTACCCTGGGATGAATACCATTTGGCCTGGACCTTTGTTTATCTTAACATGTTCTAGTCTGTTTTGAATCTCCTTATGTGTGAACCGTGTAATATTAGTTCTATTACTAGGATTGGAACTTTTAAGAAGGAAACCTTCATCAACTGGTCCCTCGGTTGAGTTGTAAGGTGCCGCAGCTTGGGATGTCTTTTTCCCTGTAAATATTGTAAATGCGCGCAGACGCATTTACGCTACACATTTCGAGATCAAGTTTTTGCACAGGCGCAATTACGCCACGCATCCGCTGCCTCCTATAAAAATCAAGCGCAGGTGCCATGGCGCTGAGCAGTTATACTTACCCTACCCAGAAGTAAGCTTGGCGTCCTTCATGCTCCCAGAACTTCATGTCAAGAGTCATCTTTCCTCTTGTTCCTGGTTCTTATCTTCCATCAAGTCCTGCTTCTCAGTTCCTTGATCAGCTC